>VDFB02000017.1:238261644-238311949 GCA_007258455.2 Sequoia sempervirens
AGTAGGACACTCATAGTACAAGAAATACAATTGCAAAGTGTAAGTGTTGAAGCTCTAAAAAGTATGTATGAGAATGGTGTGGATTTTAAGTAAATTTATGCTTCTTGTAGCAAAACCAGTGGTGTTCCTTATGAGTTAAAGTTTGATTCTCTCATTCAAGAAGAATTTTTATTTTAAGGGGCTCAACTTTGTGTGCCTAACTATTCTATGAGGGATAATATAATAAAGGAAAAGCATAGTGGCAGCCTTGCGGGTCATCTTGGTCTTGATAAGACCTTGGAGTAGTTGAGGAGGCACTATTATTGGCCAAAAATGCAAAATGATGTGAGAAAGTTTGTTGAAAAATGTTTAATCTATCAAAAAGAAAAGGGTAACAGTACTAATGTAGGCTTATATCAGCCTTTTCCATTTCCAAATAGGCCTTGGGAATCAATAAGCATGGATTTTATTATGGGATTACCTAGAACATCAAGAGGTTTTGACTCTATTTATGTTGTAGTGGACAGGTTTTCAAAGATGGCACATTTCATCCCATGCAAAAGCACACATGATGCATCCTACATTGTTGGTTTGTTCCTTAAGGAGGTGGTAAAAATTCATGGTTTACCTTTAAGGATTTTTTCGGATATGGAAAATAATATTTTTGGACATTTTAGAGAACCCTATGGAAGAAACATGGCACTAACCTTATCTTCAGCTCTGCATATCACCCCCAAAATGATGGGAAAATAGAGGTAGTTAATAGGAGTCTTGGTAACCTTCTAAGGTGTCTCACAAAACAACATTCTACACAATGGGATCTGATTTTTCCTCAGGTAGAATTTTCCTAAAATGATTCAGTCAATAGGATTGTGGGTAAGAGTCCTTTCAAAGTGGTTTGTGGGTTGTAGCCTAGTGTAGGAGCACGAAGAAAATGGAGTTTACAATATGAGGTCAATATGTCAAGTATAGGTGTTAGGGTCATTTTGGAATTATATAAGGTCTATTGAGACCAATTTATATGTAATTGGGTGATTTTTGAGTCATTGGTGTCAAATGAGTAAAGGTTACAAAAATGTAAAAAGTTGTCAAGTCAATAAATTGCAAAAATACAACTTTTTAGGAATGTGAAGGGTCATAGGAATTTGAAAAGAATTTATGGATGTTTGGGTGGTTTATTTTTTATTTAATACAGTATATAAAGCCTTTGAAAGGCTTGAGCATTGGTTGGTGAGGATTGTATTGAAATTCTATATCAATAACAACGTTTATTTCTACAATTTCTTTGTATTTCTAAACTTTTCAAGGACTATATGGTCTCGTACTATTTTTAAGTTCTTTTAAATTCATTGTATTTTGTAGTAGCATGAATTAACTCTCTTTTACATTAGGTTTGAGAGTCTATCATTAAGATTTGAGGGAGTTTTCTTTAGTTTTCTGAGTCTCCCTATAAAGGCCAGTGAAGGGTCTGTTTGTGGTTAAAATAATGTACTAAGTCATTCCACCAACTTTCATAGTTTGTATCTCGGAAGAATGACTTGTCATATGATAGGTAAAGTGATCTTGTGGTTTAGAAGGAAATGAAAGCACGTTGTTGGTTTTGGGGTGATTCCCTAGGGCAAAACAAAGTGTTTTCTAAGTGAAAATGGAGTGTTGAGTTAGGGTTTTGTCTAAAAGTTGATGGAACTATCTATGTGATGGTAGATTGAGTTTATGTAGGGTAGTTTTTGAGTATTGGAAGAATTGATTGGGTCAAATAAGCCCTGGTGATAAGAGTTCCAATAAACCCTTGTCATTTTTTATGCAAATTGAGGGTTTTAGGGTTTGGTATCTTAGACGTCAAGGCTCAAATGAATGAAGGTGGAATTTGAAGTTTTGTAACAAAACTAAAGACTTTTTTTGAGACTTGGGGTTAAGTAGTTCTGTTTGGGAACTTCCCTTGTAAAATATGGTTATTTGGTGGCCTAAAAATAGGGTTAGTCTACTAATTCACTAAATTGTTCCTAAGAAACCTCATGAGATCTTTTGATATGCTGTGTGAGACCCTAAAGTGTGTGTTAGTGAAAGGTTGATTGAGTGGGTTTGTAAGGGATATTTTCTTGTTTAAGCCTAATCATTTTGGGTTTGTTGAGTCATCATCACCCTTGATTGTCATCATAGCCCAGGGAAGTCTTTGAACTTAGAGATGTAAGTGGAATAGATAGGATAATTTTTGAAGGTGAGTATTTTGTTTTGTCTATGAAAGAGATTCACCAACATTTCAAGGATCGCCTACAAAGGAGTGTGGAAAAATATAAGCAAAGGGCTGATGCACATAGAAGAGAACTTACCTTTAAGATTGGGGATTTAGTTTTAGCTCACTTAAGGAAGAATAAGTTTCCTAAGGGATATTATTCCAAGCTGCAAATGAAAAATATTGGTCCTTGTAGAATCATTCACAAGTTTGGTCCCAATGCTTATGAGATTGAACTACCAAGTGGAATTGGTATTTCACCCATTTTTAATGTTTCTGACCTCTTTCCTTTCAAACGAACTATTTTTGAAGGTAATGAAGAAAATTCTCAAACATTTTAAGATGAATATTGGCTTCAAGACCTTCCTAACAAGCCTTTAGAGCTGAAATGCATACTTGATACCAAAGAGCTCAAAAAGAAAAGAAACAATACCTATTTGCAGTACCTAGTCAAGTGGATGGTTCTTCCCATAGAAGATGCAACTTGGATGACTGAATTTGATATCATAAAGCATGGATATACTATTTAAGGCCTACACTCAAGTGGAACTTGAGTTTCTCTTCCCTTGGGTGTATGGTGCAAGAGATCTTAATGCTCAATTTTGCTCAAAGTTTGTAATTTTTTATTTTTAAGTCTTTAGGAATCATAGGTGGTTAATGAGCTCATTAATTACAATTTATAATTTTTTTAATTCATTGTTAATAGATTCTAGGCATGGGTTTTTCATTTTGAGTGGATTGTGAAAAAGTTGTCAATGTTGCTATTTTTGTCTCATGCATTTTTGGGAAACTTGGAAAATTGGTGGAAAATCATTAATGTAAGTAGAAAAACATCTTGTAACTGATGGAAAAGCTTGTAATAATCATGTTTCATTCTTTCATGGTTGATAATTGAAGATTGGTAGTGATTTTTTTTTGTAGGAAGAAATTGAAGAAGATTTCCATTATTTTTCTATGTTGTAGCAAGTTCTTGGTCTTTGTACGGCCTTGTACAAACTTGGTTATGTAATTAAATAAACTTAATTTTGAATCATTGTGTTTCCTCTTTCATTTTGAATTTTTTTTATGCATTTTCATGGAAATTTGAGAAATATATTGAGATTTTACTAAAAACTGTCAAAACCCTAGCTGGGGTAGAAAGTGAGCTGAAAAAGTGTGATAACTTTTTTTTTAACTATTCAAAACTCCTGAAATTTTTCCCAAAATTCTGTGTTGATCTATATTTTGATTTTTATTTGGTTTTATGTCTTCAAATTCCCATGTTTGGGAGAAATCTTCATCAATTTCCTTCAAAAAAGCACAAAAAAATAGTGTTTTGGATCTCTAAGTTGACTAATCTCAAAAACCCACATTGAAATCTCTTGAATCTTTGGATGGAAAATACTTGTTGATGTATTGGTAGAATTTTCAGGCCTATTCCAAGGTTTTCTTGCATGTTTAAGTATTTTTTTGGCTCCATATTTGATTATCCCAGTAGGAAGAGAAGGAATTTTTTGCAAAACTAATGTTTGTTTGACATTTTGTGGATTGTTCTTTTGAAACCCACATTTGATTCAAGTTTCATGGTATTGTTTGTTGTTGATTGATGTGTTAATAATGTACGCAATCCCCTTAAACCATGCAAGTTATGCTGCTCTTAGTTTTGGAAGTCAGTTTGAAAACACCTATTATTTAGATCATGGAGTTATGGGTTAAGAAGCAGCAAAGTGAGTTCAAGTTCACCATGCCCTACCAATTGAGTTGTGTCTTTAGCATTGTTTTGTGTTATCACAAGCTTCCTATGCATAATTATAACTTAAAATAAGCTCATAAATACTATTGAATTTCCTTCAAAGATATCTATTGACCCCTTGAGTACAAGAACATCAATAGTGAGCCTATTATATGATTTTCAAATGGAAATGCTTTCCTATGTGTTTGTGTGAACCATGGTAATTTTCTGTTGAGTAGTAAGCCTAGCCCTTATTTCAATTTAAAGAAACCTTGGGATTTTCAAGTTAGATTAGGAATAATAATGGTGGTGAGGTTCAATCTCGACATACTTGGATGGAATTTTTTTGGTATGAGTTCACAAAATTTTGGAACTAGTGTGTAGCTATCCTTGAGATATTTTGTAAGGAGAACTACATGTGACTTCAATCTTGTTTAGATGAAAGTATATAGGCAGTCCTTAGGTGAATGATACCCCTATGAACTCAAGTCTATAGGGAAGGGTTTGGGGGATAACTCCAAGGCTTGGGGTTGTTTCTAACCTATTTAATCTTCTCTCTCTTTAGTAGTCTTTAGGTTGAGATTGAAATGGGTATTAGATGGTTATGGATGAGTTAAGGAAACCTAATAACTTGTATTGACTACTATATAGTCAATAATTTATTATATAAACATGTTGGGTAAAGGCCATCTTGTGTTTATAATGTGTAACTCTTATGTTTTTGTGAAATCCAACTTCATATCTCAAGGTCTCTATGTATATGCTCATGGATTTGATGATTGTGATATATTTATTTAGGTCACCATACCAATATTGTGAATCGTGTTTGTATGACCCACCCAAGTGTGAACCTCTAGGGTATTTAAGTAGTGATGGTTAGTCATTAGATCATGCCAATGATTGATGTTTGGGCTACCTCTAGGGATTAGCTAACATTCACCTAGTTTGTAGAGGTGGATTGCTAAGGGCTACCCTGGTTATGATACAATAATAGTTAACAAGATGTCATTGGACTATGCTAATGATGGATTCCTAGAGATATTGTTGTATCTTTTGTATTACCTAGCATTCACCTAGTTAACAAGGGTGGATTTATAGGGGCTATCTAGGATTTGATATGGTAATGGTTGCATGAGTAGTTACCCTATCATGCAGGTAAAAGTAACTGAAGCTAACCATTGTATTAGGAGGGTTCACTAGTAGTCACCTATAGCATGGGGTGACAAATGAAAAATTCTATCCAAGATTGTGAAGAAGATAGCTAGTAATATCACTAAGATCACAAGGTGGTATATGTTGGAAACTACTCTAATAAAGAAAATTGTACTCCCTTTTAGGTGATAGTACAATTTCACACTTAGTATGGACCTATTTTAGTGACCTTACATTTATGAACTTTATCCCTTCCTAAATAGTCCCCTAATTCCCTCTATTATGCATCCCAAGGCCTATTTTTATAATTTTCTGATATTAAAACATGCATTGAATAAATACATCTAATTAATTCATGACCCCAAAACACATTGGTCCTGGACTTTTAGGCCAAGACCCATTTTCCCTTGGGAAAATGGGTCCCCTTTAAGTCCCAAAATAAAATTTTAAATATGTTTTTGGCAGTATTTTAAAGTCTCATATTCAAGTTTCAAATGTTGTCTATCAAGTTCTAATATTTGGGAAATTAGAGAAGAAGTCTATAAAGCTAGTCCTTTCACTAGTTCAAACTCGAAGAGAGATAGCAAGTTTGAGAGATCAAGGAGAAATGAGAACTTTTGGAGAACATTAAAAAAACAAAAGTTGAATTCTTGGAGCAAAATTTGTTTCTATTTGTAAGCCTTCAATCTCATTTTGTCAAAGATTTGATCAAGCATTGTTCATGATTGAAGGTTGATGCCTATGGTGGATCATGATGGATTCTATGTTTGGGAGATACATTTGACCATTTTCCTTAACCTAATGACTTGTTTCCTAGTGTTCTCATCTTCAATCTTCATTCTACTAGCAACCTATAACAAGTTATTATCATATTTCAGATCTATTAGGGTGTTTTGAATTCTCCATAATTGGATCTTTATCATTTATCATTGTCACATAGGAATCATGCCCTAATGTAATTGAGAGGGGTTTCTTTTCATATTAGCTCATAACAGCCTAAGATGCACTTAAGGTTAGGGATTGCACACACTATCAATTATCAAATTAATATCATTCATCAAGATTTAATTAACAAAGTTGGGGTTTGATCAAGGAAAATACCCATACACGTAAAACAACATTTTCTTTCATAGATTTAATATAGGTTTGAATCTGAAAGTCAAGGTTTGTAGGCATAGTAGAAGAGTGTAGATTGAGGGCTATAGATTCAACTTTTGAAGTTTCAAAAAGGGACACAATTCTGAGTAATTCACCATTGGGTGAATGAGTCCTACTATATAGCTCAAAACACAATTTTTAGGTGAGGTGCATACCATTCTTCATTTTTCAGATCTTCCTAGAAATTATTGTTTCTATTTTTATTTTTCTTATAATTATTCTGCATTTCAACTGTTAGGTCATGCGATTTAGTTAGTTTATAAATTTGAAATTATCTCCCAAAAGCTCCAATCAATCATCTATGTCATAAGAAAACAACAAACCTTCCTAATAGGATTGACTCACCTCAAGGTTGAAATTCAACCCTATCATTTGGAGATCTCTTTTTTCTAATGAAATTAGGGAATGTGTAAGTGTGTTTAAAACCTTAAATCATTCCACAAACCTTTCCACTTTTTCTATGTTTCATTTTGGTGAACCTAGTTTTACATCATAAATTTTGATTTGGAAGTCTCTAAACCCTCAGATCTAGGATTTTCATTAGTTAGTTTTTCATCTCATTTAGGGTTTCAAAATTGTATTTTATATCATTAAAAACTATATTTTGCATCATCTAAAATCTAAAAAATCCAAAAATATTGCATGCATTTCATATAGTAGCTTGCATATTGGTTGTATAGGGTTCTTGTAATCATTTAGATCAAAAAATTTAGTCAAAATTGCATTAAAAAGCTATAATTATAGTTCATCTTTTGTCACTTCTTGCATTTGAATTTACATAGAAATATCCAAAAAATTATCCGTAAAAGAAGCATTCTACAACTTGAAATAGTAAATATAAATAGTAGATAAAACATTGCATTTTTCATTTTTTAGAACCCTCAGTAAGGACCCATTTGCCCTTGGATGAAATTGTCCTTGTACAAGTTTCCTAACAATTTTTTCAGTACTTTTTTGTCTCTATTCTTGCTTTTTGTTTCTACTATTCAAATTGGGATTTGAAAATTTGAAATAGTCTATTTTGTACATTAAATAAGGTTGTTCTTTTGATGAAATATTGAAGAAAATTGAAAAAAAAATTGTGTTTAGTATTACGTAATTTCAATTTTTTTGATTTTTTTTTACTTTTTACATCATTGCATAGTTTAGATAGATTAGTCTTCATTTTGTAAATATTGGAAACCATAAACTATCCCAAAAAATAAAACAAAAATCCATACAGTAAATGATAAACCATGGGGAAAGAATAGGTATCTGATCATGCTAGATCTCTTTCTATAAGTTAATATATCCTTCATGCCCTTTAGTAGTAATGACATTGACATGTTGGATGAAGCCATTGTGTATTTCATCTAACAAATTTTATTCACTAAGGATTGTCATAAAAAATAAAAACAAAGAGAAGTTGATGCAATTACACCTCAACTTATCATCTAAACACCTTCATGACAACCACAAGTCCAAACCAAGCTTGTGCTTATCATAGGACCACCTAAAAATAAACCAAAACCTTGAGGTGCTATCTTAAACTTGGTAAGGAAACTCACTAGTAACAATGTTATGAAACAAATGAGCTGCAATACCATTTCTCACACATACAATACAAGGAATAATAGGAAACCAAAAGCCATACCTACTTTATTACCACTACCTCAATTTGTTTTGCCTAGTTTTCCTCATTTTCCTTTCCACAATGGAAAGGATTATGATCTTGTGGAAAAACTTAGAAACACTCCTACTAATATTTCTTTATGGGGTCTCATTCAAGCATCACCTAATTATCATAACATGCTCAAATGTGATTTACAACAAGTTGTGTTCCTTCCTAGTGCATAACCAAATGATACAACAACCCTAATTCAAGGTATGAATTTGGTCAACATAGACATTGTCTTTCATCAAGATGAATCATCTCCATTAGAAGTTCAAAAAAAAAAAATGAGGCTTTGATGATAATGGCTATCATTAACAAGTGTGGCATAAGATGTACTCTCATTGATAATGGTTCAACACTCAATGTTTTTAGTGTAAGTATTCTTGATAATATTGGAAGCTCGACAAGAGTGAAATTCAACCAAATTATTTATCTAGCCATGGATTTGATAATGTGGGAAAATAACCACTTGGTGTGATAACATAACTAATTAAAGCAAGTAATGTTACATTACAAATCACTATTCATGTCATGCCTCAAGAACTCTCATATAATCTTCTCTTATGAAGACCGTTGATTCATGAAATGAATGGAGTCCCTTCAATGCTTCACCATTTAATGTACACTTATCAAAACAAATTATAAACAATCAAAGCTGATATTCAATTTGAAACTTGCTTACAAACTGAAATAGGCATGAAAAGGCCTTTGAGAACATTGATACTACCTTCAAAATTTGAAACTATGAAAGAAGAAGAAAAAGAGAAGGTTTGTCATCAATATTGAAACTATTGGATGATGATTGGGGTTCATTGTATTTTACACCTACATTCATAGGAGAATATAAAATTACAATGAAAGTATCAAAAACATACAAAGAAATAGCGGTAGTGTCAACACATTATGAAGAAGAAACATCACAAGAATCCAAGTTGAAAACTTTTAACAAGGAATAAAACAAAAATTACACAAAAAAATATGATGAACTTGATCATGAACAACCATCATCCTTGAAAGAAATGGAATATATATTGGCATATGATGCAAGAAAACGTGATTTTTTGATTCTAGTGTTGTCACTGATGGCAATTGAAGTCACCTTTTTGGTCCACAGTTATGCATTTAGTTGCACTAGTAGAGAAAATGAAAATTGTGTGTTATCGACAATGTTACTGATAAAATAGGGCATCCAATTTAATAGCTTCACCAGATCACCATTTTGGGTTGTGGGTTGATGAATTTATTTTTCAAGCACGTGGAACATATTATTATTGAATTTTGTGATGTTTTTTTTTATGGCTATATGGTTTTGGAGGTCCAGTAGGACATTTTTTTGTTTATTTGCTTGGTGAAGCTAACTCAGTGGAAATGATGCAGTGGATGTATAAAGTTGAATTACTTTAATTATCTTCAAGCTCAAATGTTTAATTATTGGTCCTAGCTATTGTTTAGCTGACTTTTTCAGATCCACATCGAAATTATCCATTTGTTCAAGGTTGACTACTTGTGAATTTCATTAAGCTTTTTTTAAGCCGACCTATGGCGATTGATTCCTTATGAGAAGATATATTTAGATGACCGGTCATATCATTTGTAGGCATGTAGAAGTTGTGTGTGTGTATGCTACGAATGTATAAGTTGTATTTGTGTTATATCATGCATAGTTTCACTTGTGCATAAAGATTTTGTGTGCGAACTTGAGTAGAACAGAGAAAAAGTTCTTCATCAGTCATTAGGACAAAAGTTTGACATCAGAGCTAAACCAGAACTATAATCAAGCATTGGTAGATTCTATTATCTTAGTTCATTTTCTTTTGGATCTATTCCAAACTTTTGTAAGGGAAGTGAGCCCCATTTTGAGTAGTGAGCTCTAGGTAGTGAGCCTAAATGCAAGTGCATTCCCATTTTGTAATACTTCTTTTGAGTATACTCATAACTTATTGTGGATTAGCCATCAACCATGGTTTTTCCCCTTACAGGGTTTCCACGTAAAAATACTTGTGTTATGGTTCTCTAGTTTCTTGTTTTCTGTTTCTACATATTGATTCTAAATAAATGTGTTAAGTTGATTAAAGGTCAGAATAAAAGAATTAATTTTTGCAGAACACTAATTCACCCCCCCTCTCAGTGTTGCTTGTTTCCAACAATAGGTATCAGAGCCTATTCCTCAAAAGAAGCCTAATAGCTTGGGGAGATCTTGGAAAGTATATTAAATGGACAAAATTAGTCCTCAACAACAACTCATGGTGGCCTTGGATGATCTTGAGTAGTCGGAATTTGAGATTCGGGAACTACAAAAAGTCTTGAAAATGCAGAAAAATTTATCTAGTCATTGAAAGAAAAAATCAATGAATCAAGGGAGAAAAGAAAGGAATTATGTGGTCAGCTCAAGCAGAAGAACAAATCCGGTGAAGATGAAAAACTCAGTCAAGCCCTGAAGGAGAAAACGGAAGAATGTGAATTTTTTTCCCAAGAGAATTATGCCTTGAAGCATGAGACAAAATCCATCATGATGAAGATGACCAAGGAGTTAGAGGAAAAAAAGAAAAATGAAGAAAAGCTTGCACAATCCTTGAGAGAAAATTCTAAACAATGCAATTGACTGGAAGATGAGCTAGAACAAACCAAGAATAATGAACAGGATCTTGAAAATAGCTTGATGATCTCAGAGATGAACTCGCTACATCAAATGATTTTAAGGAAAAAATCAAAGAAAGCTAAAAAAAGATTGATGAACTGATCAAAGGTCAAAGAACTGATGGTGATAAACAAGGTCTTTGATATGAAGAAGGAGAAAGCTCCAAATTTGGACAAAGGAGATCTAATCAAAGGAATTCCAGACAAAGAAAATTCAAACAAGGAAACTAGGTGAATGAATCCAAGAGGAATCCAATAAGGCAACCCAATGCTCAAAGATTTAATGGCTACTGTTATGCTCTTGACAAATTTGGTCAAATGGCTTCTGAATGTAGGAGTAAGACAAACACAAGTAGACCATCATTTTTAGGTCAGTGCTTTAATTGCTACAAGTATGGTCATAAGTCAAGTGAGTGAAAAATTGTGATGTGTAACTCGCATAGAGACATCAAATGCTATGTATGCAATGGATTTGGACATGTTGCTAACCAATGCAGATCAAGACAAAGCCAGTGGAACAATTGGATTAGACAGAGGAGTGTTGTTTGCTACAATTGCAATAAATTTGGTCACACCTCCAAATTTTGTTAGAACAAAAGAGGTCTGGTAAAATAGAACATGCAATTGGATGTTAAGGGAAAAGGAAAGATCACTATGGATGAAATCAAGAAGATGTAGAAGAAATGGGTGAAGAATAACCCCTTTATAGACACAAATGAATCTACACCAGAAGTCTCTTCTAGTAATTTCTCTGGAAACTAATTGTAGGTCTCTACCATAGTGGGAACTATCAAGAAAATCTTCTCAATCCGCTACAAGTGGCTAGCACTGAAATTTAGATGAGTCCAGTAGGAAATCAAATTTTCTTCAGATATTGTGGAACGAAGCTAAGGTATCAATGAGGATTATTGATGGTCTGCAAAAAAATTGTTTGTCCCAGAATATAAAAAGTATGAATGCTTACAGAATTAGGGCAAGAGAATTTATTGCAAAGTGTACAAAGTTAAGTTTGATGAAAATAAAAGAGCTATTTTCACTCTCATTTTTCACATTGCATTCAAGTGAAAGAAGTCTAAAGTGCTCTAAGGTAACCCTTGCTAAAGTGAAAAGGAGACTCAAGCTCAAAAAGGAATCTACGAATCGACCTCGATTTTGTCTCCAAAAGGTATTTATAGAAAAAACTTGTAAATTTGTATTCTCTCAATCATGTCTACCCCACTGTTGGTTGAAGCCAAAGATTGGCCGCATCCAAAGTTTAAGTAGCATCCATACAAATCGGTAGACACTAATCCCCTAGGTGCATTTCCCTCCATGTCGTACAGTGTTCTACACATCAAGGATATTAGGGCATATATGCATCCAAACATTAAAGATTTGGGTAGTGCTTAGCTATTAGAATTATACTCTAAACACATAGTGTAAGATGATTTCTCTTTGAAACCTAAATTTCAAACCCTAGTGGACAAGAACTTTATGCAATACATAAAATTTCCCATATTTGAGGTTGAGTGGGTTCAATACATTCTAAGAAGAATGCATGATGAATTCATGTGGTTAGATAAACCATTTAAAATCACCAAGGAAGCTATCTATGTAGTGACGAGTTTAAACTCTTTTGGTAGATTCCCTATATTGAAGTCTATAAAGAATGATGATGTTACTAAATCAACTAGCTCTTAATAGGACAAAAGGGCAATGACCATAGATGATATTGCAAAAATTTATGTTAAATTTGCATCCATGATCATAGGGTATAAGATCTATCGTTCAAGCAAAGAAAATTTAGTATCTGGAACTACCATCTATACAACTTATGAGATGGTTAAGCAAAACACAGATTAAGATTTATGCAAAGTGCTCAAAGGGAAACTTCTGGAAATTATGAAAAAGATCAAAAGGGACAAAAATAATGTCTTCAAGTTTAGAAACCTGTTGATTTGTCTATATTTTTACTTCTTAGGTGAAATAGCAGGATTCGGTACAGTTCAGTGGAGAAATGGTACTCCGGTAGCAATACAAATCTGGGATATACTATGCAATCTTGGAAACCGAGAGACCAGCAACACAATTCTATGGGGTCAATTCAAAAAAATTTAAAATAGATGCATGCCAGAGAAAGGATACCTGAAGTTGTAGTAGAATAGTACAAGGATTCCATATGCTTCATGATTGATATTGATCAATGTTACATGGAAGATATTGATCCTAGGTCAATTTGGATCATGCCGATGGGATATGAGGTAGATGGAAATATTTTGAAGATGTATGTAGAACATCTGTTAAACTCACCTCTATATCCTAATGAAGAAAGGTTCAGTACATATGTTGAGAAAAGTTTGCAAGTTCACTTAGATTTAAGGAAACCAGTGTCCATCAAAAAAGTAAGGAAGGAAATTTAAACCTTTGCATTGAATATGGGTATTCCAGTTGAAAAACTGAAAGAAATAAGAAGAAAAAGGGATGAAGCTAAAGCTAAAGCAGCAAAGGGGAAGGAAAAAGAAGAAAAAACTAGTCACGGAATATCTTCAACTAGAGCAACCAGGATTTCACCTGCTACCTAGCCAAGTAAGGCAGAATCCTCTAGAAGAAAGAAGAAGAGAAAAAGTTCAAGAACTTACAAAGCTACATCCGCAGAAGTGGAAGAGGAAACATATTCATAAGAGATAGTAAGATAATTGAAGGCTACTGGAACTCATGTGGTCAACCTAAACAAAAGGAATCCTTCTAGGAAAATTGAATAAGCTCAGAAGAAGCCCAAAATTGTCAAGCCCAACATGTATGTGCAAGAAGTTGAAAATGCAGTAGTAGCTGATGGTAATCTCAAACCTCTCTATGATCTATTTGAGACTTTTGATGATTCTGGTAAAATGATTCTCAAAGAAGTTGTAGTTAAGAATTTAAATGCTTTCAATAAAACTCTTTTTGAGATTATGTCTGGCTTGCCTACAAGCCTATATAAAGCTTTGGAGTCAAGAAGGGAAATTGCAAGAACTGAGGAAGAGAACTTGATAAAATGGTTTCTTACTAATCTGTGTCCTAAGATGGGGATTGAAGAAATGGACTCACTTCTTCTGAGATTCAAAAAAGAATCCAAAACCAAATCAAGAATAAAGGAACTCCTGATTGGTGACACTAAAGCTGTGTTGAATGAGACCAAGGAAATTTTGGAAGAATTTTTGTCAAAAGAAAAGGAAAATGTTAAAAAAGTCAATACTAAACAGACTAAAGGTCATGAAGAAACAAATGTGGAAGTAAATAAATCAGAAGAAGGAAATGCAGATGAAGTAGTGAAAGAAGGGAATGAAGATGAGAAAGTAGAGGTGTTAGGAGAAGAAAATGAGAATGTGGAAGACATAAATGTATCCAATTTTCTGGTATTTGAGGATACGTTGACTCCTCCCATTATTGAAAATACTAAGACTCCTTTAGTATCTAAGGACCAAAGTGAGGAGATTTTTGAAGGAAGAGAAGTTCCTACTGAAGAAATGGAAGCACCAAAAGCCATTCTGGAAGTTCAGTCTAAATCTAACAAGGGTAAGCAACCAAAAATCAACCCAAATAAAGCAAATGTATCCCTATTGGAGCAACACATAGAATTAGATTATGAATTTGATGAGAATTCAATCAATCTATCTACTTTATCTCCAATTCAAATGTTGAAAGTCACCAATTTAGCTCAAGATAAAGCAAATGAGAAAATATTGAAATCTCACATTGAAGATAGTGAACTATTAAAACTTGCCTCTAGAGTTCTACAGAAACTACTACCTATGCATGCTTTGGACCCATCAGGCTCCACTTTTGGTGAGTTAAAAATAATAATAAACTCTCTTGATTCTCATTTCAAATCCTTTGCAGACTCAACCCTGGTTAAAGTGAGAAAGGAATTCAAGGAGAAAAGATTTGGCAGCTTAAACATGCTAATTGCTAGAGACAAAAAGTTGTTAGGAACTTGCATTCAGCACACTCAAGGTAATATAAGTGGAGGAAATGTGTACAAATCCTACTTAATCCTACCAAAATTTATAGCTGCAAATGAAAAGAAGATAAAAGACATTGAGTAGTAGTTGGCTATCATTTGCAAGAACCTTAGCTGGTAGTGTGTGTCTTCAAGATTGTCAGGCAATATCCTTGCTTGACTAAATGAAGAATTTAAAGTTTGAAAATGAAAGAATCATTAGCAGAGTAAGTGACTTAAGGGGATTGATTAGTACAAAAATTGAGATGTTGGTGAATGTCTTAAAGGAAGCAAAAAGTGTTGTCACCACCCCTGATTTGGTAAGCCTAGAAGCAACAAAAACATTATCCTATCTTCTTTATGGTCACATCACCATTTTGGAAAGTATGAGGAGTATGTGGAACTCCACCCTTAGTGAATTGAAAAAGGTCTTTGAACACATCTTCAAATTGTTGTAAGTCTCTGGATAACACTTATATAATTTTGTATCCCCAATTTTGTCATTGATGTCAAAGAGGTAGAGAGAGTTTAGTGAAAAATGTCTTAATATTCTTAGGGGGAGTAATATTTTACAGTTGTACATTATTTAGTATTCTTTATACCGGCAGTATGTTAATCTCGAGACTTAGTCATTTTTCACTAAGTGTTGCCATCAATGCCAAAGGGGGAGATTGTTGGCATATGGTTCTAGTGGATGTGATTTTTGGCTTCTAGTGTTATCATTGATGGAAACTAAAGTCACCTTTTTTGTTCGAAATTATGCATTCAGTCACACCGATAGAGAAAGAAAATTGTGTGTTATCGGCAGTATTACCAAAAGAATAGGGCATCCAGTTTGATAGCTTCACCGGATCACCATTTTGGGTTATGGATTGATGAATTTGTTTTTCACGCATGTGGAACATATTATTATTGAATCTCATGATGTTCTTTTTGTAGGTATATGGTTTTGGACATCTGGTAGGACATTTTTCTGTCTATTTTCTTAGTGAAGCCGACTTAGTGGAAATGATGTAGTGGATGTATAAAGTTGAATTATTTTAATTATCTTCAAGATCGGATGTTTAATTATTGTTCCTAGCTATTGTTTAGATGACTTGTTCAGATCCACATCAAAATTATCCATCTATTAGGATGACTAGTTGTGAATTTTATTAAGTTTTGTTGAAGCCGACCAGTGGTGATTGATTCCTTGTGAGTGGATTTATTTAGATGATTGGTCATATCATCTGGAGGCATGTAGAAGTTGTGTGTGTTTGTGTTGCCAATGTATAAGTTGTATTTAAGAAATATCATGTGCAGTTTAACTTGTGCATAAAGATTTTGTGTGTGAACTTGAGTAGAATAGAGCAGAAGTTCTTCATCAGTCATCAAGACAAAAGTTTGACATTAGAGCTAAACCAGAACTGTAATCAAGCACTGGTAGATGCTATTATCTTAGTTCATTCTCTTTTGGATCTATTCCAAAATTTTGTATGGGTAGTGAGTTGCATTTTGAGCAGTGAGTTCTAGGTAGTGAGCCTTAATGCAAGTGCATTCCCATTTTGTAATACTTCTTTTGAGTATACTCATAACTTATTGTGGATTGGCCATCCACAATGGTTTTTCCCCTTATAGGGTTTCCACATAAAAATCCTTGTGTTATGGTTGTGTGGTTTCTTATTTTTTGTTTCTGCATATTGATTTTGATTAAATGTGTTAAGTTGATTAAAGGTTAGAATAAAAGAATTATTTTTTGTAGAACACTGATTCACCCCCCCTCTCAATGTTGCTTTTTTCCAACAATCTCTCTATGGAAGAGGATATCAACTCTTTAAACAACTTGGTTATAATGGAAAAGGATGTGGTGTGAATGAACAATGAATTTGTGTCCCTATAGAGCCGAATATACAAGAAACAACAATAGGTCTTGAATATTGTCCCTCTAGGATAATAAAAGCATATAAAAATCCTTTACTCAATATCAACACTATCATGCAAGATTCTCCTAAGTCAACTCTCACATTGGCACATCCTGACTTAATAGATAACTAGTGGGTGAATATTTTATAATCAATTAACTAATTACAAAATGGTGATATCAGCCACAATATATTGACATTAAATCTCTCCTCTCATAAAGGGGAGGCTCGCTTCTTATTGCTGACAAAAAAAATAGTAATTAACTAAGCTTATGTACACTAAAATTATCCATTGGGGGTGTTTCTATCCATCCTTTTCTCTTTTCCTAGAATGGATGTTTCCTCTTACAAAAATACAATGATAATCTCATGACAATTATAACATGTAATTAACCACAAAGTACTAGTTGGAGCAATAATAACCAATATCTTATTCAGTTAGATGGAAGAATAATTAAAATGATACCAATGAGTGTTGGTAGAGAGAAAACCCAGAAGAGCACAAAGTCTTATGTTGCTTTATATGATTATTTGAAAAGAAAAATAATGGTATAAGTTTCAGCCCAAAGTCTCCAATATATGCCACAAAAGGATCAACTAACCTAGATAATAAGTCACAACCCAAAGTCTTCAAATTATCTCCAAATTATGCACAAAAACACAATTTCAAAATATAATATTGTAGCTCAAAGACTTCAAAATCAGATTTGGATTACCTCCTAGAACACACTCAATTCCACACCATGATTCAATCATCTAAAAGAAAATGTAATAGGAAAGACATAAGAACATTCCCAATACACAACAAACTTGATCAAAGGAAAATATTAGATGCCAACTTGCTTCTTTTTTATTGATTGAATATTGATTTACACTTCAATTTTATTTTGAAAATTCTCTCCAATTTGGCAGTGCTTCACTTCATAAGCTAAAAGATAATATTTATAAAAGAGCTCCCTCTTATTTATAGAGGAAAGCCAAGAGGTAAAATAGGAAAATTACAACTAACTTAAATTATTCAAAGGAAGAGTTTGAATTAATTTGGGACTTCAATCCTCTTACATGTAATTATTATATTACAAAAGACATGTAAAATGTTATCTACAAAATTTAAAAATTGCATAAAGGAAAAAATTGAAAATGAACTAAGTCAAGTGGAAAGCACATTCTTTTCTTCTTCAACATTCCTCTCTAGGAAATCATTATATATTTTCAACGTAGCTTGGAAGTTAGAGTCATCTAGATTTGATGTGTGGTTGGAGATGGTGAGCACTTTTGTGATGGATTCCTCGATAATGCACGCTTTTCTATTTTTGTCTAGTATTAATTTTAGGTTATCCAAAGTCACTTGAAAATACACTAACTTATCAATATAATCCAATGAAAAATATTTTGATTCAATATCTTCCCAAATTAGGAATGTGAAATTTTGGATAATTTTCTCCACGGGAAGGAATTTTTGATTGTCATCAAGTACTTGGAAAGGATGCTCACCAATCTTTGTGATGATATCTAATTCCTTTTCATTACCTATCTCCTGATCTTCTTGAAAATCTTTCATTAGTTCATCGATGACATCCCTTTTATGTTGCATTATCTCTTAAAAATCAATGAATAATTTTCTAGTGGGGATCACCCCATTTTCTACCAAAACATCTAACTTGAGATCCATCATTTTGGTCCAAGCCTCAAGACCTTTTTCTCAAAATTGTAGATTTTGAGATAATGCATCAATTATCCGGTTCAATTTTTATTTCACATCCTCCATATTGGTAATCAATTTAATAGAAGACTTCGACAACTATGCTCCCTGGGCCATTATTTGATATATCCATTCACTTACTACCTTTCCTTGAGTCATTTTGACCTTTTAAAATATAGGATCATCCACACTTGTGGTAACATGTTGACTATACTTAGAATATTGAGTTATCCTTTGGAGTACAAATGTGAATTGTTCCACCTTGGCCTTCAGTTGATCTTTAATGATTTTATCCCTATCATACTTTTCAAGTAAAGAGGCCATTGATGCTCATAAATCTTCCTTTGTGCCTTCATGTGTTTGCTTGCCTAGTTCTATCCTAGTGATTGCATATTCAAACACATAAAATTACTCAAAAGTTTTTTTTTTTGGCGAGGCTATGCTACGTCAACATACTTATAACCCGATTTGTCAACCAACACCATTGAAAGAGTTTTTGGCCTTCTTCATAGACTTTTTCTTTACAGGAACTAGTTGGCCAAAATCATATTCATCTAGAGAGATGGCTTGCTTCTTCCTCTTAGGTGTTTGTGATGTTAACTAGGGAGGAAGAATGGAAAAATATCCTTCAGTACCTACCACCATGGTTTCCATTGACAAAGCTATATCTATAATAGTGGTGGTTAAAATTGGTGGAGTATGGGTTAATAGTGCAACTAGAATTTCCACACTTGCCACATTGTGTGAGGATTCAAGAATGAATTCTTCATAATCAAACTGTGTTGTCACATAAAAAATAGGTGAAGAAAAACTAGGAAAATAAGATTAAGGCCCAAAAAAAAAATCAATATCATTGCAAGGGATCTCAAAAATTGACCCACTAGTTAGTGATGAATGAATTGATTGAATTGATACATTAGGAGTAGCAAAATGGTAGAAAAAGTATGCAAAGATCATTCAATTGTAACAATAGGATGAGTGGGACTTGGTAATGTAGAATTTATAGGGGTGGAAGAAATGAAGGAATATTCTAGTGTAGAATCAAGATGCAAAGTGACTAGATATTCTTGTGTTTCATCAACTAGTTTTTCCTCTCCTTTTTCTTCAGCCTAAGTGGATGTCGCGCCTAGTCCTTTACTCTTTGTCTCCTTTCATTGTTAAAGTAAAATTAGTTACCTTTCTAGTACTTGGAGCTTCATAGTTTTTCTTTTTCCTTAATTCTCCTTTCTTTTAACCTACAAGACCTTCAGCTTCCTCCTCTTCTATTCCTTTATTGAAATACTTCAATTTGATCCTCTTACTCTATAGCTAAACATTAGTATTTTCAAGAATATTTTGGAATCTATCCATTATAGAAATCATCTCTTTTTGAGACCACTAGATTGACATAAAAGGAGTGCTAAAAATCTTATTCTCTTTTGAGGTAGGATCTAGAATGTCATCTTCATCTTCCATATCCTTGGGGATGTCAGCAAGATCAAGGTTTCTAATCTAATCCAAAGTAAGTCAACTATAGTCAAGCTTCATTACATCTTAATCATTTCTACCCTTAGCCCATATGTCTTCAAATTTTTTCACATGAGTACATAACTTTTCTTGATTTTTTCCTTCATTCCCCTATAATCAAAATCATGCCTCCTTTTATACCTTTTCATTGTTACTCATTGTATCTCTATCTTCATAGCTTTGGCCCTGGGAGAAGTAGTGATGGAGTATCTGCCAATGGTTAGAGGAAATTTTATTCCAACTTTGTGTGATTCATCTTGCTTGTTGTGTATAGTCATGATCTTCATGTATAGCTTCATTAGCACAATCTTGTCACTAGGATATTCAGGGAGCATATATGGAAGTCTGCAAAAGCACCCAACTCTAATGTATGTAAAGGTGGTAAAATTTAAGAACATGCAACCAAACTTCTAAACAAGTTACCATACTTCATTTAACACCCTTTTCTTCTCAAGTTCCTTATGAAACATGCATATTTATGGATAGAAAAAGGAATCGTTAATCCTCTTGAAATTATTGAGGCTTTACTTCAAATTCAATTGTTAATAGTACTCATAAATAGGAACTTTCCTCCTATCACCCTATAAAGACACCCTTGGAAATTTCCACATAGAGGTAGCAACATAGACTAGCCATGAAATCATGTAGAACTTTAGAGAAGTAGAACCATTTAAAATCTACTCACAATTGTCATCGCTAATTTGTTTACCCCAAAAGATTCTTTGATTTCCTTTCCTTATGACATGAATGTATTGGTACATCCATTCCTAAAAAGTGGTGGATGTTGGTATCCCTTAACTCTACTAAGAAGATTTTAAATCATTTACCTCTTGGATGAACTCACTACAATGAAGATTCTTAGACCACCTAGCAATAGTTAGCCAAGCCATCTTGATCCATCGAGTGTTGATAGTTTTTTGCACTTTTCAAGATTGTTGTCATGGAAATTTTATGATCACTCCATAGTAAGGTAAGAATGTTCATCAATAACTGGACACATGAAGATCTTATCAAATAACTCTTCATCTAATCTTATGAACTTACCTTCACATCTACATACCTAACACTCTTATTTTGCTTGTAGAAATGGGTTGTTGTTACAAGTACAAATTTTGGATTATGTGTTGATATTGGGAATGAGGAGACTAAGTGAATATTTCCCTCAATAACACACCTCATGCTTGCATCAACTGGTTGCTTATTCACCCTCTTCAAGAATTTGAATATGTCCACATGTCTTATTTTAGTGTCCCTAGTCTGATCAACATTGGACTCCATTGATGTCTTTGTAATCACACCTTGGTATTCATATTTCATGTTTTACTTCTTAGGTGAGGGATTTGACATTGGAAATGAGGCTAAAAACACATCATTTCACTAATTTCAATAGAAAAAGAGATCTCCTAAGGATAGGGTTGAATTTCAACCTTGAGCTGAGTCAACCATATTGGGCAGGATCTGCTATTTTCCTATGAAAAAAATGACTGATTGGATGTTTTGGGAGATAAATATAAATGCATTAAAAAACTCAATTGTATGACCTAATACTTTAAATGTAGATTATTGTGATAACAAATTATACAAAAACAAGTTACATGTAGATATGAGAAGGGAAAAGTGGTATGTAGTGTTGGTGATTTTTCTAGCAAAACTAAAAAATCCTCTTAGAAGTAGCCAACTCCCATGATGAAGATATGTTAGGTTAGTGGCCAACACAATGAGCATAGGATTTTAAAGTTTGTACTCCTTCACTTTAGGCTCTATGAAACCTAGGAGGGTAATCCTAATTGTGTTTTTGTACAATATACTCAATTAGTAACACATTTATACATAGATTAATTCCTTTCCGTGGTAGGTGAAATCACTTCTTTGAAAATTTGGAAAATTTTCAAATGAAGGACTAGATATCTACTACCTTTGGAGAGATTTCCTATTGTGAGTATTGTTCTTCTCATAAGTCTAGAGCTAGGAACACTATTTGTTCATCTTATGCAAGATTTTCTTATAGAATGACTAGTGTCCAATCAATTGGAGCAACAGAGTCAAGTACACAAGAGGATCAATAACTTACAAATTATGCTTTTAAGGGAGAAACAAACTATTTTCATATTGCTTTGCATTATGAAAGCTTACTATGCAATAAATTTTCACTTCTTAGTAATCCTAAGCCATTCCTTACAAAGTTTATAACCCTATTCAATAATTTTAATTAATTCCTTGAATTAAAGCTAAAAACAAAGTAATACATTCAAATGAACTATTTGAAGACAAATGATAACACCTTTGGTATTTCTCATTCATAAGTCCATAATGAACATACATAGGAGAGTATAAATTTCTTGACTAATATTTATTTTGATATCAATAATTTCTATAAAAATCATTTAAGATTGTTACATACATGACTTCTTTTCCAAGATTTAAACTATTGGCCTACTTAAGAATTCTATTCTAAGTTCCCTTTCTAAACTTAGCTTTTACCTACAACTCTATTGAGACTTTAGAATCTGACCTCTGTATAAGCCCTAAAACCCCCTTTTATAGGATAAGGGAGCAACAAGCATTAGGCTTAATTAAATTTACATTTCATTTCATTTGCACTAGAATTTGAGATATTCTTCATTTGTTACATGCAATCATTTGAGGAAAATGGAAGAGTAAAATACCGCATTCCACATTCCTTGAATGAAGACACACCATCTCCTTGAAAAGAAGAGTTTGTTGTAAGCATGTTGAATCCTCATCCTTGTTGACCAAAGAATATTTTTCAATAGTAGGTCCAACACAAACTTGTATATCACCTGTAATGACATACACACAACCAAGGTTAACTAGTCTGGTACTTCTCCTACATACAAGCCTGAAAACTTTCCACCTCAACACATGAAACAAGAAATCACATGAGTGTTGAATAGGAAAATACTAATAGAAGGGGGATGGTATCATCAAAAAAAAAACAAGGTGCAACCATTACTCTGATTCATCAACCTCAAAGGATTTTTTCCCATGTTTTACTCACAATGCGACTGGAGAAACTGTCACCACCTCTTTATCAGGATTCCTCGATAGTACCAAGGAGAGCAGATAATAATCACCCTCTAATTCAGTGTCACCCTCATTGTCTGAAGGGCTATTAAGAACCTCATATGGAGAATTGCATTCCTTTGGAAAGGCCTTAAAATGTTCACTCTCCTTCCCTGCCATTTCTTCATATTTTACTATCCTCTTCTCTCTATGTTTGACTAATTCTTCTAAAACTATTTTCTCTCTTCGACAATAATTTTCCTTGGTACTATACTCCTTGAATTTCACTAATCCTACTCTTCTTTTTGGTGTCTCAAGAGCTCCATGTATTCCATTTTTATTCTCAAGACCTCCCTTAGGCTCAAACAGACTCAGCCACTCAAACTCTCAAATCATCATGACAAACCTACTTGCCTAGAATGTCTACACACTTCTTAGGAGAATTCAATTCCTACACACTTCTTTATTAGCCATCGACCCTCATTCATTGCAAAATGAATTATGACATGGAAAATCACTCAAGTAATCTGCATTAAATAGGAATTTTGAAGCATGCAAGATTAATTACTCGAAATCTCCTTATGTGAGCAAGTTGATAACTTGCAACTCAAGATTGAATCTAAGTCATTGATTTTAGAGCACTTAAAACTTCATCCATGGAAAATAACAATGGAAACTCATGTGTTGTGATCTAAACTCATGTGTTGTGATCTATCAATTAACATGTATCACTAACCTAGTCCATGCTTTCATTAATATCTGCGAAGTACACAAAACAAGTTTTTCTTAGAGGGAAACTTTCTTTATACACTTCCTCGCTTCATCGCCGATCCTAATTTTTGATGAAAGTATTTTTTTGATGATTCTCAGTCCATTGGGTTATCCTCCTTTAAATTTTTTTATCAACGGTTCCTCATTCTTCTCGCTGCTTTCCTTTTTACTTTATGCTATACCTTCAGGATTTTTCCACGTAGCTTGTTTCATGCAGTGACCATCACTTGTTGCTGATCTATTTTTTCTTTTCCCCACTCTTATCAATGATATAGACATTCTGGTGATGATCTTTGGCCCTTTGTTCCATAGCCTAACTATTTGTCACACTTATCCTCCTATCATTTATCACTAATTTGAACCTTGTACTGATGCTTCTATCTTCGACAAGAAATATTGTGATGGCACTAGCTTTGGACACATACAACCTGCATAAACCAAACATCACAAAAGACATCGCTCATAAGATCATATCATTTTATTAAGAAAAATATGTTTGGAGAACATCCATCACTTATCGCCAATTTAGAACTCAAGTTCTAAAACAAATCAGTGATGAGTGATGAAGTTATAAGATAAGGTCCTCATTCATTGCTGATTCTCCTCATATATTTTGCAAGAAATTAGTAATTAGAAGATTTACATCTTTTGATGTCCATCATGTATCATTGATGTGAGATTTTACATTCAAAATGTATCTGTGATCAAACAATCACATTGCTCATTGCCATTCCAAGTTTATCTTTTTTATGACCATTAGTGATGAGTGATAAGAACATAAAGATATAAGTATCGCTCATCACTATTATAATTTGAAAATATTAAAAACCATTAGTGATGAGTGATATTGAAAGGAAAACATCAATCCATCGCTTATCGCTATTACAATTTGTGAATCAATGAAAAATCAACGATGAGCGATATAGCATTGAAGGCCACTAGGTCATAAGTGGGATCCTTTTAAGCATGTGCTCATTAGTTTGTTCTTATGAAGGGGAATCCCTAGGACAATAATTAACTCAAAACCTCTAAGTTATAAAATACAAAGAACATAAGGGCTGAAAAATCCTTACCTAAATTTATAAAATAGAAAGATCCAAACCTAGGCTAGAAAGGGCTAGTTACAAGGTGACAATGAATGACTAAAGATAAATTAAAACAACTAGCAATGGGTAATAGGGAGTTAATGGCCCAATAGAATATTATAAGATTCTGTAGATATCAACCCTATATCCAAATGCAATAAGAGTTTTAACATGGAACAAGGAATTTTTTTTTTGAGGGTTCCATCAATGGCTCCAACTAGGGACACATGCCTTCTGCAAGCATGGTGATATCTCATAATTTCAGGTGAAGTAAACCAAGCACAAAAACAAAAGAAAAGAAACAACATATGTACAAAATTTACATAGGCAAAGAAGACCTAAAAAAGGGAGATCCAAACTGTGTTATGCATCCCTCAGTTCAACCAAGTTTTACCCTCCTGATTGGTGGCACTAAGCCACAAAACCGTTGAATAAGCTCCTACCTCTGTCAAAAACTAGCCTTCTAAAGGAGCTGATGTTTTTCCATTCACATTTGTCCTTATTGTACCACTGAAGTAAGAGTAATTTCAATCCTTCTAGAATAAATGTTAGAGCTTTTTTTAACAAGTGAAAGTCTATTTGATTATAATCTTTGTTATCACTGTTTCTCATAACCTTTCTAAGTATAAAATGGCCAGTGTAACTTTCACCATCCTATATTATAGAGTTAGGCATAAAATGAAAATTTTCATCATTACATGACACATATATGTTATTTTCAAATTGAAAATAACATTTGTCATTATTCATCCCATTGTCATGCTTCATCAAAATTCCTTCCCACTAAATTAGAAACTGAAAACATTTATACTCTTCCATGTAGTTGGCATCTTGATACTCAACCTTATCTACAACATTTGTATCAAATGTAAAACATTCATAAGCAATTCCATCAAGAAAATCATCAATGTGGTGCTTTGTTTGCTCGGAACCACTTCCTAACCCTATATCTGATGTATCAACAAAATCCTCAAGAAAAAGTGGATTATATATTGATCTGTATAGGATCTAGACTAGATTGCAGTATTTAAATGCTTAACTTTTACAATGCTTTTACAATGATTATTCCAAGTTAATTAAATCAAAATTAACTTATGGAAATAACAAAATGAAAGTAATAACAAGGTGATTATAACAGAAAGGAAGGAAATGAGAGAAAGAAAGAGAGAGAAGAAGAGAAGTGCAAACAGTTGATAACGGAGTTCATCAAAAAATGTGACTACATCTTCAGGTCCACTCCAATAGAGAGACCAATCCGATTAACTCCAAAAATCAATTACAACAGCACCATAACCATTCTCCAAGCACTTCGGCAGCATAACAGCGCTCTGGCATACAAGAATGACTTGAAAAAAACTCTTCAACAAGACCTCTCTTTTGTCACCTCAGCATCAAGACTTCATTACCTGAAAAAAACTTGATTTCCACTCTCACCTCACACCCCTTTAAATACAAATTTTTTTCTCAAATTGGCCTTTAACCAATTGATTTACAAAATATTCCTTATCTCTCCATAATATTTTCAAATCTTCCTTTATTTACATAAAGATCTTCTAAATACCCCCTTTAATCCAAATAATATCAAATTTAAGCCCTTTTAGTTTTTTTATTCATGGGCTCACATAGTTTTGGAGGTTACATTCTTATCCTTAAAGGATTTAATAGTTGTTTGTTTATTTTAAATTAGGAGTTTGTTTTAAAAACAAGGCATTCGGTCACCAAATCACTCAATAAAAGTAACCGACGCCTATAAAGACTAAAGACTGTTCAGTGGCCTGTTGGTGATATGCCTTTTTGGGAGCCCGGTGGTCCCGAGTTCCACTCCCGGCCATTGGCATTTTTAAAAAACAAACTCAAATCAAATAATAACAAAACAAATTGGATTCCATACATAGTAAAGCCAACGAATGTGGCACAACGGCGAGGAGTTCAACTCGGCAGATGTGGGTTGGGGGTTCAAATCCCCCAACCACCTTTTTAACAAACAAAACAATAGCCAAACCGTCGGAGGATGGAAGAAGTACACACGCCACTCCCCAAGACTGCCATGTGGCAAACCGTGATAGGACGACTACACTGACGTGGATAACAATTCAAACGCTGACGTGTCCTACCCACTGGATGATGACTTGGAACTGACGTGGCATGCTGACTCGGCTAATGACATGTCGTGCTGACTCGGATAATGATGTGGACCCGTACTGCTAACTGGATGCTGACCGTGCTGCCACTTCAATGCTGACTATGTACGAACTGCCATGTGTCGCACAATGATTGGTCTGTACAATGATGACCTGGATGCCATGTGTCAAATTCTGAATGGTCCAAGTCACTGTCCGTACATTACGGAATGCTGACGTCAGCATCCGTACAATCCACCTCAAAAGTCAACTGAAAACTTTGACTGTTGATAACTCCTGCATACGATGTCGAATTTCGACGAAACGAACACCATCGGAATCATCTCGATGAGCTCTTTGCGATGACACTGGTTCCATCAATTTCCAAGATGATCATTTTTTTCCTTCTTGGATGCACTTTGATCCTAGTTTGACCGAATGTTTGACTGGCTATAACTCGTGCAAACAGACTCCTTTTTGCTCCATTCGAGTTGCGTTGGAATCAAGATGTCGAGATCTTTCTGATGGTGCAGATTTTGGAGAGAAATGAGACACTTCAATTTTCACTAAAAAATGTCCACCGGATTAGGCCTCCCCACTAAGACCTTTTGGACCTCCAAAAGTGACATTTAATCTGACATTAATTGAGGACTTGGTCTCCCCACTTGTCCTGTATCCTCTGTACATCTGAAAACCTGGCTCACAAGCACAATGAAGACTGCAACAATGTTGTTGAACATAAACATTATTCTATCACTTCCATAAGCATCTACATCAAATGTCGTAGCCACTAACCAACAAAAAATGACTAGCATCAAGCTGAACAATAATGCAGAAATGAAAGAAAATAAGTCAACAACACATCGATCCTTTACAACATGAACATTTTTACCCAAGGAACTATCAATGCTTTCAATCATCCTTTTCTCATGCTGTACTGCAAGTGCATCCTACACCATCTGACCCTGGTTAGCTACTCCAAGTTCAAGTGTAGAACCACCTGTACTGATAGATATAAGAGTTAACTCTTTACTTGCATTAATTACCCTCTTTAATTGTCCTATGTTTGCAAAAGAATGATCAGTCTTAACCTTGTGAGAATGTACAATATACTGTATGCCATCTTTAAACAAGTGATAATGATTCTTTTCCCTATAGAAAATAGCTTTGCTGTCATATAAATAAGGGCTACCAAGCACTATCCCACAGATATCCAGTGGAACCACATCAAACTGTACTTCATCCACAAACTTACTAGTGATTGCGAACCTTAAGGTGCATTGTTTTGTTACTTGCAACTTATCATTTTCACAAATCCAACCTAGTGGATAAGGTTTCTTATGTTGTGTAGTTTTTAATCCCAAGTTTCTTACAACACTTTCTAAAATTAAATTAACCTGAGATCCGCTATCTATGAGTGCATCAATTTTACTGTTCTTAGCAACAACCCTTAAATGAAATAGCTCATTCCTTTTCTTATCTTCAGAGAAATCATTAACTGTAGAAGTAGAAGCACAACTAGCAACAGAAACACCAGAAATAGGAGCTTTACCTTTTAGACCCATTGCTGTTATCTTAGTCTCATCATCTGAATCTGAACCAAGATCCATAACAACATTTGTGGCTTTCTCCTTACCTTTCTATTTTTGATTATGTCTTTGAGCCCACTTAGGCTTCAATTCGGGATGCAACTTCCAACAGTGTTCTTCATCGTGACCATTCTTGTCACAATGAGAGCAAGAAAGTTTCTCATCCTTCTTAACCGTAGCTACCTTTTTTCCTTTCCCTGTCTCTGCATTCTTAGAAGATTTCTTTACATCATTATCAAACTTATCAATAAAAGATCCTTTACCCCTTGACTCTAAGTGTGTAGCTTGAACAGACACTTCATCCAAATTACAAGGGTTCAATACCAAAATGGAATGCCTAAGGTAGGAATGCAAACCTCCTATGTACTTCAACAAAGTGTCATGGGTATACAAAGGAACATTCAAAGCAATAGCCTTTTTCCTGAATTCATGGGTGTACTCTTGGACAGTTTGACCTTTCCCTTGCCTAAACATTTTCCAGTCCATCATTAACTGTTGCATATGTCCTAGGGGATAAAACTGCTTCTTAAGAGTATTAATAAACTCTGCCCAAGTTAAACTGACTCTACCATGTTGTGAAACTTCTACCTTAGACTTACTCTCCCACCAGGTTAAAGCAGTACCTCCTAAACGAAGAGTAGCTAATTGGATCCTATCAACATCATCTATTAGGTTTTGGACTCTATAGTAGACCTCTATTTGTTGAATCCAATCATCCAAATTTTCAGCATTAAGTTCACCACAATATTTAGGTAAATCAAATTTTACATCCAATTTAATTTTAGGCTTATACCCACTCTTGAAAGGATTAGAAGAAATAGAATGAGGAGAAGATGGAGAAGAAGGAGAAGAAGGAGAGGAGGGAGGAGAAGAAGAAAAGGGGTGATTTGGTTGCTTGCCACTATCTCCATGTTGTTTCCCTTTCTTGTCTTGGCGATCTTCTTGCTTCGACGAACCTTCTTCATGTTCTTTCTGCTCTTGTCTCTCTTGAAAAAGAATGTCCACCTTAGCCTTCATCTCGAGGAATGCTCTATGAAACTCTTGCTCACTAATTTCTTCAGGAACCTCCATTCTAGAAACTGACATCTTTAGAAAAGTTCTTCACTTCCCGATCTCAGGATTAAAGTCTTTGAGCTTGCCTTCGCTCTTCTGAATCCTGGATCTCATTAGCATTCAAAAAACAAATAACTGCAATAAAAGTCAACTGTGCTCTGATACCAACTTGATCTGTATAGGATCTAGACTAGATTGCAGTATTTAAATGCTTAACTTTTACAATGCTTTTACAATGATTATTCCAAGTTAATTAAATCAAAATTAACTTATGGAAATAACAAAATGAAAGTAATAACAAGGTGATTATAATAGAAAGGAAGGAAATGAGAGAAAGAAAGAGAGAGAAGAAGAGAAGTGCAAACAGTTGATAACGGAGTTCATCACAAAACGTGACTACGTCTCCGGGTCCACTCCAATAGAGAGACCGATCCGATTAACTCCAAAAATCAATTACAACAGCACCATAACCATTCTCCAAGCACTTCGGCAGCATAACAGCGCTCTGGCATACAAGAATGACTTGAAAAAAACTCTTCAACAAGACCTCTCTTTCGTCACCTCAGCATCAAGACTTCATTACCTAAAAAAAACTTGATTTCCACTCTCACCTCACACCCCTTTAAATACAAATTTTTTTCTCAAATTGGCCTTTAACCAATTGATTTACAAAATATTCCTTATCTCTCCATAATATTTTCAAATCTTCCTTTATTTACATAAAGATCTTCTAAATACCCCCTTTAATCCAAATAATATCAAAATCAAGCCCTTTTAGTTTTTTTTTCACGGGCTCACATAGTTTTGGAGGTTACATTCTTATCCTTAAAGGATTTAATAGTTGTTTGTTTATTTTAAATTAGGAGTTTGTTTTAAAAATAAGGCATTCGGTCACCAAATCACTCAATAAAAGTAACCGACACCTATAAAGACTAAAGACTGTTCAGTGGCCTATTGGTGATATGCCTTTTTGGGAGCTCGGTGGTTCTGGGTTCCACTCCCAGCCGTTGGCATTTTTAAAAAACAAACTCAAATCAAACAATAACAAAACAAATTGGATTCCATACATAGTAAAGCTGATAAATGTGGCGCGACGGCGAGGAGTTCAACTCGGTAGATGTGGGTTGGGGGTTCAAATCCCCCAACCACCTTTTTAACAAACAAAACAATAGCCAAACCATCAGAGGATGGAAGAAGTACACGCGCCACTCCCCAAGACTGCGACGTGGAAAACCGTGATAGGACAACTACGCTGACGTGTCCTACCCACTGGACGATGACGTGGAACTGACGTGGCATGCTGGCTCGGATAATGATGTGGACCCGTACTGCTGACTGGATGCTGACCGTGCTGCCACTTCAATGCTGACTATGTACGAACTGCCACGTGTCGCACAATGATTGGTCCGTACAATGATCACATGGATGCCATGTGTCAAATTCTGAATGGTCCAAGTCACTGTCCATACATTACAGAATGCTGACATCAGCATCCGTACAATCCACCTCAAAAGTCAACTGAAAACTTTGACTATTGATAACTCCTGCATACGATGTCGAATTTTGACAAAACGAACACCGTCGGAATTGTCTCGATGAGATCTTTGTGATGACACTGGTTCCATCAATTTCCAAGATGGTCATTTTATTGCTTCCTGGACACGCTTTGATCCCAGTTTGACAAAAGGTTTGACTGGCTATAACTCGTGCAAACAGACTCCTTTTTGCTCCATTCGAGTTGCATTGGAATCAAGATGTCGAGATCTTTCTAATGGTGTAGATTTTGGAGAGAAATGAGACACTTCAATTTTCACTAAAAAATGTCCACCGGATCAGGCCTCCCCACTAAAGACCTTTTGGACCTCCAAAAGTGACATTTAATCTGACATTAAGTGAGGACTTGGTCTCCCCACTTGTCCTGTATCCTCTGTACATCTGAAAACCTGGCTCACAAGCACAATGAAGACTGCAACAATGTTGTTGAACATAAACATTATTCTATCACTTCCATAAGCATCTACATCAAATGTCGTAGCCACTAACCAACAAAAATTGACTAGCATCAAGCTGAACAATAATGTAGAAATGAAAGAAAATAAGTCAACAACACATCGATCCTTTACAACATGAACATTTTTACCCAAGGAACTATCAATGCTTTCAATCATCTTTTTCTCATGCTGTACTGCAAGTGCATCCTGCAACATCTGACCCTGGTTAGCTACTCCAAGTTCAAGTGTAGAACCACCTATACTGATAGACATAAGAGTTAACTCTTTACTTGCATTAATTACCCTCTTTAATTGTCCTGTGTTTGCAAAAAAATGATCAATCTTAACCCTGTGAGAATGTACAATATACTGTATGCCATCTTTAAACAAGTGATAATGATTCTTTTCCCTATAGAAAATAGCTTTCCTGTCATATAAATAAGGGCTACCAAGCACTATCCCACAGATATCTAGTGGAACCACATCAAACCGTACTTCATCCACAAACTTACTAGTGATTGTGAACCTTAAGGTGCATTGTTTTGTTACTTGCAACTTATCATTTTCACAAATCCAACCTAGTGGATAAGGTTTCTTATGTTGTGTAGTTTTTAATCCCAAGTTTCTTACAACACTTTCTGAAATTAAATTAACCTGAGATCCACTATCTATGAGTGCATCAATTTTATTGTTCTTAGCAACAACCCTTAAATGAAATAGCTCATTCCTTTTCTTATCTTCAGAGAAATCATTAACTGTAGAAGTAGAAGCACAACTAGCAACAGAAACACCAGAAATAGGAGCTTTACCTTTTAGACCCATTGCTGTTATTTTAGTCTCATCATCTGAATCTGAACCAAGATCCATAACAACATTTGTGGCTTTCTCCTTACCTTTCTATTTTTGATTATGTCTTTGAGCCCACTTAGGCTTCAATTTGGGATGCAACTTCCAACAGTGTTCTTCATCATGACCATTCTTGTCACAATGAGAGCAAGAAAGTTTCTCATCCTTCTTAACCGTAGCTACCTTTTTTCCTTTCCCTGTCTCTGCATTCTTAGAAGATTTCTTTACATCATTATCAAACTTATCAATAAAATATCCTTTACCCCTTGACTCTAAGTGTGTAGCTTGAACAGACACTTCATCCAAATTACAAGGGTTCAATACCAAAATGGAATGCCTAAGGTAGGAATGCAAACCTCCTATGTACTTCAACAAAGTGTCCTGGGTATACAAAGGAACATTCAAAGCAATAGCCTTTTTCTTGAATTCATGGGTGTACTCATGGACAGTTTGACCTTTCCCTTGCCTAAACATTTGCCAGTCCATCATTAACTGCTGCATATGTCCTAGGGGATAAAACTGCTTCTTAAGAGCATTAATAAACTCTGCCCAAGTTAAACTGACTCTACCATGTTGTGAAACTTCTGCCTTAGACTTACTCTCCCACCAGGTTAAAGCAGTACCTCCTAAATGAAGAGTAGCTAATTGGATCCTATCAACATCATCTATTAGGTTTTGGACTCTACAGTAGACCTCTATTTGTTGAATCCAATCATCCAATTTTTCAGCATTAAGTTCACCACAATATTTAGATAAATCAAATTTTACATCCAATTTAATTTTAGGCTTATACCCACTCTTGAAAGGATTAGAAGAAATAGAATGAGGAGAAGATGGAGAAGAAGGAGAAGGAGAGGAGGGAGGAGAAGAAGAAAAGGGGTGATTTGGTTGCTTGCCACCATCTCCATGTTGTTTCCCTTTCTTGTCTTGGCGATCTTCTTGCTTCGATGAACCTTCTTCACGTTCTTTCTGCTCTTGTCTCTCTTGAAAAAGAATGTCCACCTTAGCCTTCATCTCGAGGAATGCTCTACGAAACTCCTGCTCACTGATTTCTTCAGGAACCTCCATTCTAGAAACTGACATCTTCAGAACAGTTCTTCGCTTCCCGATCTCAGGATTAAAGTCTTCGAGCTTGCCTTCGCTCTTCTAAATCCTGGATCTCGTTAGCATTCAAAAAACAAATAACTGCAATAAAATTCAACTGTGCTCTGATACCAACTTGATCTGTATAGGATCTAGACTAGATTGCAGTATTTAAATGCTTAACTTTTACAATGGTTTTACAATGATTATTCCAAGTTAATTAAATCAAAATTAACTTATGGAAATAACAAAATGAAAGTAATAACAAGGTGATTATAACATAAAGGAAGGAAATGAGAGAAAGAAAGAGATAGAAGAAGAGAAGTGCAAACAGTTGATAACGGAGTTCATCACAAAAGGTGACTATGTCTCCGGGTCCACTCTAATAGAGAGACCGATCCGATTAACTCCAAAAATCAATTACAACAGCACCATAACCATTCTCCAAGCACTTCGGTAGCATAACAACGCTTTGGCATACAAGAATGACTTGAAAAAAACTCTTCAACAAGACCTCTCTTTCGCCACCTCAGCATCAAGACTTCATTACCTGAAAAAAACTTGATTTCCACTCTCACCTCACACCCCTTTAAATACAAATTTTTTTCTCAAATTGGCCTTTAACCAATTGATTTACAAAATATTCCTTATCTCTCCATAATATTTTCAAATCTTCCTTTATTTGCATAAAGATCTTCTAAATACCCCCTTTAATCCAAATAATATCAAATTTAAGCCCTTTTAGTTTTTTATTCACGGGCTCACATAGTTTTGGAGTTTACATTCTTATCCTTAAAGGATTTAATAGTTGTTTGTTTATTTTAAATTAGGAGTTTGTTTTAAAAATAAGGCATTCGATCACCAAATCACTCAATAAAAGTAACCGACGCCTATAAAGACTAAAGACTGTTCAGTGGCCTGTTGGTGATATGCCTTTTTGGGAGCCTGGTGGTTCCGGGTTCCACTCCCGGCTGTTGGCATTTTTAAAAAACAAACTCAAATCAAACAATAACAAAACAAATTGGATTCCATACATAGTAAAGCCAACGAATGTGGCACAACGGCAAGGAGTTCAACTCGGCAGATGTGGGTTGGGGGTTCAAATCCCCCAACCACCTTTTTAACAAACAAAACAATAGCCAAACCATCGAAGGATGGAAGAAGTACACGCGCCACTCCCCAAGACTGCCACGTGGCAAACCATGATAGGACGACTACGCTAATGTGGATAACAATTCAAATGCTGACGTGTCCTACCCACTGGACGATGACGTGGAACTGACGTGGCATGCTGACTCGGCAAATGACATGTCCTGCTGACTCAGATAATGATGTGGACATGTACTGCTGACTAGATGCTGACCGTGCTGCCACTTCAACGTTGACTATGTACGAACTGCCACGTGTCACACAATGATTAGTCCTTACAATGATGACATGGATGCCATGTGTTAAATTCTGAATGGTCCAAGTCACTGTCCATACATTACGGAATGCTGATGTCAGCATCCGTACAATCCACCTCAAAAGTCAACTGAAAACTTTGACTGTTGATAACTCCTGCATACGATGTCGAATTTTGATGAAACGAACACCGTCAGAATCGTCTCGACGAGCTCTTCACGATGACACTAGTTCCTTCAATTTCCAAGAGAATCATTTTTTTGCTTCCTGGATGCACTCTGATCCCAGTTTGACCGAAGGTTTGACTGGCTATAACTCGTGGAAATAGACTCCTTTTTGCTCCGTTCGAGTTGCGTTGGAATCAAGATGTCGAGATCTTTCTGATGGTGCAGATTTTGGAGAGAAATGAGACACTTCAATTTTCACTAAAAAATGTCCACCGGATCATATATGCACCAATAAGGATCATTATTTCTTATCTTTGGTGAAGATGGAGGCTCATCATACAATGTATTTTCCATTACACTTATTGCTGATTTAAGAGCCTCAGTTTTCTTAACATGGATGTCTAATTCCTCCAAGTCATTACAACATCCAAAATCATTGTAATCATTAGAAGAGAAAATAGACACATTTTCTAATGTACTTACAACATTATCAACACATTTCTCATCTGAAACAAGTGAATCTATCTCTTCATCATGAGGATAATCATAATCCATAGAAATTTTATCATACTTAATGCCATCATCATTACTACAACAAGAAGGCTCATCAATATTGCAACTATGTTCAAAATTTTCAGACTGAATGCTCAATATTATGTCATACATAGGAGCATAGGTAGTGGACTCTTCAATAGAATTGGAAGGTCCACACCCTTCATTTGCATCATTGAGGTATATATCTTTGGAATTTTCTCTGCTATCTTCCTCATCATTTGATATCTCACTACTCGATTCATACAAAGCAACAAAATTATTATCATTGTAATTTGAAGATATGATGGTTTCTTGATGATGTGTTTGGGACTTCGTGAGATTAGTATCATAGAATATTGTGTAATTTGAAACACTAGGGGTGCAAATGTTTTTACATTCATTTTTGATTTCTGGTTTACACCATTCATAAATATTAGGCATTTTATGGTAGTAAACATGTGTATCCAAGTGATTCCTTTGCATCCCATATTTCAAGTTGTTTTCAATATTCATGGCTATCCCATAAGCCTGATGTAAGGTTTTGGGATCTTTATCTCTTAGTAGATAGCTAATTTTTTTTATCAAAAGCTCCCAAATAAACAACCAAACATAATGCATCACTTAGATCCAAAACATGAGGAATATCCCTTAATTTTTTAGCAAATATTTGGTTAAATGTTGGCACTAGCTCATCATCTTCTTTCTCAATGTTCATAAGTTTATTGAGAAAATATCCAACACTAATTCTTTCACTGAACTACTCCATGAACACTACTTTGCACTCACTCCAAGAATAGACAAATCATATCTGTAAATCAAAGAACCAATCTCTTGAATCTCCCTTTAGGGACTGAACAAATAACCTCATGATCTATCTCATATTCATCCATTAAATTACTGAATTATTGCAAATTCTTACTTTCTAATTCACTCTTTGTACCACTAAAATTTGGTAGCTTATTTCTGATTTCAGATGGAATAATATTTGGGTAACCAAAAATTCCATCAAAATTTATGGCCATATACCTTTTGATGTTGAAGCTTATTTTGTTACATGAGAGGGGCAGCACACTAGGATGCATAGGTTGATGATATATTTTCTTATACTCTTAGAGGCCTTTCCTTATCAACTTTGTAGTTACATTGGGTATTTCAAACTTCTTTTACAACTTGATCTTAAGCTTTTACAGTACAAATTTCTATCTCAACTTTCCTAAGATCTTTTGAACAAATTCATTGCATACATAACTTCATAAAGAAATATGTCATTTAGTAATACAAAACTATGCAAGCCTACTAATATTTATCTTCCTTAGTACTTAATCACTTAATAGGGAATCAAATTTTTACAAGACTCATAACTATGAATTTCATATACAGATTTCTCTTTCTTGAAAACAAAAAACTGAAGAATACCTGGATTTGTTGCAATAAAGGGTTCTCCTTCCTGACTAGAAATGCTTGCAAATATGAAATGTTCTTCACATCTTCATCAAGTTCTTTAATAGAGTTGCCACCTCTTTTAAGAGGAATGAACTTTAAGCAATATGAAGCTCCTTCAAAGATGAATGTCATTCTGGATTTTCTCCCACAATAGAGTCACACACATATCTTTTGAAACTTACTCAATACGAACACTTCCAGGTTTAGTAATTCCTTAGTATCTAAACTAGATGTTCAGATTCACCAATTTCTCAACTCTGATAGTCTATAACTAGTGATTCATAGTGCGTACCCAACAAAGTAACCATTTCTATTGGTGATTTTTCTAGTAGAACTGAACAATCCTCTATGTAGCCAACTCCCATGATGAAGAGATGTTAGGTTAGTGGCCAACACAATGAGCATAGGATTTTAAAGTTTGTACTCCTTCACTTCAAGCTTTGTGAAACCTAGGAGGGTAATCCTAATTGCATTTTTCATGCAATATAATCAATTAGTAACACATTTATACATAGATTAATTCCTTTATGTGGCAGATGAAATCACTTCTATTAAATATTTGGCAGATTTTCAAATGGACTACCTATCTGCTAGGAATTAAGATTAATTCCATATCTACTACCTTTGGAGAGATTTTCTATTGTGAGTATTGGTATTCTCATAAGTCTAGAGCTAGGAACACTATTTTTTCATCTTATGCAAGATTTTCTTATAGAATGACCAATATCCAATCAATTGGAGCAAGATAGTGAAGTACACAAGAGGGTCAATAATTTACAAATTACTCTTTTAAGGGAGAAATGAACTATTTTCATATTGCTTTGCGTTATGAAAACTTACTATGCAAGAAATATTCACTTCTTAGTAATCCTAAGCCATTCCTTACAAAGTTTATAGCCCTATTTAAGCATTTTAATTAATTCCTTGAATTAAAGCTGAAAACAAAGTAGTACATTCAAATGAACTATTTGAAGACAAATGATAACACCTTTGGTATTTCTCATTCATAACTCCATAATTAACATACATAGGTGAGTATAAATTTTTTGACTGATATTTGTTTCGATATCAATAATTTCTATAAAACTCATTTAATATCATTACATACATGACTTCTTTTCCAAGACAAACTACTACCCTACTTCAAAATTATATTCTAAGTGACCCTTTTGAACTTAGCTTTTACATAGAACTCTATTAAGACTTCAGAATCTGACCTTTGTAATAAGCCCTAAAATCCCCTTTTATAGGATAAGGGAGAAACAAGCATCAAGATTAATTACATTTACATTTCATTTCATTTACACTAGAATTGGAGATATTCTTAGTTTGTTACATGCAATCATTTGAGGAAAATGGAAGAGTAAAAGACTACATTCCACATTCCTTGAATGAAGACACACTAGCTCCTTGAAAAGCAGATTTTGTTGTAACCATGTTGAATCCTCATCCTTCTTTACCAAGGAATATTCTCCAATAGCAGGTCCAAAAAAAACTTGTATATTGCCTATAAATGACATATGCATTGCCAAGGTTAACTAGTCTGGCACTTCTACATACCAGCCCAAAAAATTTCCACCTTAGCATATGAAAGAAATTGCGAGTGTTGAATAGGACAATTCTAACAAAAATGGCATGGTGTCATCAAAAACAAAAATAGGGCACAATCATCACTCTAATTCATTAACCTCAAAGGATTTTCACCCACGTTTTACTCGTGGTGGGACTGGAGAAACTATCACCACCTCTTTATTAGGATTCCTCGATAGTACCAGGGAGAGTGGATTATAATCACCCTCTGATTCAGTGTCACCCTCATTGTCTGAAGGGATATTAAGAACCTCAAATGGATAATTACATTACTTTGGACAGGCCATATGATGTTCACTCTCCATCCATTCCCTTTCTTCATATTTTACCATCTTCTTCTTTATGTGTTTGACTAATTCTTTTGAAACTATTTGCTCTCTTGGACAGTAATTTTCCTTGGTCCTATACTCCTTGAACTTACTTAATCCTACTCTTATTTTTGGCATATCATGAGCTTCATGTATTCCATTTTTATTCTCAAGATCTCCCTTAGGCTCAAACAAACTTAGGCCCACAGACTCTCAAATCATAATGACAGACCTACTTGCCTAGAATGTCAAGACACTTCCCAGGAGAATTCAATTCCTATATGTACTTCTCTATCAGGCTTCGGCCCTCATTCATTGCAAAATGAATTATGACATGGAAAATCACTCAAGTAATCTGCATTAAATAGGCAATTTGAAGCATGCAAGATTAATGACTCGAAATCTCATTATGCAAGCAAGTTGATAACTTATAGCTCAAGATTTAATCTAAGCCATTTCTTTTAAAGCACTAAAACTTCATCCATGGAAAACAACAATGCTAGCTCAAGTGTTGTGATATGTCAATCAACATGTATCACTAACCTAATATGTGCTTTCATTAATATTAGAAAAGTACACAAAACAAGTTTTTCTTAGAGGGAAACTTTCTTTATACACTTCCTCACTTCATCGTTGATCCTAATTTTTGATGAAAGTATTTATGTGGTGATTCTTAGTCCATTGGGTTATCCTGCTTTAAAATTTTTAATCAATAATTCCTCAATCTTCTTGTTGCTTTCCTTTTTGCTTTATGCTAGACTTCAGGAATTTTCCACGTAGCCTGTTCCATGCAGTGACCATCACTCGTCACTAATCTATTTTGTCTTTGGCCTACTCTTATTAGCAATGCAGACATTCTGGTGATGATCTTTGACCGTTGGTTCAATAGCCTGACCATTTGTCAAACTTATCCTCCTATTGTGTATCGCTAATTCAAACCTTGTACTGATGCTTCTATCTACGATAGGAAATGTTGTGATGGCACCAGCTTTGGACATGTACAACCTGCATAAACTAAACATCACAAAAGAAATCGCTCATAGGATCATATGATTTTAGTGAAAAAAATCCTTTTAGAGAACATCCATCAATTATCACCAATTTAGAACTCAAGTTCTAAAACAAATCAGTGATGAGTGATGAAGTTATAAGATAAGGTCCTCATTCATTGCTAATTCTTCTCATATATTTTGCAAGCAATTAGCGATGAGAAGATTTACAAATTTTGATGTCCATCGCATATCACTAATGTGAGTTTTTTATATTCAAAATGTATTTGTGATCAAACAATCCCATCGCTCATCGCCATTCCAAGTTTATCTTTTTTATGACTATTAGTGATGAGCGATAAGAACATAAAGAAAGAAGTATCGCTCATCACTATTATAATTTCAAAAAATTAAAAGCTATTAGCAATGAGTGATATTGGAAGGAAAACATCAATCTATCGCTTATCGCTATCACAATTTGTGAATCAATGAAAAATTAGTGATGAGCGATATAGCATTGAAGTCCATTGGGTTGTAAGTGGGAACCTTTTAAGCACATGATCATTAGTTTTTTCTTATTAAGGGGACTCCCTAAGATGATAATTAACTTGAAAACCTCTAAGTTATAAAACACAAAGAGTGTAAGGGCTCAAAAATCCTTATCTAATTTTATAAAATAGAAAGATCTAAACCTAGGCTAGAAAGGGCTAGTTACCAAGTGACAATGAATGACTAAAGATGCATTAAAAAAACTAGAAATGGGTAATAGGTATTCAATGGCCCTGTGATAGGTCGAAATAGGTGTTAGAAAACAAGCAACAAGTTAAAGAGCACAAATAAACAACTAAAACAACCTACACTTCGAGATTAGCCTAAGTTGGAAACAAAACAAGACAAAGCCACGAAATAGAACTTTATACCTTGCGTTGAGTCGATCCTTTGGTTGGCCCTTCGATCTTGAATGTGTATGCTCCTTGGATGGCAAGATGCAAGCTAGATGCGGATGTGAAGATGGATGCAAATGGATGAAGATGTGAAAATGGCTAAGTAGAGGTTGAGAAATAAAACTGCAAGAGTTTGGCTAGCACAAGTGATCTCCCCAAAATGAGAGAAAAGAGGGGGTATTTATAGGATTTTTGGGAAATTCTAGGGGAAATGGATGGTTGAGATTGATCCACCAAATATCAAGATGTAGGGCTAAGGTGAGTTTAGAACTCACAAGCCCTCACATCTTGACATGTGGCATGTGAGATAGCCCTAAAAGGTAAAGTGGACATGAGGTGGAGGGAAAAGGACATGACATGGAGAGGGGTACAAAGTACCTTGGGATTGGACAAGATCTCCTCATAAAGGAGGTACTTGTCCCCATGTGGGAGAGAGGACAAGTGGGGAATTAAAAATTCCTCAAATATTCCTCATGGGGAGATGGGAAACACCTTAAATTCCAAAGGGCATTAGATTAAAAAAGGTGAATTGCACCACACATGGGGAAGGGAGTGCCTTGATGAACAAAAAGGAATTGGGGTACCCTTGGGGGAGGGGGAGAGCTGACTAGCAAGTGATTAGATTGGAAAAGTACTTGATTAGGATTAATTAATGAAGATTAGAAGAGGGTTAGATCCTCACATGTGACTCTGATGACAAGTCAAAGATCACATGGGGAAGAGTAATGAAGGATTAGAGGAGGGTTAGGTGGCTAAGAGATATTAGAGGCCAACTTGCAAAAGTTGGAGGATGTGACACATCCTAATCAAGGATTAGGCATGTGCACATCCTAATGATGGGATTAGAAGAATGATTAAGATAAGATAAAAATGATGGAGGATGTGACATGAGGGGAATTAAATAAATGGAATATTTATTTAATTCAATTGATGGAAGGAGGATTAAAGAGATAAGGTATTATTGATTAAATAATCTAGATTTGGCATATTCAGTTATTACCAAAATAATAGCAGTATTACTTAATTAACAAAAATAAGACGAAAGGGGATAAATTTGGATAAATTAAGTGTCCAAATTTAGATGTCTACATTTTTCCCCTCTTTGAGATGGTGTTACTAAGTAGCATCATTTCAAAGATTATTAAAATATAGATCCTAGAAGAAGATGGTTAGATTGGAAAAGATGCCCCAGTCATTCAAAGAAGTGACTAGGAAGGAAGATGATGGGGGTAAAGATGAAAGTTAGGGATGAAGGATGCCCCTTGAGAGGCCATGTGGGTTCAAGAGAACACGGGTGGGCTCTCGAAATGGATGAGATGAGGCAAGGGGAGTTGACGAAGATGATGCAATGCAATGGAGGATTGGGAGGGGAGCGTGATGAAGGATGAATGGATGGGGGGGATTTGAGGATGAGAGATGAAATGCAATCTAAATACAATTTGCCATCGTCGGAGCACTGATTTTTGCTATAGCATAAGACACAAGACGCCAGGGTATGAAGAACCAAGGCGGATTAGTGTCTAATGCAGAAAACAAACATAACAAACAAGAAGACTATCCCAACACCCCAAAGTCATGATGACCTTGGTCGGGCCAGGTATTGGGACAACCACAAGCACACAAGGATGCCCCAGCGTAACACAAGACCTCAGGGATCTTGGTGGGTACTACGTGGGACAACCGAGAAGACAAACAAAAAAGCAAGATACACCCCTATGTTGACTTAGTCAAAGCACACCATGCTATGATGGATCAAGGCGACCATGACAAGTGATGATAGGGAGCTCAAATGATAAACAAAAGCCAAAAGCATCAAAAGGTCACAATCAATTTAAAATGTCCTTTGCCATAGGATCAATCAAGGGGATGGATGGGATTGATGAGGTCTGTTAGGAAGGATGCATCCTGTTGAGACCGATGATGGATACTAAATTAAACGATTGATATGACGCAGGATATTCAGAACTGATTGGATTTGATGATACAAGTGAATCTCATTTGTTAAGATCCAGCTAGATAAGGGGCATAGCTTGATGACACGACACAAGATACATGACACAAGATAGGAGACCTTGATGGAGATTTTGATGGATGACCAAGATAGGATGGAGAACAGGAGAAAAGTGGACAGTATCGATCGATGATGGATGGAACGTGATAGATGATAGAGGATTGGATGGACAGAACAGAAAGACCGATGATGGAACCCAGGGGGTAGATCAAATGATTGACCTTGCCTACGTGAAAGCGCAGGGGCAACGTAGTTCGATGGCAGGCCAAAGACAAGTGATGGATGAAAGATGATGAGATAACCCTAGATAAGGGGTTAAAATGATTGGACCGACATGATGGGACAAGATAGACCAGTGGGATTGGATTGGAGGATGGTGGTGATCACAAAGCTCAGGGATGGGATAGTTATCATAGTCATCAAAAGAGGGATGATGGGATGATGAATGATGAGATATAGGCTATAGCGAGATTGAAAAGATGTGTAAAAGAAGAAGTGATGATGAGAGGTAGATGGAATTGGGTTGCGAGGGATTATGAGATGGGAGGAGGGGAGAGGATGGGGGGAGGAAAAGGATTGTTTGGGTGGATTGGATGGGAGGATGAAGATGGAGATGGGGATATAATGATAAGGAAATGAGGAGAGGGGAATGGAAGGGAGTTCTCTGATGGAATGAACAATGTCTCCAAGGACTACATTACAAAGGAAGATAGATGCCCCCACTCTAGATATGTCATGTGCGAGGAGGCATGAGGGATGGAAGACAAGTGGATGGGAAGATAAAAGAGTGAGATGGATGAAGATAGGATGCATGGAAGGTAGCATGACGGGTGGATCAGGAAGATAGACGAGTGCGAATGACAGTTGGGATAGTGTGCGGATGAGGTAGATTATGCTAAGAGGTTCCCAAAGCATGCGTATATGTTTGCCCCATTGTTATCAAGATCACAAGGAGGATGGAAGGATTGGGATAAATGAGATATGCCAAGAAGGATGTGTAAGCTTGATAGGATGGATGGGGATGGATGAAAACGATGTATAGCAAGAAGATGGGTGCATAGCCGAAAGCGTAGAAGGAAGCGTAGCGGATGGAGGGAATGCAAATCAGGAAATTGCCCCCAAGTGTAGATGGGGATTTACGCATGACGCCTGTTTGCCAGGTTTTCATCATGGTACTTGTCCAAGTCGCTTGTTTGCCAAGTTTTCACCATTGGACGGATTATTTCTACTATTTTATTTTTATTTTTATTTTTTATTTTTTATTTTTGACTTCTGGATTTTTTGACCTTTGGATAGTTGAGATATGGTGGACAGGGAGGAATAAGGGATTTAGAAGAAATGCCATAAGGATATGATGGAGGACTCGGGCTAATCGCTCTCTCACTGTAAGGCAAAGAGTCACACAATGTTCAACCGACTATTGGATGTTGGTACAACCTTATGAGGATAAAAATGGATTATGCTAGAGGATGAATGAGAGGGATTTGATGGGGAAGATACGGGGGATAATGGGTGGGATGTTGAAAATGGTATGGATAGAATGAGGGGGTGGATATGTGATGGGGAGATGAGTTCAGGACCAACATTGGCACATGTGGTGATGGATGTGAAAAGATAAAAGGATGAATGGATGGAGAATGTGGGGATAATGGAGGAGAGGGAATAGTGAATTTTGGGACATAGGGACCCAAAACAGACTTAGGAGATGAAAGGTGGGTATGGTTAGCTTTTGGATTAGCAACTTTGGATGTTCTTACAGATTTTTCATTTGATGGCATTGCATCTTTTTTCTTTGGGATCCACATGGTTTTGATATTTGCTTTGCTGGCTCTTTGCGAGCTATAGATTTGATTCTGATTTGGGATTTTGTTTTTCTTTTCTTTACCATGTCTTTTAGAGGGGACATGGGAAGCGCTCGATTCATGTGGATGTTTTGATTTATGCATTTTTACTCTGGCATCCAAAGTGAGTTTATTAGCAATGGGATGGGTGTGATGGGATGGATGATCTGGAGTGATGGAGGTAGGAGTATGGGGATTATGTGTAGATGGGGGATGTTTAGGTATGTGCCTTTGTTGATCCTGATTACGGGATATGCGAGAGGGATGTTTATGATGGATGACATGTATAGGTGTTGGATGAATGAGTGAATGAGATGGAGGATGTGATCTTGGGATATATGGGCCCAAGATGGATAAAGTGGGTGGAGGGATATAAGAACCCAAGATGGATGCAGTAGATGAAGGATGGGAGATTGTGGATGGAGGGATGTAAGGACCCAAAATGGATGGAGCAGATGACAGAGGAATATGGACGGTTGTTTTGAGGCGATACGATAGAGGAGGAGGGATTGCAGCATATGACTTGGTGGAGCAATGGGAAGAGCCAACATTTCTTTTGGAAAAGGCTCGTTGAGGACGGCTAGAGGTTGTACCAACATCTTTAGATTGTGAGTATTGGGGGATAGATCCAAGACCTTGCATGCAGATTTGTTCTTTGACTTGGATGGGCTCTAAAAAATACCTTTGGCTCCTAGAAGGCCTAGGACCTTTTTCCCTCTTGATAGTTCATGTTCTTGGAGTTACTTGATCCATGATAGGATTTTTTGTTATTTTGAAAACATGATGCGAGTCCATTGAGTCCATTATTGGGTGGGGGATGATGGGTGGTATATACACTGTGTTTTTCTTCTGCAAGGAGGCCACCATGGAAGAATGTGAGAGTACCAAGGGGATATGCAAGCGGTGTGGGGATAGCATTTTTAGGCGATGATGGGGGTTCCTGAGAAGGAGATGATGGGATAGCAGCATTTGGATGGGTTGTATCTAGAGAGGGAGTAGGGGATATGATAGGATCTGATTTTGTGGTAGCAGGCTCATGCAATGGAGACGGAGATGGAGTGGTAGAATCTTGAATGTCAAGAGGATCATGGGATGGAATGGATGGGGGACTGTGATCTTGCAGTAGACTAGATGGGATGGTAGGATCTTGATCTGGAGGAGGGGATATGATAGCATGCTTTGGATTAGACTCTTGACATGACTCATCTTGTGTGGAAGGCATGATAATGGAGTCATGGGGGGACTCTTCAAGTGGGGAAGATGGAAGGATGGAGGATTCAAAATATTCCTAGGAATGGATACTAGGAGTGGAAAAAGTGAATTGGATTTGGGTGTCGTCGATAGGTTCGACGGCTCTCGGAGTAGGGGTGGGTGTTCAATGGATTTGGTAGATGTGATGGTAGGAGATGGGGACTCAGTAGATTCAGAGGATGTGATGGTAGGAGATGGGACTCGGTGGATTCGGAGGATGTGATGGTATCATCAATGATAGGTGTTGGATGGAAGGGTCTCATCACTAATGACCATGGATGAGTGGGTTGGGATGGCATGGTTCCACGGTAATGTGTGGAGTGGGGGATGTTCCTTTGACCCATAAGTCATGGAGAAACTTGAATACGCTAGGTTGAGATGGCGAGGCGGGAGTGGATGAAGGTTTATGGATTAGTGGACTAGGATTAGATGGAAGATTAAGACTGGATGGAGGATTAAGGTAAGGATATGGGCACGGGGAATTAGGATAGGATGACATGGATGGTGGATCGTTTGTAGAAGATATGGGCAGCATTTTGTAATAAAGGTATTGGGATGATGGATTAGGATGGGAAGATGTAGGTGTTGGATTAATATAGGGAGATGCAGATGTTTGATTAGGGTAAGTTGGTGGGTGTGTTTGACTAGGATAGGAAGGTGTGAATGTAGGATTAGGCTGAGCGGATTGGTATGGGAGATTAGGGTAGTGGGTACATGTGGATGAAGGATTGAGATAAGAGTATGTGGATGGGGGATCAAGATAGGGGTATTGTGATGGAAAACTAGGATAAGGGGATGATGTAGATGAAGGATATGATGGGTATGATGGACGTCTCTTGTCAAAGGTAGCATAAGGAGTGTGATTAGGCATAGATGAAGACATGATGGGATAACTCAATGGGGTGATTGGATTTTGGAATGTGGGTGGAGAAAGCTTACTAGCAATGATAGTGTCAAGGGGATCTATGTCGTATACCTCTTGATCAACAAGACTTTCATTATCATCGTTGACATAATTAGGGTTTCCCTTGACCACTATTGATGGAGGATAAGAATTCATGATGATGAAAGGATAAAGATGATGGATAAAGATTTTGGATGGAAATGGACAAAAGCCCAAATCGGAATTTAGGACAAGCTCAGATCGGGATTGGATTAAAGCTCGAGATTAGGATGATTGGATGATTGGATTATCAAAGGATGATTACGACACCGAATCTGCTTCGAGATGGAAGTAGATTGATTGGGTCGAAGGTGATTGGATAAGGATGTGATTGGATTGGATTGGATTGATCGATTGATTGATAAGATTGACCGATGGATCAGATAGGATGACGGAAGGGACTTTAAACGCCGTTCAGAGATTACCCTAGGTGACTTAGGATACTGATTGATCGGATTAAAGGATAAATGGATGATTGCAGCACCGAATCCACCTTGAGATTGAAGGTGAATTGATTGGGCCAACGATGATTAACTTAGGACGGATGACAATCCTAAGTAAATGTTGATGAGGACGATCAGATTAGACACTTAGGTCAATTTGCGTAATAACTCGAGACGAAGTTCAGGGGATTTGGACGGGGAAAACAATGATTTGATTGGAGAAATGGATGATAGAAATGGATGAACAAATACTCAAAATGAGCAAACAGTTGATCGGGACGGATGAATGATTACTCGGAACAAGTAAACGAATGATCAGAACGATAGAACAAGGGTTTGCAATGATGAAAGGATGTGTGAAATGGATGAATGTTTACTCGGAACGAGTAAACGAATGATCGGAACGACTGAACGGGAGTTCAGAATGATGAAAGGAGGGGTGAAATGGATGAATGTTTACTCGGAACAAGTAAACGAATGATCAGAATGACTGAACGGGAGTTCAGAATGATGAAAGGATGTGTGAAATGGATGAATGTTTACTCAGAACGAGTAAACGGATGAGCGAAATGATAGAACGAGAGTTCGGAATGATGAACGGATGTGTTAAATGGATGAATGTTTACTCGGAACGAGTAAACGGATGATCGAAATGACAGAACGAGAGTTCAGAGTGATGAAAGGATATGTTGAATGGATGAACGTTTACTCGGAACGAGTAAACGGATGATCGGAACAACAGAACGAGAGTTCAGAATGAGGAAAGGAGGGGTGAAATGGATGAATGTTTACTCGGAACGAGTAAACGAATGATCAGAATGATAGAACCAAAGTTTAGAATGATGAAGGGATGTGTTAAATGGATGAGAGTTTACTCAGAACAAGTAAACAGAGAGAATGGTAGGGTATACCCCCCTCAAGGAGGCAGATGGTGAAGAAAAAGGTGCCCCGGCCAACTTCTCAAAAGTATAAAGTGGTATATATCATCGAAAAGAGCACGAAAAAATGAGAAGAATTGCCTTTGAACGGAGTCAATCGGATAAACCGTGTGGAAATGGTGACCCCGGGAAGAAAGAGCAGAAGGACAGGTCTGCCACTCTGTAAGGACAGGTCCGCCACTCTGTAAGGACAGGTCTGCCACTCTGTAAAGACAGGTCCGCCACTTCAGGATAGGTCCGCCACAGCAGGACAGATCCGCCACCGGAAGGACAGGTCTGCCACCAGAGGGACAGGTCCGCCGCCGGAAGGACAGGTCCACCAAAGGATAAGTTTAAGCTTGATTTTTCGATGGATGGGTAAGGCAAAGGACCCAAAATATAGCAAACATGAAAATAATTTGGCCAAACTGATAATGACTGGTTTTGCACGAGAAAGATAATTCAGGCAGCACAACCCTAAGATTTAGTAGAAACAGGTATGGCCAACAAAGTCTTCTACTCTAGGATGAACATGGTTGCTAAGGAGTCCTCGATATACACCTGGTACGTGAGGCCCAAACCATGAACACCAACCCATTACAAGCGTGAGTCGAGAACCTTAGCGAGATACTAAAGGCTCGGACCAACTCTTCATGTCATCCTGACGCTTCGCCAATTACAACGTGGTTGGATTGAGGTATAGCTTTCGCTCTCCCCCCTTTATATACCCTGCCGGTATGCGTGGTTGGAATCGTCCCTTGGGGTGATGAAATCCCCAAGCAGGTCCCACTAAGAAAATGAAAAAGGGGTGACTCAAAGGACTTGGAAAGCTACAATTTCTCGTCACCCAGGATCGCCAAATGGCGCAAAGGGATTGGATACGTCAAATAGACTACCCAAACATGCCAAACAAGGTTTATTGACCCCTTTAATTAAACTATGTGCCTAATTTACCAAAAGATAATCAGCAAAAACTTGAAATTTTACCTTCTGGAGGACAGGTCCGCCACTCTGTAGGGACAGGTCTGCCACTTCAGGACAGGTCCGCCACTGCATTAGGACAAGTCCGCCATTGCATTAGGACAGGTCCGCCACAACATAAGGACAGGTCTACCACTATAGGACAGGTCTGCCACAGCAGGACAGGTCTGCCACTCTGTCAGGATAGGTCCGCCACAGCAGGACAGGTCCGCCACTCTGTCAGGACAGGTCCGCCACTCTGTAACCCGGACCTACAAAAATGCAAAAAATAGAAAATGTGAAAGAAAGAGACCCATTTGTGGGTCCCACTGGGTGTGCCAGAAATGTGATAGGTCGAATGTGAGCGTTAAAAAACAAGCAGCAAATAAAAGAGTGCAAATAAACACCAAAACCAACCTACACCTCAAGATTAGCCTAAGTTGGAAACAACACAAGATAAAAGCAACAAATGGAACTTTATACCTTGTGTCAAATCGATCCTTTGGTTGGCCCTTCGATCTTTGATGTGTATGCTCCTTGGATGGCACAAGATGCAAGCTAAATGATGTTGTGAGGATAGTCACGTGGATGAAAACAAGAAAATGGCTAAGTATAAATTGAGAAACAAAACTGCAAGAGTTTGGCTAGCAAATGATCTCCCCCAAAATGAGAGAAAAGAGGGGGTATTTATAGGAATTTTGAGAATTCCTAGGGGAAATGGATGGCCAAGATTGAGCCACCAAATATCAAGATGTAGGGCTAAGGTGAGTTGAGAACTCACAAGCCCTCACATCTTGACATGTGGCATGTGATGTAGCCCTAAAAGGTGAGGTGGATATGAGGTGGAAGGAGAAGTACATATGACTATGGAGGGTACAAAGTACCTTGGGATTGGACAAGATCTCCTCATAAGGGAGGTCCCTTGTCCCCATGTGGGAAGTGAGAAGGACATGTGAGAATTAAAAGGCCTCAAATATTCTCATGGGGAGATGGGAAAGAATAAAAAGAATAAAGAGGACATGTAGGAAGAATTGAAGGAATTAAAATTCCTTTTTAAGATACGTGGGAGATTAAAAAAGGTGAATTAAAATTCACATGGGGAAGTGGAGTGCCTTGTCCAAAAGGGAAGGCCTTTAATAAGGTTGACCAAGGACACATGTCATAAAGGACATGGGGAAGAGAAAGGAATTTAATATTCCTTGAAAGATGAGAGTGGAATTAAAAATTCCTCAAAGGACTTTGGGAAGACAAAAGGAATTAAAAATTCCTTGGGGGATGGGAAGAGTTGACTAAAGGGGTGATTAGACAAGTTGATGAGAGGTTAGAAGAAGGTTAGGTGGCTAAGAAAGATTAGAGGCCAACTTGCAAAAGTTAGAGGATGTGACACCTCCTAATGATGAGATTAGA
>VDFB02000017.1:238313073-238621745 GCA_007258455.2 Sequoia sempervirens
ACATGCTGTGGAGGAGGAGGCAAGGATGAAAACATGAAAAATGGTTGAGTGTGGATTGAGAAATAAAATTGCAAGAGTTTGGCTAGCAAAATGATCTCCCCCAAAATGAGAGAAAAGAGGGTATTTATAGGATTTTTGAGAATTCCTAGAGGAGATGGATGGCCAAGATTGAGCCACCAAATATCAAGATGTAGGGCTAAGGTGAGTTGAGAACTCACAAGCCCTCACATCTTGACATGTGGCATGTGATGTAGCCCTAAAAGGTGAAGTGGACATGAGGTGGAAGGATAGTACATGACATGGAGGGGGGTACAAAGTACCTTGGGATTGGACAAGATCTCCTCATAAAGGAGGTCCTTGTCCCCATGTGGGTGAGAGGACATGTGAGGAATTAAAAATTCCTCAAATATTCTCATGGGGAGATGGGAAAGAATAAAGAATAAAGAGAGGACATGTGGGAAGGAGTGAAGGAATTAAAAATTCCTTTTGAATGCATTGGGAGATTAAAAGGTGAATTAAAAATTCACATGGGGAAGTGGAGTGCCTTGTCCAAAAGGGGAAAGCCTTTAATAAGGTTGACCAAGGACACATGTCATAAAGGACATGGGGAAGAGAAAAGGAATTTAATATTCCTTGAAAGATGAGAGTGGAATTAAAAATTCCTCAAATGACTTTGGGAAGACAAAAGGAATTAAAAATTCCTTGGGGGATGGGAAGAGTTGACTAAAGGGGGTGATTAGACAAGTTGATGAGAGGCGTTAGAGGAAGGTTAGGTGGCTAAGAGAGATTAGAGGCCAATTTGCAAAAGTTGGAGGATGTGACACATCCTAATCAAGGATTAGGCATGTGCACACCTTAATGATGAGATTAGAAGATGGATTAGGATAAGATAAAAATGATGGAGGATGTGACATGAGGAGGAATTAAATAAATGTGATATTTATTTAATTCAATTGATGAAAAGAGGAAGGTATTTAATTATTTAACTAGATACCTTAGGGATTAGAAGAATTTAAGGATGTTAATTAAAGGCGATAAATTTGGATAAATTAAGTGTCCAAATTTAGGTGTCTACAGATATATTGGCCAAATCCAAGAAAAGGTGAGATCACATACCAGCTCTAAGCTCTATCTTCAATAGGATAGAGGAATATAAATTCATACTCAACCCAAAGAAGTGTGTCTTCAAATTACAGTTAGGAAAAATCCTCAGATACATTGTGTCCATGAGAGGGATTCAGATAGATCCTACTAAGGTCAAGGCCATTCTTGAAATGGAGGCACCCAAAACATTGAAATAACTAAGAGGTCTACAAGGAAGACTCCACTCCATCCACTGATTCATAGTGCAACTAATAGACAAGGCTATCCCCTACTCTCATCTACTCCACAAGGGGGTAGAAAACAAGTGGGATGAAAAGTGTGATCAATCCTTCAACAAGATCAAGGAGTATTTACGCACACCACCAGTACTCATACTGCCAATTCCAAGCAAACCTTTAATCTTATACATATCAACAACAATAGTAGCTCCTGGCACTCTCCTAGCACATCACGATGAAAATGGAAAAGAGAGAGCTATCTATTATATCAGCAGAACTATGGTGGGTCATGAACTGAACTACACATCTATTGAGAAATCATGTCTAGTAGTTTTATTTGTAGCACAAAAGTTCAGGAATTACAAGCTAGCCCATCAAATAAAACTCATCGCAAAGATAGATCCCCGAAGTACTTGCTTTCCAAAACAACACTTACAGGGTGAACAACAAAGTGGGTTATGATCCTCACAAAGATGACAGAGTATGTGGAATGCAAGGCCATCAAATGATAAACTATTGCAGATCAACTAGTGGAGGAACCAATCCACTCAGAGAACCCACTTGTCTTAGAATTCCTCGACGAATCCATCTTCAACTTAAGTGTAGCGAATCATTGGAAGATGTACTTTGATGGGTCTGACACACAACATGGATTAGGGATGGGGATCTTCTTCATCACCCCACAAGGGGACTACATTCCAAGATCATACAAGTTATCATTTCCTTTCACTAATAACATAGCGGAATATGAAGATCTTATCATAGGGCTAAGAATAACAATGCAATGGTAGATAATGGCACTTAAGGTCTATGGGGATTCCTAGCTTATAATCAATTAGGTCAACAATGAGTATCAAAAAAAAGATGACATGCTGACTCCATACAAGAAATTGATGGAGATTCTTAAGGAGTCCTTCATTGAGATCACATTTGAACAGCTACCCAGAGCTAACAATAGAGCAGCGGATGCAATGGCTACAATTAGATCACTCCTAGAAGTTTTGTGCAATGTCCCAAAACAAGAATTCCTTGTAGAGAAGCTTCTCATACCCACATTTGAGGTATCAGAGTTTGAATTTGTGTGTGAAATCATTGGTCCCGGTGATCTATGGTACCATGATATATACACTTATCTAAGAATAGGAGTCCTCCCCACCAACATAACCTCAAACCTCAAGAAAGCCTTTGTCAAAAATTCATCCCATTTTTTCATCCTAGGAGATACCCTTTATCATAGAAGCATTGAAGGAACCTTGTTACGTTGCCTAAACATTGAGGAGGCATTGACTGCCTTAATTGAGGTACATAACGGATTTTCTAGTTCGCACTCAAGTGGAATGACCTTGGCCAAGAAAATGTTGAGGACAGTTTACTATTGGTGTACAATGGAAAGAGAAGCACATTGCTATGTCAAAAGGTGTCTACAATGTCAGCAACATGGGGACCCCATCCATGCACCGGCTCAAGAGCTCCACTTGATTATCACACCTTGGCCCTTTTCACAATGGGGGCTCAATCTTGTTTGAAAAATCATCCCCACCTCATCCAGTGGGCATAAATTCATCATCACTACCATTGAGTACTTCATAAAGTGGGTAGAATCCATTCCCATGACTTACATTACTGGAAAGTAGATATCAAAGTTCATCCTAAACTACTTAATTTTTCGTTATGGGGCCCCCCAAGTAATTATCTTAGATAATGGGACACCCTTCAAGAATCAAGATGTTTGTGACATGTGCTACAAGTTCAAGATCCAACATCACTTTTCCACCCCATACTACCCCCAAGGAAATGGCCAAGTTGAGGCTACAAATAAGACCATCTTAAAAATCCTCAAGAAAACGGTCAATGAAGTTGGTCATGATTGGTATCTCCAATTGAATCCAACCCTATGCACCTGTCGAACCAGCATCTGCATGCTAATAAGTGCCACCCCCTTCTCCTCGGTCTATGGATCAAAAGCCATATTACCCATTGAGATCGAGCTCCCATCACTAAGAATTTCACTGTAGAATCTCATCACGGATGAGGAATACCGAGTATCACAACTAAATGAGTTGGAACTACTAGATGAGTGATGTATGGAGGCCTTAAACCACTTGCAGGTGTATCAGAATTGACTCAAGTAGAGCTACAACAAAAAGAGCAAGAGTTGAGTCTTCCAAGTCAGAGAGCTTGTGTTGAAGGAGAATCAGAAGAATTTTCTAAATCCGGATAGCAAGGGAAAGTTTGAACCCAATTTTTTGGGATCCTTTGTCACCACAGTGAGTTATAAGTCAAGGGAATATCAGTTATCAACATCAAAAGGGGAACCTCTGCAGGAGCTCATGAACAACTCCCATCTCAAAAAAATTTATGCCTAATCTTGTAGGGTGTAAAACTAAAAAAACAAAAACAAAAAAAAAATCATAAAATGTCCTAAAAAAATGGTCACCCTAATGAAAACCTAGAAAACAGGTGTCTTGGTGACAACAAAAAAATTAAAAAAACATAAAATTCCAAAAAAAAATCAGAAAAAGTATTAAAAATAGTAAAGAAAAAAATCATCCTCTAGTGAAAACCACTTCGGTGGCACTTTGGGCATGTACCTTGGTGAAAACCTAATAAATAGGCATCTTGTGTAAATAAACACTTTCCATCCACCAGGATCTTCACGGCTTGTTCTGCATCATCCATCTATTATGCTCCAATCATCCATTACATTTCATATCTCTATCCATCATCCGTCCACGTCCACATCATAGCTTGGTCTTGTGTTCGCCTCATGATACCTCCTAGTACTACTCAACCCATTCTCAAGGTTAGTTTGTCCTACCTTTATCGGAGTAATCTATTGCCTCACACTGGGGGCATGATCTATTTGGATCAGATTCGTGTATGTTCTTGAAGTCCCTAAATCAGAAAATACAAAAACATCAGAAAACCAAAAAATTCAAAAACATTCATAAATCAGAAAATACAAAAACATCCAAAACATACCAAAATCCAAAAACAAGTCAAAAAGTTAGTCAAAAATTCAAAAATAGAGTTGTCTTGTCAAACTACGAGTCTCTAAGCTCTGAACATAGGCAAGGTGGATCTTTTATCAGCCTTCAAGACACTTGGTCAATCCTTTAGGAGTCTGTCAGAATAAATTGGCATTCCATATATTCATATCTCATTAAATAATCAAGTCTATATCAATTGAACTACGTGGTCTCTGCATGTATAATGTAGGCAAGGCTAATTTGTTGATTAGCCCCCTAATTCCCTATGATAGGTCTTTAGGTTAGTCTCTTGGTCAAAATCTCATAAAACCCCAAAACATTTGAAAATTTTAAAATTAAAACATTTGCAGAACACTTAAAAAAACCAAAAAAAAAAAAGAAAGCCTCAAAACATTTCAAAAAACATCAAAAACATTCAAATATTTGAAAAAATCCATCTGTCCCATCTTGATTTCACCCACAATAAGCATCACTCATAATAAAAAATCATCACCCTCAACCTTTGGTAAAGTGGCCAGAAATAAGTCTAGTAGTTCAAAAGTGAAAACTTAAACGTTAGAGTCTCAAGTCTAGGTCAGTAAGTAAACAAGTTAGTCAACTCTTTGTGTCATCCTATCATCCAATCAGTTCCAAATCAATCATTTTATAGCATCATATCCTAGGATACATCATTCCTACAATGGACATCAACATCAAGCATCGACGTAGTTTAGTCTTAGCTAGCGGTATTGAAGAACATTTGCTTGTTTGTTTACTTTATCTTTGTCTTTTAACTTATCTTCTTTGCGCTCATTTCGATGACCTCTCGATAATGTCCTAAACAAGGGGATTTAGAGAGAAAGAAATTGGGCAACAATCATTATCTTTTTATCTATTGTGCTTGTTGGATATTCTTGTAATATAACCTTGGTCATACGTGCTTTGTTTGGGTGTAGGGAGGATGTGTCAGGTATCTTATTGACCACATAGGAAGGCTTGCCTTTCTATGTTTTGGTTTTAGATGTTTGGAATATGTGAACTTCATTTTGAATGAGGTTTCGTGTGTTAGGTGTGAACAAGAGTACTCCTATTTGATTGTCAAGTCAAAGTCCATCACACTAGGTACAACACCATCCTAGTTCTTTATACCTTGATGCATCATTGCTATGTGTATTATCAAACATAAGGTAAATGGTCCTTTTAAAATCCCAATCCTTGGTAATCAAATCATCATCATCATCAGTGTCATCGTCATATTTTGACTTGTTGGAGTCTCTTACTTTCTTCTATCTTTTTTTGTGCTAACATGGTACCATGATAGTTAATCATGAATCATTGCAATTGCATCCATCCTGCATCCACAAACCATCAGCATAATGCATATCATATCATGACATATAGGAAACACTGATCATCTCACATACATTGCATTCCATCATTGCATAATATAGATTGGTTATTCTAAGCATCTCATAAACCATACATTTTTATTATTGCACAAGAATAAAAGGAACCATCACATAGGAATTATTAACTCATATCAAATACATCATCAAAGAATCCATTGCATCATCACACATACATCATAATATTACTCATATAGCATCACATGCATATCATTTGTTTGCATCATCATATAACCATTATCATAACATATGCATCATATCATGTCATATACATAAGCATCATCATCATTAAATACATCAATACATAGACATCATAATAAAATGCATCATCTCATCACATCATGTACATCATCATATCATACATGAGAAAGGTAATGAAAAAGAAAAAAAATTCATCTCTACATTTTACCATCATCATCAACCATTTAGCATCATAATATTGATATGTTAGTCTAAACATTCTCATATCATAATAGTCGCATACATCATCATAAAAAATGCATAGAAAAGACATTGAAAAAGAAATGTGTCAATAAATAACTACATCATATCATAATGTCATACATCGCATGATGCATTAATAAAATAGGACACATCACATCGCATCTATGAGCCTATTGTTTTAACCTATTCTAAGTGTGCAAACTAACTATTATGCAATAAAGAAAAACACAAGAAACACTTCAAAGATTAGCCTAAGGAATGATAACACAAAGAAAGATAACAAAATAAAGATTGCAAATGATTATACCTTTGTGTTGCTGAATCCCTCGATTGGCCCTCCATGTTTTAATGCTTGTATACTCGTTGGATGGCTATGAAAATGGTGTATGCAAGATGAACAATGTGATAAATGCAAGTGTTAATGGCTAGATGACTTAGTTAGATGAGGAAAAATGCTTACAAGTTGAGTAATCAAATTGGTAGCATAAAAGTGCAAATGGCTAAGTATTGTAAAATGCACTAGAAGAGGGGGGTATTTATAGAAGAATTTGAATTCTCTAGAGAATTCAATGGCTGAGATTAAGCCACCAAGGCCAAGATGAAGGGATATGGTGAGTTGACGACTCACAAGCCCTCACATCTTGACATGTGGAGGGTGAAGTGGCATAGGATATGATGATGTGTAAGTGAGGTGGAATAAGGACAAGTGATGTGGAAGAAGGACAAGTACCTTGGGGGATGAGAAGATTTCCTCAAAAAAGAATTTTTTGTCCCCAAGTGAGAGTGAAAGTGACATTTGAGGAATTTTAGAATTCCTTAAAAATCTCCATGGGGAATGAGAAAGTAGTTGGAGAAATAAATATGAATTAAAAATTCACATGCTTGGTAATCTAGTGGATAAGAGAGGGTTTCCAAAAAGGTGGGAATTTGTCACATGTGAGTGATGTGACAAGTCAAAGGTTTTAGAAGTTGCATGGGGATAAGGTAAGCCTTGTAAGGATAAAATGTGAATTAAAAATTCACATGAGGAAGAGAGGAACCTAGGGTGAATAAATGTGAATTAAAAATTCACTTGGGAAAGAGGGTCAATGCTAATTATGGAATATGTAAAGGTTGACTAAAAGGATATGCTAAATGAGGTAGGCTAATTAGATTAAGGTTGTCCAAATACACGATTAAGGAAATTAATAAAGGATTAGAGGCAAGTGGCAAAGTATGGAGGATGTGACATTAATCCCAAATTAAGGGTGTGCACACTATAATCATGAATTAATTACATTAATCCATATTAGGGGAGGATTATGGAGGATGTGACAAGGAGAGAGAAAAAGAAGAAATTAAAAATTGATTTTAAAAGACCTAATGAGTAAATTAAATAAATTGATACATTTATTTAATATAGAGAAGCAAAGGGGATAAGGTAAAGTATTTAATTTTTCAATTAAATACTTTAGGAACCTTAGACAAAAAATGAAATATTAATTAAATCAATTATTCAATTAATATTGATGAAACAGACGAATAGAGTAGACAAATTTGACTATATGGAAGTGGTCAAATATAGATGTCTACATTTTTTCCCTCTTCAAAATATTGTTAGAATAACAGTGTTAAGAAAGAAAAGAAAATGCAGATGACTCTATAGAGAAAGCAACCAGAAAAAGATGCCCCAACATGGGGAGAGATGCGTGAGCTACCCAAATGGAGTGGGAATGAATGAAATGCCCCAATCTTGTGAGGGAATGACCATGACAGAGGAAATGGAGAAAGTGGTAGGGTATGCTCCCTCAAGAGGGCGACTTGGGAAGAAAAAGGGGGTCCCGAGTGACTTCTTGATAAGAGAAAATGGAGGGCACAGTTGAAAAGAGCTCAAAAAATTGAGTAGGTTTTCCTTTTGAATGAATTCAAATGAACGTACAGCTTGCAAACGGCGACCCCAAGAAGTTAGGCAATTAGTTGGTGGATAAAAAGGTTAAATAAAAGGTAAAAAATACCCTTTTAAAAAGGCTAAAAAGGGGGAAAAGTAATATAAGGTAATTTTAGAAATTACCTCACCTCATTTGCACTATAGCAGTTGAGAGAAGAGGAGAGGAGAGGAAGAAGATGAAGAGTGACAATGTCAGAGGACTATGACTCAGACATCATCTACCATGTGGACGAGGTGTGGAGATTATACCGCGAGTGTTCAATGGAGGGTTAGCAACAAAACCTTGCTTGTGTATTTTAAACAATTTTAATACATTTGTATTTTTTTATGCAAAATTTAAGAAATGGGTTTTGTTATCAGGATAGGGTAGGAAAATGGGTAGGGGCTAAAATTTTAGTTGTTTGTGGGGTAGATAAGAAAGACAAGTTTGGGGAGGGGTTGGAGGGAATTGGATCAATCTCGGGTAGGGGTGAGTTTTCCCCACTACGGGGTGTTAGTCCCCCAGATTAGGGTGGGTTCGCCCCACTGTGGAGTGGCACAGCCCTAGGTAGTGGCAGCTCCACCCTGTTGTGGGGTAGGTCCACCCTGGCCTGGGGTAGGTATGCCTCGCTATGAGGTAGGTCTACCCCACTGTGAGGCATGTCATCCCTAGCCTAGGGTGGGTTCACCCAACGGCGGGGCAAGTTCGCCTCGCAGTGGGGTGGGGGCACCCATGGTGGGGTGCATCTACCCCTTGGAAAGGGTCGTGTCTGCCCCATGGTGGGGTGCATCCACCCCAGCCTGAGGTGAGGCTGCCCCAAGATGGGGTGTGTCTGCCCCGACTAGATTTGGGTCTTCCCCACAGTGGGGTGCGTCCACCCCTGGGAGGGGGGCATGTCCACCTCGCCCCTAGGCAAGGCTGCCCCACAATGGGGCGTGTCTACCCTAACTAAGGGAAGACCCACCCTGAGGGCAGACCCACCCTGATGAGGGGTGGGTCCACCCCACTATGGGGCGAGTCCACCTCGGCCCAGGGCAAGTCTATCCCACTGTAGGGTGAGTCCACCTATTGACCAGGGAAGGGCGGGGAGGGAGGAGGAAAACAAGCTAGGGAAGAAAAATAAATAATGTCCTGGGGTTGGGAATAAAGTGAACTGACAGGAAAGTTAATATGGATGTAGACTTTCAACTGATTATAGACACATGAGTGGCATTCAGAGGTATTGGTGGTGACTATTGCAGCTATGACCAAAGCAGACCACACAGCACTGGACCATGTAGGATTATTACATTTTCTACACTTTTCAATGATGAGTGCTCATCGAGAGATGTTGATGGAACTTATAGAGAGATGGAGTTTTGTGACATCAACCTTCCATCTTCCTACAGGGGAGATGATAGTGACACTCAAGGATGTATGGCGCATCCTGAGGTTACCCATAGTAAGGCGATTAGTGAATGAGGTGGTGTCTAGAGAGGACAAGTTAGACCACACCATTTGGGTGCTATTTGGACGAGAGGATCTGCCCATTCAGAAGGGGTAGTTGGACGTGGATAGATGATTATCACTGAAGGTGCTAGCCTTACCACTATTTATGTGTAGATTGATTAGTGGGATATTGTTATCGGATGAAAGCAGGTAGTTCTACAATCTACAGTTCATGGAGGTGGTTCAACATATTGTCGAGGGGTGGGAGGGACAGTTCTCTTGGGGCTCAAGTTTATTAGCACTGTTATACAGAGATATGCATGTGATCTACTACCGGGAGTCACTGAGTGTGATGTACATGACTCTATTACAGGTGTGGGCGTGGGAGAATATTATGGTTTCGAGGGCACTAGTGGTGAGGAGAGGACAGGAGGATGATAGAGAGCCTATTGTCTAGGGGTGCTAGGAGGCTAGGGGTTGGGTTTTGCATTACTAGATGCAAGGAGATATGGATGGGTGGAGGAGAGTTTTTTATGGCTTGCAGGAGGTGGACATAGTATGGCATCTATATATGATTTGATGATTTAGGGGATGGAGGGATGAGGAGATGAGGCATGAGGGCTATTTCATGATCAAATACGTCCTGATTGGGAGCCAACCTTGCATAGTGGAGGCTCATTGGCCAGACAGAGTGGTGAGGCAATTTGGGCTGAGACAAGATATTTCGGCAGGTCCCACCACATTTCATTGGATCACTAGAGAGCGGTCATTGGGAGGCCCTATTGCACTTAGAGCCTCTAGAGAGGCATGGGTAGTAGCATATTAGGTGCCCTACCCTAGGAGGTATGTTGGGGATGAGGATGCAGGGGTGACAGTGTGGTATGGCTGGTGGTTTTGTAAGCATCGATGGGATAGGATTACACCTAAGGTGCCTATTGTTGGAGCCTTAGTGTTTGGATCATAGGATGAGTGGCAATTGGCTATTTGCAAGGGAGGGAAGAGAGAGGAGGAAATAAGAGCAGAGGGGATGGGAGGTAGGTGGGTTCGAGGGGTAGCAGGAGGATGCAGGGGGTGCTGGATAGTAGGGTGGAGGAGAGGATGAGGCTGCGGCTGCAAGACAACCGAAGAGGATGAGGAGGAGGAGAAAATAGCATAGGAGGGCTAGAGTGAGGATGGATGTGGGGGAGGGGATGGATGTAATAGGGCCAGGCAATGGGAGAGGGCTAGAGACAGATGCAGCATGACAAGAGGATGGGAATGGGCCAGAGGTTGAGATGGTGGAGGTGAGTGGGGTGGAGGGAGGAGCTATACAACAAATGAGCATAGGTAGAAAAGTATGGAGGAGAGTTCAGGTCAAGGCTAAGTATGAGGATGCAGGGGCGGTAGGATAGTAGGATGGAGCATAGGGTGAGACTGAGATCAGAGGACAGCCAGAGAGGATGACGAGGAGTAGACGATAGAGGAGGGTCCAAACGGAGATCGAGGTAGAGTAGGAGCCCCACGTGCTAGAGATAGGGATGAGTGAGAAGGGAGAGGAGCCTAAGGGGGAGGTGAGAGTTGTAGGATAGTCGAGGAGGTTGATGAGGGTGGGGAGGAGATGACAACCGAGGAGGATTCAGGTGATGAGCAGGGCCGAGTAGGGTTATGATGAGACAGGGATGGATGTGATGGATGTTGATGTTCACGTGGTGGAGCTGTTGGTAGTAGTACCATCTACCCTAGCTTAGGATCATGTTGTTTTATTGAGGGGGGCCTAGGTGAGGCTATGGATGATGGAGGAGTTGAGGATTGCAGAGGCCTAGGTGCGAAGATTAGAGGTAGCAGGACAAAGAGAATTTGATGTCGACGTGGGGCATCTGACCATAGAGATATATGGTGTGGAGAGAGAGAGGGATGAGGTGCGAGCAGAGATGGAGGGAGTACGAAATGAGTTAACCAGGGTGACCTGGGATCGAGACAGATTACAGGCCACTCGGCACCAGGTTGAGAGAGAGATGGAGATGTTGAAGGTACAAATGGTAGGATTGTTGGGGGAGAGGATGAAGCTCCAGGATAGGGTGGCTACTATAAATACATCTCTAGGGGAGGCGAGGGCAAGGCTAGAGGTAGTAGAGGCCCGGTTAGAGCTTGTATAGAGAGAGAGATAGATTGCATGCAGAGGTACAAGGTTTATGGGGTGAGAGAGATAGAGGACAAACATAGATATAGGTGATGTAGGAGGAGATGGGTACCTTACAGAGACAAATATAGACCCTTCAGGGAGAGTGTGATGCAACGGTGGCTTGAGAAAATATCACAAAGAGAGATGTGGCACAGGGTCAAGCTCAGGCAGCCTAGGGTGAGGGGGTGGAGATAGAGTCGAAGGTATAGAGATTGCAGTCTCAGATACAAGCTTTGTAGTCGCAAATGTAGGATGAGAGGGATAGGGCTACAAAGTAGGTGACATAGCTAATAGAAAAGAGAGATCGAGTGAGGTTGGCTCAAAATACATAGACATAGCAGAGGGGACTGATTATCAAAGACCAAGATAGGTACAAACATGAGCAGAATGTCGCTAGATATCAGGGTACGAAGAGTGTTGAGTACATGAGGGAGGCGAACTTATGGATGATGGCCTATTAGTATGTAGTTCCAGATCTGGCATAGTGCACATTTCAGTATGTTTGAAAAACTCCTCAAATTCCCGCACCATCCCAATCACTAGGGACATGGACTCTAGGATACAGTGAGTCATAAGGGACACTCCCTTGTAGAGGACCGGTGCATGATTCTCCACAGAGGTCAAACGTGGGCAACTCTTTTGGTAGGTGACAAGACACTAGATTTTGATAGGTGCAGGGTGGATGGATAGTATAGAGGAGCAGTGATGCAGATCCTTGTATTTGTACTTTATTTTGTGATTTGATGTATATGATGGACATGTATTTGATGGACATCATTATGGACCATGTGATGGACTTTATTTGGTTTTGATATTTGTATGGTATGTGACTACCCTTATTGATACTATGTTATGTTTATGGTGGATGAATCTATTTATGCATATGTGTATGTGTATGATCTTGTGATGTGTGATTATGACGATGTAATTATGTGTACATGTTTATGATGATATATGTGGATATTTATATGGATGCTACTAACGTGTGTAATGCAAAATGTGATGTATGTTTAATATTTTTTATCTATGATGGATATGGTCCTAATGTGATGCATAATTTATGGTTTTAAAAAGTTGTGATGCAGGGGTCGATGTATGTAACATGTTAATAATGTATGGGTATAAAAATGAACCAATCATGATGATTCTGAACAACTTAATATAATATGCTTGTAGACACCGAAATCTGGTTTAGGCTTGCGACTTCCATATTCTTCATAATTCGTATTCTTCATGGTCATGATTAAATAATGTCAATTATTTAATTATTCATCTTAACATTAATTCTTCTATTAATTAAATAATGTCAATTATTTAATTAATTCATCTTCTATTAATTCTTCTATTAATTAAATAATCTTAGTTATTTAATTAATTCACACTTTTCTTTATTCTATCTGATTAATTAAATAAACGCTTTTTATTTAATTATCTTACTAATTAACCTTATTCGTCTTGTCAAATTAAATAAATTCTTATCTAATTTATTCTTTATCATACTTCAACTATAATTAAATAAATTCATTATTTATTTAATTATTCATTTAAAAACCCTTCATTATTTAATTAAATAAATCTTATTTATTTAATTATTCTTCGAATATCGAGTCTTGAATTAAATGCATTATTTAATTCATTAATTCTATTTTAACACATTCTTCTATATTTTAGATAATTGTGTGAGTTATCTAAGTATTCACTTTTACTCGACTCGACATCTATTTTAATCATTTAGTCAACTATTGATTTGATGTCTGAGTGGCATTCTCGAGTAATCTCTTCGTCAAGTCAGTCAATCGTCTAGTTCTAACTCAATTGCGTGTACATGCAGATTAATTAAATATTCTTATTTAATTAATTAAGTGTTGTGCGTGCATTTGAATAGAGAGTTGTTATAATCAATCTTCATCTTTGTCATGCAAAGATATTTCTTATGTTTTCGAATGCCGAACTGAAGATTAAATCATTTATTTAATCTTTAATTCTATTTCTAATTCAAATCACTCATGTCATTCTATCAGTTATCAGAATGCATGTCTAATCAGTCAATCTCAACCGTCCGTTGATCTTTCAATCTTGGCCTGTCGTTCGAATAATCAATTTTCTATAAATTGATTTGTCATTCTTCATTCCAATCTCTCTCGTGAATTTTGTAACTTTGGAGAGCACTTTGTCTTGAATCTTCGATATTTTGCTAATCACTATCTTAGGCTATACTTGCACGAACTTGAAAATCTGAGGGCAATTATACTACACAAGCAAAATGGAGAAGGGCAATCGAGATGAATCATGGAATTATGTTTGAAAATTGGTGAGATTGTTCTAGTTTTAATTATGTTTTTACTTTCCCATGTTCTTTGTTGCTTAACGAATGAATTTGCATTTTAGAGTATTGTATGCATGTGTGCTTCTAATCTTCTTTGTTGTCTATTGTGCAAAGCTTTTATTTGGTGTTACATTTGGTGAACCCGACGTGAAGACACCATCTTCGCGAATCGTAGATATTTTAATTTTGGTTTTTGCAGATTTTTCGTACGGAACGACGCATGTGAAGTTTTTGCACCGCAATTGACTTTTGAACCGCATCTGATAGAAAAACGATGATGCTGACAATTCCTAAACCGCAATTGATTTCCCGAGCCGCAACTGAAAAATAAATGACGCATCTGACTGGTAATGAAGCGACGCAATTGACTGGTAAAATTTTATTTTTGCTTTCGGCAATTTGGAATTTTCAATTGATTTTCGTGTTACTAATATTTGATTTTCAGTGTGTGGCCATTTGGAGTTAACAAGCTTTTGCAGGACGATTGACGAAGACAATATTGAAAATTACTAATGACATCTTCTGCAGGACACTTGTCAAAGACCCTAGTTAAATTTTGAAACAGATTGTTTGGTAGCATAGCAAATCTTTTGTTTGATTAAAATTAACAAGTGTCTACTGTGTTTGGTGCGAAAGCACAAGTCTGGTTACCCTTACGACTTGGTATATCAAAGTATCCTCTCCCCTTGTGCATCCGTGTGATCCTGGGTGTAAGAGAAACGATTACCAACTCTAGAACTTGGGCCTGTTCTGGTGGGAAAAAGTACTCACCCCAGGACGACTCAGACCGGTAGCACCCTGAACCCGAGGGACTTCCAGCCGGTCTATAAAAGTGGGTTCTTGGGGAAACCCCAAGAATCACGAGTGTGGTTCCAACGAGATGGATCTGAAAGGGGACTCGCGCTGTATGGATCACACCACAAACGAAATGCCCGAATTAAACACCTTTTTGTTTTAGAGACCAACCTATTTGTGGTGGGTTGCTTGGTATTGCAGGAGTGCAGTATCATGCGAAGATACTCACCACTGATCCCCTTGAGTAGAGATAGCAGTTCTTGGGAGGTCATTGCCCAAAGAATTCGGAATTGGTGTGCGAAAGACGTTAATGAGTCGTGGAGGGGAGCCAATGCCACCAAATTCCTAAGCTATCCGCTCTCGAGAAGGAAAGGTGTTCATCACCAATCCAGGGTATTTAGGTGGGCTATACCAAGTATACAAACCCTAGGCCTTTGGCCTATTAGGATGTGCTTGTCTGTTATCATGATAAACGTTCTTTGAGTCCAAAATTGAAACTGAAAACACTTTGTCTTACGATTGTCTTTGATTGTCAGAATTTGATCACAGAAAATGGAGTTAGTTTAAATTTCATGTCACTGAAAATTCACAGAGAGTCGCAACTGTTCACCAGAAACACGCATCTGATTTTTAGAGTCGCATCTGTTAGGTTTTGAGTCGCATCTGTAATTTCTGAGTCGCATATGTTAGTTTAGCTCGCATTTGATTTAGAAAAACTGCATGTGTTACATTCTGGGTCGCATCTGTCAGTTAGAGTCGCATTTGTAATTTTTGAGTTGCATCTATTAGTTTGGACCGCAACTATTAAACTTGGACCGCATCTGTTAAATCTTGAGACACATCTGTCTGATTACCAGAAAACCAAAATTCACAGTCACTGTCCAGTCAACACAGTTATACCAGTTTCAGTTGTCTTCACACAAATAGTCTTTGAAACAGAAACCTAAAACGATTTGCTCAATTTTGCATCCTTTAGGTTCATTTAGTCGTTACCATAGTTGTCTTCAGTTAGAGTTTAACTTCATCTTAGGGTACATATCACCTTGCATTAGACTTCTAGAAAGGTCACCTTTACAGACTTTAGGTGTAGTCCACCATCTATACTATAGAAAAGTCATAGTGTCAACAAAATTTGTCATTGAACCTAGTCCTATCATCTTATACTTTGTCCTACAGAGAGTCATCCTAGCTCATCAGTCTAGTTAGGAAACTCAACTTGTCTTTGATCTTCATCCTACATTGGTTCCTTGACTTAACTAAATTGACACCTTGGTTTGACTTTAGGCAGTTGGTCCCTTCATCTTGGGTTTATAGCATTGATCACTTTAGGGTCTTGCTTAGACTTTGCATCTTTAGATTCTAGATTAGTGTCATCCTAGGACATTCTTTATTTGTATACGAAAATCCCAAAAATATAGACTAGAGTCATATAGTTTGTAGATATAGTCTTGCATATCCCGCATATTGAGCTTGTCTTACACGGTTGAAACTAGGTCTAAGAGAAGAGAGAGAGAGAGAAAACATGTCGAACCCAAACGAGTTCATCAATCCATTTTCTTCAAGACCTCATAAGACTCTATTAGACAAATTCACCACTAGAAACACTCAAGGACATATTGCAGTAGAAGACATAGAGGCTACCGCATAGGACCCTGAGTTTTCCTCCTTTGTAGATGAGTACCTAGCAAATGATCATCAACGGTTTTTAGGAAAATTGCTAGCTGAAGGTGCTACCTTACCTCCAGGATTTGACATTATCACCTTACAAACTCAACCTACACAAGGGATAAATACCACGACTGCTAGTACTACTATACCTCAAGTCAGCACGACTATGCCGTCTAGCACGTCTACACAGAGTACAACGGTCCATATGTCCCCATTTGGTATATCTAGCATGACATCGGGATTTAATTTCACTACAGGGGCATCATCATCTACTCCCATTGGTCCTCTTATTGGGAGTAAAAGACCTAAAACCTCAGTCCATACCTCATATGTCGGTATCACAAGTGCACAATCAACAACCTTACCTACTGCTAGTATCATGGGTACCTTACCACAGTCGATGGCCATACCTAGTGCTCAAATCACTAGTACTATACCAAGGATTACACAAATAGGGGGCATTCCCTCCTTCCAATATGGCAATCAAAATCCACTCTTTCAGACTAGCAGTCAAAGTCCACTTACATCGATTTTGAATCAGAACCCTTTTTCACAGATTGGTAGTCAGAATCTGTCCACACAGATTCCAAGTCAAAACCAATTTACATCGATTCCAAATCAGAACCCTTTTTCATAGATTGGTGGTCAGAATCCGTCCACACAGATTCCAAGTCAAAACCAATTCACATCAATTCCGAATCAGAATCCCTTTTCACAGAGTGGTACTCAAAATCTGTTTACACAGAACCCAGGTCAACATCAATTTATGCAGATACCAGACCAGAACACATTTACCAACATTCTGAATCCTAATCTGCCTCAGATGCCAACTTTCAATTGAAACCCATCACGAGACTTTGGATTTTAGAACACATACATGGATCCGCATAATCCTCCTAGCACATCTTTGACCCAAGTTGGCATCCTACAAACACAAATGCATGCATTACAAACGCAGATGGATAACATGTCACTGTCAACTAAGAAATCATTTTCAATGAAGGACATATGTCCATTCCCCTTCGATAGATCATTGTACATGACACCTTTCCCTCACGGATATGTCATACCGAATCTTCCTAAGTACAATGGCAAATGCAATCCAGTAGAACATATCAGGGAATTTTCTACCATATGCATAGATGTCGCTTATGACCCCACGTATCTTATGAGGCTATTTCCAAGAAGTCTTGTAGGAATTGCACTAGAGTGGTTTTCAGGTCTAGATTTTGGCATTAGATCTTGGGGGGAATTAGTTGAGAAATTTGTGGAGCAATTCTCCTTCAACATTGACCATGAGATAAATATAGCAACCTTGTGCCACACAACGCAAGACGAAGGTGAGACATTCATTGCTTTCTTCCAGAGATGGAGAACTATTACTAGTAGGTGTCCTATTGAAATACCCGAAAAAAAAAAGGTTACAATGTTTCAAGAAAACCTTCATCCAAAACTCAGAAGTAACTTAAGGGTACATTGTTGCATATCTTTTTCAGAACTAGTGGAAAAAGGGGTAATAATAGAGAAGGATCTCATTGAAAAGGGTGAAATCAAAATGACAATATCCAATAGAAACCCAATCGTACAAAACACCCCCACTGACAGAAACAGATTTTGGTCTTGCAACAAAAATGTCACCAATGATGGGGTGGTTGATGCTAAAACACTACAAGCAAGACCCCTCCTCACATTACAAGGACCTCATACTTTTGCCAACACGCTTAATGTTGTCAATCAACCTCCTAATACGGTCTCAAATACTCAACGTCCACAACCAAGGAGAATTCAAAAACGTGAGTTCACTCCCTTAGGGGAACCCATTGAGTCGGTGTTCAAACAACTGTTACAACACAACCTCATACAGCTACAGGAACCAAGACAATACGATCCATGACAATTTAAACCAGCTTGGTGGGATGACAATGCCTTTTGTGATTATCATAGGACTAAGGGACATAACCTACAAAACTGTCAACAACTGAAGAATATCATACAGGATCTTGTTGACAAGAGAATTATTGAGGTTAGTGGACAAAAACAAAAGACATCCAACACTAATCATCAAGTCTTTTTAGACCCACTACATGACCATGGGAAAGGAACTGTCCCCAGTTTGAGTACTAAGACCAATATGTCAGCCAATTATGCGAGTATCAAACATGATTATGATAGCGGCAAAATCATTCATTGCCTTCGCGCCGCTGATCAAAACACCAATACCATTACTATCAAAGCTAATCCTGAGTGTGCAGTCAATACTCGTCATACTAAGTTTACTATCCCAGGCCCTCCGTCACAACAAAAACCTCAACCTTCCAAGCTACAATATAACCTACTTGACCAATTAGGGAAGACCTCAGCCCAAATCTCAATCTTGGAATTGTTGTGCATTTCCCCAGAGCATCAGTCTATCCTTGATAAGGCTTTACAGAACACCACGGTCCCTAATGACCTTGATGTCAATCGTTTCTAGGAAATGGTGGGCTACTTGACCAATAATCATCATGCCACATTTTCTGAACAAGACTATGCCACGGACAAGACGAATCACAATGACCCTTTACATCTAGAAGTCCTTGTTGATGACACCAAAGTTAGACGAGTTTTGGTAGATGGAGGAGCAGGGTTAAATCTATGCACTTTAAAACTAATTAAGGCATTAGGTATCTCAGAAGCATGCGTAGACACCACTAAGAGTATTGTCATTAAGGCTTATGATGATGAAGAACGAAAATCAAAGGGGGTGGTAACACTTCCTATCAGAATTGGTCATGCGGTAAGGGAAACAAAGTTCTAGGTCTTGGATCTCACCCTCCCTTATAACCTTCTGCTAGGTAGACCATGGATTCATGCCATGAAGGCGGTCCCTTCCACATATCATCAGTGTCTTAAATTCCCTTACAACGGCACCGAAATAACTATAGATGGTGACCTCGATCCTTTCTAGTATTGCACCAATCTAAAGGAGATCCCTCAATGTCAAGTGCCAGTTAACCAAGAGGCCTCACCATCTAATCCATCTTCTTATGTTGACCCATCTACACTCACTCGAACATCTATTTCACCCTCACTTCCTACCACTCCTAGGGTCGAGATCCAAGACAAGGGTTGTGGAGAGTATTACATGAAGACTTCTTATTGTGTTAGCCATTTGTTTCCTCCTAAGTCATATGGTCTACCTATAACAGGTAGGGGACAATTTATGATCACTATACATGTTCCCCCCACAACAACTTTCACTAAATGGGGTGAATTAAGCAAAGAGGCTGTCGATGCAAAAGATGTCACTTCCTGGCTGTATAGGGAAGATGAAGAGAAACCACTCTTACTGGCTCATATTCCTACAAGTCTATATGGAAAGGGTTTCAAAATCATGTAAAGCAAAGGATATGATGGACAAAGTGGTTTAGTCTTAAACCAAGATGGTAGAATTGAACCAATATTTGTTTCTCAGTGGCCAAAAGGAGTAGGGCTAGGTTTTCAACCAATTCAGATTGGCGTTCCTAGTACTCCATTACCCTTACTTGAGGAAGTACATGCTTCAGAAGATATTAAGACATCTCACGAACCAATAGACCAATATCATTCTGACTCCCCCGATTCTAACGATTATGAGTGGGATTCCTTATCCTCTACTTCTTCCATGGACCTTGACAAATTATTTGGAGAACTTGACTTGATGTTAAGTTCCTCACCCAATCCTTTAAATTCTTGTCCACCAAAGAAAATGACAAAAGAGGAATGGTTTAAACACTATTATTGGGAATCACTTGATCCTACCTCTTGGCAACCTGAGCCATCTGTTTTTGATAGTCAAAACCTGGCGTTAGGCCCACCTATTCACCCACCTGGACCCAAACCTAAGAGCAAAGAGGACTTGGTACAAGATTTTTGTAACCACATGAATAATTCAATCTTTACCTTGACCTCATTAGACTTCGATAACTCTGATGATGACATGCCATTAGTCTACCCGCAGCTCATTGATTGGGATCAACAAGACGCACCCGTCTTAGACACTTTTGAGAACGACGAGGCAATTGCTGAGTTCCTGGGATTACGTGAAGGCATACCTAACGGAGATCATAAAGCTGGTTTTACCATTGACTTGGACAATAAAGAATATTTTGGGGAATCTGTTCAACCCTCCAGTTGCAAAAATGAGAAAAAGGATAAACAAAATAAAAAGGATGAGTCTCTAGGTGAAAACTGAAAGGCACCTCTAGACAATGAAAAAGTAAAAAGAAAGGACGCATCCGAAGGTGAAAACCTCTCACCTAAGGATGGAGGTTTGAATATTCTCCCATTGCAGAAAAGTCACCCATGCTCATGAAGAATCAGAGAAGTCAACATAGGCACAAAAGAGAATCCTCGACTAGTTTATTTGGCGTATTGACAACAAGAAATCAAAGTTCCATGACTTCTTTGCACAGAGATAGATAAATTTTGCTTGGTCATATGCTGACATGCCCGGTTAGATCCTGAACTTGTTCTACATCACTTGCCTTTACAAACAGGTGCCAAACCAGTAAAATAGAAGTTGAGAAAAATGCATCCACAGATTGCTTTGTTAGTCAAGGCGAACTCAAGAAACTCTTAGGACGTTGGTTTCATCGGACCTATTGACTATGCGTTGATTTCCAATCTTGTACGCCACTAAACCAGCTATGGGCATCTGTATCTACGATTTAGAGATATCAACAAAGCTTGTCCTAAGGATGACTTCCTTTGCCTAATATAGACATGATAGTTGACATGGCGAGGATATGAGATGTTGTCCCTTATGGATGGATTCTCGGATATAACATCAGAATTTCCGAAGATCAACCTAAGACAGCCTTCACTTGTCCTTGGGGAAGTATTGCTAGAATTTTATGCCCTTCGGACTCAAGAATGCAGGAGCAACCTATCAGCGTGCCATGACTACTATCTTTCATGATCTAGTGCATACTTGTATGGAGGATTATGTCGATGACCTTATTGTAAAATCCAAGACAAGGGCAGAACATCTACAGGTTTTAGACAAGATATTTCAGAGGCTGGAAAAGTATAATGTGAGACTCAATCCAAAGAAATGTGTGTTTGGAGTCAAGTCAGGAAAGTTGTTAGGTTATATCATTTCTAGACGAGGCATTGAAGTAGATCCTGCTAAGGTGAAAGCAATCATGGACATGCCACCACCCAACAATCTTAGTCAACTAAGGACATTACAGGGAAGGTTGCAATCTATTAGAACATTTATAGTGCAGCTAGCAGACAAGACACATCCTTTTCAACATCTACTTAAGAAAGGAGTACCCTTTGCATGGACAACTAGGTGTGAAGAGGCTTTTCAACTGATTAAAGAATATTTACTCACACCACCTGTCTTAATGCCACCTGTTGAAGGAAGACCGTTGATTCTTTATATTACAGCAACCCATTCATCACTCGGAGCATTGCTTGCACAGAATGACGAAGAAGGTCATGAAAGGGCATTCTATTATATTAGCCGGACTTTGGTTGGTTATGAGCTCAACTATAGTAACATTGAACGTGCCTGTCTTGCAGTAGTATTTGCTACCCAAAAACTAAGGCACTACATGCTAAACCATCAAACAATGCTGATTGCTAAAATAGACCCTCTGAAATATCTTCTCAGCAAGGCAGCATTAACAGGGCGACTGGCCAAGTGGGTAATGATACTTAGTGAGTATGATATCCAGTATGTAGAAAGAAAAGCTATTAAAGGATAGGTCATTGCTGATTAGTTAGCTGACGCACCCATACAGGAAGATCACCCATTAGTTGCAGACTTTCCAGATGAGTTCATATTCACATTTGACACAAACATAACATGGAAACTGTACTTTGATGGCTCGCATACAAATCATGGTTCAGGGGCTGGTATATTGTTTATCACACCACAGGGTGATTCCATCCCTAAGTCATTCAGGATTGCATTTCCATGCACTAACAACATGGCAGAGTGTGAAGCTCTGGTGACAGGGTTACGCATGGCAGTCAAGTGGAAGATTAAGGTTTTACAGGTTTATGGCGATTCTCAATTAGTAATCAGACAGGTAAATGATGATTATGAGACTAAGGATGAGAAGCTTACTCCATATAAGCGCATGGCTGATAGTTTTAAAGAGTACTTTGACAAAGTCAAATTTCATCAAATACCTCAGGTTTTAAACAGGACAGCAGACGCTATGGCTACAATTGCATCACTTCTTGACATTCCTAACAACGTGCCTAAGTTTGAGTTCTTGGTGGAACAGCTTTTGGTCCCAGCCTACGATATCCCAGATTCTGAAATGGTGTGTGACATCGTTGGTCCCGATTCCCCATGGTACAAAGAAATCTATGATTACCTTCATGTCGAAGTCATACCCACTGGCCTATCCAATAACCAACGTAGGACATTCCTCCGCAAGTCAGTCAAATACACCATCGTCGGAGACACCCTATATAGACGCGCCCTAGATAATACCCTATTGAGATGTCTTGATTCTACTAAAGCACAAACAACCTTGTGTGGGGTGCATGAGGGTATATGTGGTTCACATTCTAGCAGTCCTACCTTAGCCAAAAAGATTATGAGACTGGGTTATTATTGGCCTACTATGGAAAAAGACCCATATGTCTTTGTAACAATATGCCGCCAATGCCAAGTTCATGGAGATTTGATACATGCCCCAGCACAGGAGCTTCGTCCTATCACGTCACCATGGCCCTTTGCCCAATGGGGACTCGACCTCATAGGTAAGATCCACCCCACATCATCTAATGGACACAAGTTCGTTATCACTGCCACTGAGTACTTTACGAAGTGGATTGAAGCCATTCCTATGACATACATTACCGGCACACAGATTTCTAGATTTATCCTGAACTATATCATCTGTCGATATGGTGTCCCTCAGTCCATAATCACTGATAATGGCCGCCCATTTAAGAACCAAGAATTCTACCACCTATGTGATGAATTTCATATCCAACATCACTTTTCCACTCCATACTACCCACAAGGTAACGACCAAGCGGAGGCATCTAACAAGACCATCATTAGAATTCTCAAGAAGACTGTCAATTATGTTGGTCGTGACTGGCATTTACAGCTTAACCCTGCCTAATGGGCTTATCGTACAAGTATCCGTACTCCCACTGGTGCTACCCCATATTCACTTGTCTTTGGGTCTAAAGCCATTTTACCTATTGAGGTCGAGATTCCTTCCCTAAGGGTATCCCTGAAAGGCCACATTGATGATGAAGTACTCCAAGTGTCGAGACTCCATGAGCTAGAATTTTTAGATGAGCGAAGACAGAAGGCACTAGACCATCTCCAAGCATACTAGAATCACCTTTGTCGTAGCTATAACAAGAGAGTCTTGAACATAAACTTTGACATTGGTGACCTGGTTTTAATGGAGAACCCAAAGAATCAAGCAGAAAGAGAAAAACCAGGAAAGTTTGAACATAAACTAGACCATCTCCAAGCATACTAGAATCGCCTTTGTCGTAGCTATAACAAGAGAGTCTTGAACATAAACTTTGACATTGGTGACCTGGTTTTAATGGAGAACCCAAAGAATCAAGCAGAAAGAGAAAAACCAGGAAAGTTTGAACCTAACTGGTTAGGACCTTATATTGTCACAGAAGCTTTTGGATCAGGAGCGTACTAACTCTCTACTCCTGAAGGGGAACCATTGTCCTCACCAATCAATAGTATGCATCTAAAGAAGTTCTACGCATAGCTTCTGGGAGCCTTTGTCTTAATTAGCAAAAATACAAAAAAATCAAAAAATCAAAAAAATTGTTATCAAGGTGAAAACTTGGCAAACAGGCGTCTTGGTAACACCAAAAAAATTAGATAATATGGAAAATAGTAAAGACAAATCATTCGTCCAATGGTGAAAACCACTTTGGTGGCGCCTTGGATAGGTACCATGGTGAAAACCTAGCAAACAGGCGCCATGTGTACTCAACTTTGCTCCTTTGTCTACTATTATTCTACTACATTGAACATAGTCCTTATCACTGTATATAACCCACTACCCTGTACATAATCCTTATCCTTGTACATAGTCCCTATCATTGTATATAGTCCTTATTCCTGTACATACTACCTATCCTTGTACACATCCCTTATCTTTCGTATCCATCACTTGTATATACCATCCATAATAAGTGGTAGTCTTTCCCATAACCTGAAATGATTGACATCGAGTGCATTTCATATCCCTCGTTTTACCCTATTCATAATCAATTGGTCTTATATACTCGACTGGGGGCAGACACTTGACCTGTGTCATATTGGTTCTTACATTAGCTATGTTGAAAACGTAAAACCATAGAAAAATCCAAAAACATTGCAAAATGACCTGAGAAAACACAAAAACATCAGAAAACTTCAAAAAGACAAAAAAATCAAAACATTTCGAAAATCCAAAAATAGAGTCAGAGTCAGTCGTACTTGTCAGTCTTTGTCATTTGTCGAACTACGTTGCCTCTGCGACTGGACGTAGGCAAGGCCATCTACTGATGTGCCCCCGAGGCATTAGGTCAGTTAGTTTAGGTTTGTCTGTATAAAGTCATGCGTCAATCCATATGTCTATATGACAAGGTCATTGGTCGTGTCGAACTATGAGGTCTCTGCGTGTATAACGTAGGCAAGGCCATCAATCGATGAGCCCCCGAGGCTACACTAGGTCAGTCCTTTAGGGTTTGTCGTCACACACAGTCAATTGTCCACACATCATATCAAGTCATGCAGTAATCTGGTGAACAAGTCAGCAATATCTCTAAGTCAAATCCAACACCTTGTCAAACAAAACAATCAAAACAGATCAACTACCGTCTGCTACAGGATGTGTCCTTGGAAACAGAGGTTATCAAAATAATCAACCTATGTCTTATACAGGATAAGTCCTTCCTGCATAATTGATAAGGTCAAACATAGCCTTACACAGGTTATCACATCAACGGCATTTGACTCAACGTCTTATACGATACATGTCTTTCTGAAACCAGGCTTTGTCATGCCTTATACAGATAGTCATAACATCGAAACCAGACTCACAGTCTTATCTGGTATGTGTATCTCCTACAATCATGCTCTATCAATCAACAAATCAAACAAACAAATCATGTTTTGGCAAACATTTTACTGGCTTTTTGATTTTATGGCTTATTTATCTTATCATTTTATTTGACTTGATGACTAGGAATTATGTTACTAGCTTTCTCAAGGATGTCCCATGAAGGATTTACAGAAGTAATGATGTATCAGAATTCTATTTTCTTTGACTGTTGTCTGTCGACTGTCTTTTAAATTTGATTTGTTGTCATGTTACTAGTTTCCTCAAGGATGTCCCATGAAGGATTTAGAGGAGCAATGACGTATCATGACCCGTCTTTTACTTTGTTTGCTGTCTGTGGTTTGTCCTAGCAAAAAGACTGGGGCAACTGGTGCCCTTAGTATGAGTTAATGACAATCCTTGTCTGCGACTGTTTGTTATTAGCAAGTGGATGACCTTGCACACCTTGATTTATGTCATATCATGGTGTTTTTCTCCATTTGTATTAGTCCGCCCAATGATGATAAAGTGCAATTCCTTTTGTGATACAGCAAAATATCAAAGATTCCTAATACTAACATCTATCTTCTATCTTTCATTCTTGCTCGATCTTCCTTTCCGCACTAATAGTTCTTTCTTGCATTATGACGAAGTCCTGTGACATAAAACATTGTACATCATCCTGCATCCACATACATGTTAGAAACATTCTTACATATAGGCATATTTTACATTTAGATCATCATGGCATAATACATATTATAAGCATTCCATGTATAGCATCACATTACATTTGTATAGCATCACATGTCGTCTGCATCCTACATATAACATCATATTGCATCTCATAATCATATAGGATCAACATCATATAGAATCATACATTATATAGAATCAACATTATCTCATTAACTGTATAAACATCGTAACATACATACAATCATCCATCACATAGGCATATCATATAAACATCACATGTATACATAAAGACTGCATAATCCATAAATATAAATGCATATCGTGAGAATCGCTGCAAAAATCATATATATATATATCGCTTAAATGTGTCACATCACAATGTCATAATGTATCACAAATACATGGAAGCCCGCAGGCTATAAGATCAAAATACAGTGCCTCAACAAATGGTACCCCTATCCTGAGCTGCCACTGCCATCATGCCGGGAGTGTGTGGGAGAATGATGCAGGGAACTGGCTGATCTCTGAGCCGTGGGAGGTCTGTCATATGGCCCTGCTCTACGTGGCTGATCCACCCCCTCTGTGCTAACTGTCTGTGTGTGGGTCCTAGTCTGGGATCTGCTACTGTGTGTCACTGAAAAACTGGGAGCCCGTCTCTCTAGGGGAACCTCTGCCTCATATAAGTCCTGGTAGTATCTCTCCCTCTCTCCAGCTCTGACTAGCTCTTTGGTGAATGCAAATGATGGTCCTGTGCATAATGACCTAAGCTCTGTGAACCTCTGCTCAGTCTCCTACCGCCGGGCTATGGCCTGATCCCTGTCCATCAAGGCTCTGTCCCTCTCTATCCGATAGGCATCCCTCTCGGCCATCAATACTCTCATCTGCTCCTCTAAGGAGGCAACCTAGGCTCGTAACATATCTGTGTCCGGATCCTCCGCCCCTCTCTCATCCTGTCTGGCCCTGTCTATCCCATCCTCCTCCTCATCGAGCTCCTCCAGGATCTGATCTCGGATCTCTCTCTCATGATCATCATCCTCATCATCGTCCTCCTGGTAGGCACCTAGCAACCCAAGGGCATCAACCTCTGCCTCCTCTCCAACTGCCTCCTCGGCACCTCCCTCCTCTCTGCCTGCCTCCTCGGCACTTGCCTCTGCCTCTGCTGGGATATCTAGGATGTCTGGGATAACAGCCTCTACCGGCAGCTCCTCCTCACCACCTCTGGGCACATCTAACATAGCCACATCCTCCTCTCCTCCTCTCTCCTCTCGGATCGGTGACAAGGCTGGCCCTCATCCCCGCCGACCACGCCTCCCTCTCCTGCCTCCACGTTGGCCACCTCTGCCATCATCACCTCCATCACCACGGCCTCCTCTGCCTCCTCGGCCTCTCCCTCTGCCTCGTCTACCTCTGGGACCTGTCCCACACCACTCTACTGGTGTTGGCTGCCCTGGATCTATCATGGGAATCGGCCTGTGTACTGCCCACCACTGATCATAAGCTGGAGTGGTCCCTGGGTCTGCTGGTCCGTCCCTCCATCTCTATGGAAGTGCCTATAAACCATCAATATCTGCCTCCGCAGTGGCGACTGGAATCTTTGGCCCCCATAGCAGGACCTCTCGTGATGACCGAGCAAACTCTGCTCTCCCTCGAGGTACATCCTGTACCTCTCCATACTGTCTCAGTACCCAGTCTGGCAACTGTTGCTCTATAATGTGCATATGGGACACTGTCCGTCCCACCAAATATTGTGTCTGTCGACAAAAGGGCAAGTGCTCGCCCTCATCTGACCACACCTCGCAGCCTAGGTACGGTCTCCATGTAAATTCATGCATGGTGTCTATAGCATGTCTAAAGTAACCTGTGTCCCCAATATGATGCTGTGTGGTTGCCCCCGCATAACGGAAGGCGTATGGAGCTCCACGAGCCAAGTCTACTGTAACAGGTGGTCTGAAAATAGCAATATACTCCCACGCCCATACCATCAGGAGCGTGGTACCGCAGCTCATCGACTGTGCCTCTCGAGTAGGCAATATCGTGAAGGTGGAAGTACAACATCCCTAGCACACAGGAACCCCAGGCATATACAACTCGCCGCTCGAGCATGCCCACTAACATCTCCCCCCATCCCACAGGGAATCCATGACCTCGCGGTCAGGCAGTACAATACCGCCTATCAAGGTCACTACTAGACAGTCTAACTGTCTATACCTCTGAGCCAATACCTGCCACCTAATCTCATAGTCATCCACCCCTAGCTGTCTAACGTCAGCATGGGGGTAACATCTGCACATCTCAGCTATACCCCTCTGGGTATCATAGACTACCTGTGTGCCTCTAATCGGCAGTCTCAATATCCTGTATACATCCTCTAAAGTCACCGTGGCCTCTCTAGTCGGTAAGTGGAAGGACGATGTCTCCGAGTGCCACCGCTCACATAGTGCTGTCAATAATCCCCGATTTGCCCAAATCTAGGGCATATCGGTCACATGCAAAAAACCTAAATGCCATAGAGTCCGTCGCTCGGCCGACCGCGAGCTGTCTCTGAATCGAAACGTCGTGGGTCTCGACTCCCGTGTATAGATAGGGTCTAATACAACCTGCGACAACATTATACATGCCTCATGTTAGCTTGAATCATCTATTCTAATGCAAACTGACTGTTTTAACATAAAATGCAACTGCGTCATTCTTTTACACATGTGTCGCTTTTCCACAAATGCGGTTCACAAATTACGTATGCGTCATTTTTAAGAAAATGCGGCTCATATTAATCACATGCAAACACACATATGCAGCTATAACTATGCACATGTGTTTCATAAAATCAAATGTGTATCAAAATAAACAAATGCGGCTATTAATATGCACATGCGTTGTAAAATGTCAAATGCGTAACAAAAATAAATAGATGCGTTTATTCGCTAGAGCCTATTCTAAATGACCAGCGTGAACTTTCAAATGCGGCTTTTCGGGGTCAAATGCGTCATTCGCACATACACATGTGGTGCAAAATGAAAAATGACGCAGAAGTAAAAATTGAATTAAATGCATTAAATAAGGCGCAAATCAAAAAATTTCAAAAGGCAAGTTTTACGTCCATACCAGGGGGTCCGCGCCAGCTGGTCTCTAGTATGTCTGGATCCTGTATGCACGATGATGGGTGGCTGGAACTGGAGACATCCTCGCTAGAAAGTCAGAGCAAATTTTCAAATCTCTAAGCTAGGTGGGTGCAAATGAATAGTTTTTCACCCCAATTCAAATATATACCTAGGGCTTAGGTGGCATTTCCTTCCTACTGGCCATGTAAACTTCCATTTTCTATCATCCCGTACCTGTCCCTCCCATTTCCGATCCCAATTCCGTCAACTGCATTACATTTCTGCCTATTTATTGAACTAATCGGGAGCATTTCCAAATTTTTCTGAACATTTCAGAAATTTGTCAATTTTCCCGAGGGGGCATACCTTCACCTATTCTAATCCGGAGCATTACTTGGGCATATTTTTATCGACTTTCTTTGACACAACGCCTAAATGACATTGTATCAAAGAGGGGCAAATGTAGACACCGAAATCTGGTTTAGGCTTGCGACTTCCATATTCTTCATAATTCGTATTCTTCATGGTCATGATTAAATAATGTCAATTATTTAATTATTCATCTTAACATTAATTCTTCTATTAATTAAATAATGTCAATTATTTAATTAATTCATCTTCTATTAATTCTTCTATTAATTAAATAATCTTAGTTATTTAATTAATTCACACTTTTCTTTATTCTATCTGATTAATTAAATAAACGCTTTTTATTTAATTATCTTACTAATTAACCTTATTCGTCTTGTCAAATTAAATAAATTCTTATCTAATTTATTCTTTATCATACTTCAACTATAATTAAATAAATTCATTATTTATTTAATTATTCATTTAAAAACCCTTCATTATTTAATTAAATAAATCTTATTTATTTAATTATTCTTCGAATATCGAGTCTTGAATTAAATGCATTATTTAATTCATTAATTCTATTTTAACACATTCTTCTATATTTTAGATAATTGTGTGAGTTATCTAAGTATTCACTTTTACTCGACTCGACATCTATTTTAATCATTTAGTCAACTATTGATTTGATGTCTGAGTGGCATTCTCGAGTAATCTCTTCGTCAAGTCAGTCAATCGTCTAGTTCTAACTCAATTGCGTGTACATGCAGATTAATTAAATATTCTTATTTAATTAATTAAGTGTTGTGCGTGCATTCGAACAGAGAGTCGTTATAATCAATCTTCATCTTTGTTATGCAAAGATATTTCTAATGTTTTCGAATGTCGAACTGAAGATTAAATCATTTATTTAATCTTTAATTCTATTTCTAATTCGAATCACTCATGTCATCACTGTCAGTTATCAGAATGCATGTCTAATCAGTCAATCTCAACTGTCTGTTGATCTTTCAATCTTGGCCTGTCATTCAAATAATCAATTTTCTATAAATTGATTTGTCATTCTTCATTCCAATCTCTCTCGCGAATTTTGTAACTTTGGAGAGCACTTTGTCTTGAATCTTCGATATTTTGCTAATCACTATCTTAGGCTATACTTGCACGAACTTGAAAATCTGACGGCAATTATACTACACAAGCAAAATGGAGAAGGGCAATCGAGATGAATCATGGAATTACGTTTGAAAATTGGTGAGATTGTTCTAGTTTTAATTATGTTTTTACTTTCCCATGTTCTTTGTTGCTTAACGAATGAATTTGCATTTTAGATTTTAGTATTGTATGCATGTGTGCTTCTAATGATCTTCTTTGTTGTCTATTGTGCAAAGCTTTTATTTGGCGTTACAATGCTAATGTAAATGCAATGATCCTATAATGCAACATGAACATAAGTATTAATAAGGACTCATGTAGAAATATGTATGTATGATGGGTGTGTGATGGGAGATTGCACTTGTCAAAAACTATATATATTCAGAGAAGAATGGTAGAAGGGGAATATTTGCACAACCAAAATCATAGGTTAATGGTTAGAAATGGATGTAACAAAAATTATTATGAGATGCAATCCTAATTTTAGTTAGCCATTTCTGAGCGCTAATTTTTGCTATAGCATAAGACACCAGGTGCTAGGGTATATGAATCAAGGAAAATTAGTATTTGATGTGTTAAACAAACACAACAAACAAGGTTATCCCAACATCCCAAAGTTGCAAAGACCTTGGTTAGGCCAGTTATTGGAATAATCACAAGCACAAAGGGATGTCCCTAACATAACACAAGATCTTAAAGATCCTGGTGAGTACTATGTGGAAACAAACTAACAAACAACAACAATAAATTATCAAGAGATTGCTTCTATGTTAACCCATCAAAATGCACCATAATATGATAGATTATGGTGACCTTGACTAGTTGTAATAGGGATCTCAAACAATAAACAAAATCCAAAAGCATTAAAAGATCAAAATCAAATTCAAATTTCCTTAGCCATAAGATCACAAGGGTGGATGGGGTTGATGAGGTCTATTAGGAAGATGCATCCTATTGAGACGAATGATGGATACTCAAATAAGATGACCCAATTGACGTGGGATATTTTTCATTAACCAGATCTTTTGTCACTAGAGGATCCTGTTTGTGAAGAACTAGCTGGACAAGGGAACTCTTGACACAAGTAACAAGATAGAAGATTGACACAAGACAGACATACCCTAATGACCTAGGGGTCGGGGTTGATCAAAGATTAGCCTTGCCTACGTGAAAGTGCAAAGCCCTTGTAGTTCAAGAAAAGACCATGGATAAAAGTGGAAAGGGGATGATGAAGACAGATGATGGATGACCATTACAATGGTTTTTCTTTATTTCTATATTCAAAATGACAAAATTCTATGAATCTTTAGTCAAAGGAGTCGTCCGTTTTCAGAGTCGTCCGTTTTCAGAGCCGTAAAGTTTCAGTCTTGAGCCATTGGATACCTCGAGCACAGTCTCCTCATTTCGCGAGACTAGAGGAGATGACTCATGAGACACATAGCAAACCCAAGCCTAAGAATAAGAAATTAGTTGTTAAAGAGAAGATTACAACTTCAAGATTGATGGGATTTTTTGAGAAATTTTTAGAAAGGAAACAGAAAAGGCAAGAAGAGCAGTGTCGTCAAATGCAACAGGCCTTCGATTGGGAATTGCTTCACTATCTAAGAGTTGGTATCTTATTCACTCATGCATATCTTAGAAAGCGACTCTATTTCCCTCCATTGATAATAGTGAAAAATCTTGGTCGTATTTTATTATTTCAGGCCCCTGAATGGGAGCAGGATTGGTCCAACTTGAATAAGGAATTTTATCTCAAATGCAATTATGATGGATATGAATTAACAGATGTTGATGTTCCTAAAGATTGGGTCAAAGATTATGTGAAAGAAGGCATTCAAATCAAGATTGTATATCCTTTTCGCTTGAGACCTTGGTATGAAGATAGCCCTCAATCTACTGACACTGATAAAAAAACAACTAGTTTCTTATCTTTGTATGGGACAAAAAATGAATTACCTTTCGGAAATCCAGCAAAGTGCCTTCTTTTTGGGATCCTATTGGCGAATTGATTTCAAATTATACATCCCATTGGGAAAAAGTTATTATTGAAAGGATAAACCCTATTATCGAAAGGATAAACCCTATTATCGAATGGATGAAACCTATTTTCCAACGGATAGAGGAACTGCTTCGCTCAAAAAAGATCATAAAGATAAACATTCGACTAGATATCAAGAGTACAGAAAAAAATGATCAGCTTCCCGTAATAATTCAGACCAGGCCTACGTCAAATATTAAATTTTCTTTAGAAGTTGTACAAGATCCATTAGAACCATTTTCAATGCAGGTCGAACCAGATCTGGATCTGGAAGATTCAAATAATTGGACAACCACGATGCATGATCGAATTAAGCAGATGAATGAAGAGTATAATGTCCTGGCGGTGGATCAAATGATCAGTGTTGCCTATGTGAAAGTACAGGGGCAATGTAGTTCAATAAGACAAATGACATGACCAAGTGGAGATCAAAGTGGAGACTGACACAATGAAGGGCCCTAGATGGAGACAAACCAAGATGACTAAATTGATTACACAATATCAGATTAGGATAAAAAAGCTTAGGATGACAGATAGCGTATAATCGTCCAATGCTCAATCAAAAGATACCAAGTGGCCAAGGTTAAGATGCAGATGAAGTGATAGGATAAGATAGGATGGAGACATGCAATAACTAGGACACAAGGTAGATAATGATTAAGCTCTCTATGGATGACACTATTATTAGGTTGTCACCACCTGTACTTATCCAAGGCACCACCAAGGGTGGTTTTCACCATGGGACAAATTTATTTCTCTTTACTATTTTTGGATTTTTTTTATTTTTTGATTTTTTTGTATTTTCTGATTACAGTAGGATAGGAAGACCTAGATGATTTAAGTGTAAAACCTTTTTAGGTGCATTATATTGATAGGCTCTTTGAGGGGTTCCCCTTTAGGTGTGGCAAGGCGGTAAGCCCTTGATCCATACTTTGTTGTGATAACATAAGGACCCAACCAATTAGGTTCAAACTTCCCCTTCTTGTTGCGGTCTTATTGTGTACGCTGATTTTCTTTAAGCACTAGGTCCCCAATGTCAAATTGCTATTTAATTTAGAGAAGCAAAGGGGATAAGGTAAAGTATTTAATTTTTTAATTAAATACTTTAGGAACCTTAGGAAAAAAATGAAATATTAATGAAATCAATTATTCAATTAATATTGAAGAAACAGACGAATAGAATAGACAAATTTGACCATATAGAAGTAGTCAAATTTAGATGTATACAACATCAAATCATCTCATATCATATATCATCAAAATAATATACACTGTCATGGTACAAATTGAGATCAAGTGTGTATCAATCAATATATAGTACAATTTCCCATGGGGCTATCAAAAAATGAGCCCGTGAAATGCAAAAAGAATCATGTCTCTGATTAAAAAAGAGCTAGCCCTATTAGCTACTCCCCTCATCGGGCGACCTCTCTCCATGATCCTCTAGAGGCTGGTACACTGTCTGCTATGAAAAATCTAGGACCTTGGATGCTCAAGGCATAACTTGATGATAATGCACTTTGTAATAGTTAGCGTCTCGAATTGCCTCCCTATATGCTTGCAAAGAAACTGTGCTCTAGGAGGAGGATGTGACCATGCTCTCGAGCCACTGTCCATAGCCCATCTCCTATATAGCCCTGAGCTCTGCACCTATCTCTACTGGACTACTTGATCTCGCTCTTTCCTTAGGTAGTCTCTCTCTTATGTCAAGGCAACAAATTTTCTGTGTAACCTCTGCACCTGTGCCTGTAGCTACTAGATGTGAGCATCCCTCTAATCAGGTGGAGGTGGTGGTCGAGGTTCCTGATCCCTCAATGGAGGTCCCTGATCTCTCTGAGGTGGCTGATCCACCTATCTATCTTGGTCCTATTGGGCCTAATCCTGATCCTGTCTCGGGGGATCCTATTGTACCCTATCCTGATCGGGCTACTGGTGTGGTCCACCTACTCCTCAACCCCCATCTCCAACCCCATCCCCTTGGCCTCCTCGACCTCATCCTTCCAATCTACCCCTAGGTCTTCGTCATGTTGATGGTGCCCCTAGCACTATCAATCTGAGTGGTGGACGGAACCAATCTCTATAGGCCTATGCAGTTCCTACATTGGCTTGACCCTGATCATATGGCCACGGCCTGGCCACCAGTTGTCTAAAACTTTTTACTACCTCCTATGTGGGAATGTATTAGCCCTAGGTCATCTCCCTTGTAGTACACACAAATATCACAATGTACTAGTCATCAGGTCTATCATGCAGCTCACCAAACTATCTAAGTACTCAACCAGGAAGGTACCTCTCAATCATCATATGCTCATGGCCCTACATAAATCTATCATGTCTCACAAAAAATAATTTTTAGGTGTCATCGTACCAGGCCGACCATCCAAGGTACAACTGTCATGTGAACACTCTCATATCATCGATAACCCTCCTCTAGTGAGGGATCTCGATCTCTCCCGTGTGAGAAAAAGAGAGTCTACCTTTGTACCTCTAGATGACTGGGTCATCTAGCTCCATATCAACTATTGTCACTCTTGGATGGAGCACTGGAATGTGCTCCCAGGCCTAGATATGGAGAAGTGTGACTCCAACCCCAATGGCTCTGTCATCGTAATATGCAAACTCATGTAAATCCCAATATAGAGAAACTAGAAGTATTGGTCCCCTTGCAAAGCATACCCGCCATCAGACCATTTGCTCCCAGGTGAGACCCCATCCTAGACTAAAGTATCAGTCGTGCCAATCTGGTGCCACAAGTCTTGAAATGATGGCTGCTACAACTAGGCGGAATGGTGATACAACGAGCCTATAGCGCTCTAACTCAATCTAACCCTTGACAAAAATAATCTCATCTAGGCCCATCACATTGTAATAGGCATCTCTCCTGAAATCCACATCATAGATGACTCTCTCTCTCCATGGATCGACAATTGCAATATGCACCAGACATCCTCCAAGGTCACTATCACCTCGCTTGTGGGAAAGTGAAACAATGATGTCTCACTGTGCCATCGCTCTACTAGCACAGTCATCATCCACAAGTGCATCCTCATCGGTGATGCATAGGCAATGTACCAAAGTCTAATCGCCCCTAGGTTCTCATGTAGTTGCTCATGCATACTAACTAATCTGCCCAGAATGGAGGATTTGTGCTCATGTGAATGAAGAATCTCTACCTCCTCCTGCATCAGGAAAGTCACGACATTAAGTTTCATAAAAAAATTGGGATCTTGTTCAAAAAAATTGCAATTGAAACAACAAATGCGTCGTATTTGCAATTGTAGCATAGATTGGAAGTTCCAAGCTACACAGTTGGTAACTCTAAACCTCCAAACTCTACCACTGTGGCGCAGTTTGGGTGCGCTTAAGTTTGACCCCTAAACCCTAGTTTGCTAAATGGCCCATCACAGAGCTATTTTCAAATGTGATTCAGTTTGGAGTTTGAACCCTAACTCCAAACTGTGGTGTTGTGTCACTATTTGCAAGAGTAGCGCAGTTTAACATCATGTGGTGCCAAATGAAGTTTGCAATAGCACTATACAGGACCGCTTGACCTAATTTGACTTTCTAAGCTATTAAATGCACACAAAAATTTAAAAATGAAGTTAGGTCAAGATGACTCATTGGTGGTCCTATGTTGGGAAGCCTCGGGTACACTCATACTCACTCTAAAACATGTCATGGAAGTGGTCATTGCACAATCTCTTGCAGGGGTTAAAGTTCAATTTTGTGGAATCTCTAAAGGCTAAATGTGAAAATGAATTGGAAGTGGGGCCCCCAGGCCTATTTAACCTTGAAAACTAGGGTTTTTTTACCCTGTTTGGCCATCCAACAAGGGTTTTGGACCCCCAATCCCGTTTTTGTCCAACTGAGGCTTGTTTTGCATCATTTTTACACGTTTTTGGCATCCTAGAGCCTTTTTGGACCCGTCAAGGCACCTTGTCCTCTTTTTTTGTGAGATCACACAAAAATCCAAATTTTCATCTGATCTCTTGAGGGGCCAGTATACCAGCATAATTCACCTACTAGGGCAACATTGGGGCATTTCAAAAATTGAAAAAAAATTGAGCTTTTGATCAAGATATGTTTATTCTTTGAATCAACACAACAAGTGCTTTGCTTCAAAGAGGGGAAAAATGTAGACATGGAAAATGTACCAACACACTTGATCCTGATTACTAACACTGCTTCGTCCTGAATCATCCCCTCTGCTAATCATTTAATCAAATAGTCTATATTTCATTAAATTCATCACCTTTTGTCCCTTCATTAAATAAATCAAAATTATCTAATTAAGTTGTCATCTCATATTAATTAAATAAATCAATCTTATTTAATTAATCCTCTAATCTCTATTTAATTAAATAATCCGTTTTATTTAATTAAATCTCTAAATTCATTCTATTAAATTAAATCAATCTTTATTTAATTTAATCTAACATCATCCCTCTTTAACTAAATAAATCAAAATCTTTATTTGATTAAATCTAAATCATATTCCTCTCAACTTTGATTTAAATCAATCCAAAAATATAAATCAAATTGTCACATCAACTAATCTCCTATTAAATTAATCAAATCTTGATTAACTTAATCCTAATCACCTAAATCCTCTAGATGTTGTAACTTGCGCCAATAAATCATTTCTTTTCATTTATTAAATCTCTTAATTTCCCTCAACATGGCATCAAAAGGGAATATTCCTCCAAATTTGAAAATCACTCCAAAGGGATTTGTCCTTCCAACAAGGCATTCAATGCCTCTTACATGTCCTTGTGCATTGAGCCAAGTGGCATTCAATACATTCTTTTCTCCCTCCAACTTGTCATTTCACAATTTTAAAATTCCACCTACTATCATTTATTGTGCACATTCATCAAAATGTGCTCAACCTTCCTCCATTCACATCTTGACAAGTGGCACTTGGCCATTGGATGTTGAATGATCCCACATTCCTCCATTTTGCCCATTCTTCCATCTTGTTCTTCTATAAATAGAAGGCTCTTCTTCTCATTTTGGATCCACAACTTAGAGAAAGTTACTATCTTCACATTTAGAGCAAATTCATCCATTTCCATAGCAATTTTCCATCATCATAGCTAGGTTATTGTAGATTTCATCAAGGAAGCACATTTTTCATCATCATCAAGTGGATCAATCTTCATCAAGCTTGCAAAGGAGTTGGGAAAGAGCCATTTTCCACATCAAAATGGCACCAATTCCCCCATGGGATTAAGAGTTTGCATGCTTTAATAGGAATTGTTTTCTTTGTTTTATTCTTCATCCATTTCCTATTCTGAGCATTGTAAATGAATTGCATGGGGAATCTTAGTTCTAACTTGCATATACGGCTAACATTGTGTTTTTTTGTTGTGTTTGTGCAAGTCTAGGATTGGGGTTCACATAGAAAAAGACAAATAAATACACATAATGTTGCAAAATCACCTGTACAAGGACAAGATTTCCCAAGGGCGAATAAGTCTTTGCACAAGGTTTTGAAAAATTTAAATCTAAGTGTTTGATATGATATTTAATCTCACCATTCCTAACTACAAATAGATTCTTTAGTGATAGTTTTTCCATATTTTCTAGTTAAATATAAATGTAATTTGTATGGCAATATATGAAAAAAATGATAATATTTTTAATTGAATTTTGATTGAAATTCTAATCTAAATGATTGAAACACACCTTAATGTAAGCTATTATGTAGAATGTATGGAATATTTTTGGAATTTTATGATTTTAAATGTTGCAAATATGTAATATGCAACCTAAATGAAATGAAAAACAAGATAATGCAAAATATAGATATAGGGTTTCAAGGATCTCAAAACCAAAAACATATGATGTAAGAATGTTAGGTTCACCAAAATGAAATGTAGGGGAAAAGGATCCCCATAGGGTGTTTATGTGATTATTTTGTTTAAAAAACCTTAGGGATCTTAATTGGTGCCTTTCCCCATGGATTTCATTAGGAAAGAGATCACAAGGTGTAAAGATTGACTTTCAACCTCAATGGTGAGCCAATCGGACCTGGATATCAATCCTTAAGACAATAGGACAAATTTGAAACCAAACTAAAATGATTTGAAATGCTCAAAATAAATGAACTTTAAGACATAGTACCTAAAATGCAGATTTCAAAAAATACAGAGGGGTAAGTACAAAGCTATGTCACATTTTTATAAAGGAAACAACCAACACTGATCAAACTTTTAAACTCTAATCACTAAAAAGTGGTATTATATGTTTTGAATTTTGAAATGATACAAAACTAGTAAAATGTGTATTTTTTAGTATATTTAATGTTTGTATTTTTTAAAAAAAATTAAGAAATTATTTTTAAATAGTTTTTATAAATTATCACTATAATTTAGTTGTTAATAAAATAAAAAATGAAGTTACATGAGACGTCAATCTTTATATAATAATTTTGTTTTCTTTAAAAATTGTGTGTGTGTTTATAACTTGAAACTTTAGTGCATGGATATTATTTTTTCCAATTTTGATAAATATATATTTTAAAATAAATATTAAAATGTGTGTCTTAAAACATATTTTTTTCCATTTGATGTCAACTTTTATATTAAATATTTATCTAAAATAAAAAAATTATACCATCTTCATATAGATTCTTTTATCTAGTGCATCATACTTTTTTCAAATTTTTAATATATTTTAGTATTTTTCCTTGACATGGTAATCAACCTTATATTTTGTACTAATAACCCACTTTTAGTATATATATATATATATATATATAACTATTAATATATATATATATATATATGAAAACTAAACTTATGGATCTACAAAAGGATATTTTTTATATTTACAAAAAATATTATTTACATGAGTAAGAGTTGTTGAAACATCAAGTTTTTCAAATAATCATATTTTTTGATAAATTGGCCTCAAAGTAGTGTTGCATATGCATTTAGCTAGTAATTTTAGTTGGAAAGGTTGTTGAAATATCTAACTTAGCTATTGTGAATGGGAAAAAATACGTGTTAGAAAATGAGAAAAAAACAAAAGAGTGCAAAAAACAATATAAACACCCTACACCTCAAGATTGGGAAAATGATTAACTTAACAAAACAAAATGGAACTTTTTACCTTGTTGAGTTGTCCTTTTGGTTGGCCCTTCGATCTTTGATGTAGTGTATGCTCCTTTGATGGAAAAAGATGCAAGTGTAGATTGTGAGATGGATGGAAAATGGGTGAAAGTGGATGCAAATGCAAGTATTTGGCTAAGTATGGCTCAAGAGAAAAATTTGCAAGACTTTGGCTAGCACAATGATCTCCCCCTAAATGAGAGAAAAGAGGGGGTATTTATAGAGAATTTTGGATTCTCTAGAGAAATGGATGGTTGGGATTAAGCCAACAAAGTCAAGATGTAGGGCTATGGTGAGTTGAGAACTCACAAGCCCTCACATCTTGATATGTGGCATATGAAGTGGATTGAAAAGGATGATGTGGAAATGAGTTAGAAGGAGAGTACATGACATGGAGGTACTACATAGTACCTTGGGATTTGGACAAGATCTCCTCATAAAAGAAATCCTTGTCCCCATGTGAGTGAAAGGACATGTGAGGAATTAAAAATTCCTCAAATATCCACGTGGAAATGAGAGAAAGAATTTAAAATTCCTTGGAATGCATTGGGGGATTAAATGTGAATTTAAAAATTCACATGGGGAAAGGGGTGCCTTCTCCAAAAGGAAAAATCATTTAATAGGGTTGCCTTAGGACACATTCCATAAATGACATGGAGATTAGGTTGACCTAATTAAGTGATTAAGGTTGTGCAAGTATTTGATTAGACAAATTAATGACAAATTAGAGACAAGTGAAGATTAGAAAGAGTTCACATGTGACTTGATGCGACAAGTCAAAGATCACATGGGGAAGAGAAAAAGGAATTTAATATTTCTTGGAAGGATAAAAGGAATTAAAAAAAAAATTGAGAGGTTGATTAGGCTAGTTAATGAAGGATTAGAGGAGGGTTAGGTGGCTAAGAGAGATTAGAGGCCAACTTGCAAAAGTTGGAGGATGTGACACATCCTAATCAAGGATTAGGCATGTGCGCATCCCTAATGATGAGATTAGAAGAATAATTAGGATTAAAAAATGGATGTGACATGTGAGGAATTAAATAAATGTCATATTTATTTAATTCCTTTGATGAAAAGGAGGATTAAGGAGACAAGGTATTTATTTATTAATTAAATACCTTAGGGATTTGGAAGAATTAAGGATATTAATTAAATAATAGCGATATTACTTAATTAATGCAAATAAGGGAATGCTTAGATGAAAGGGGATAAATTTGGATAAATTAAGTGTCCAAATTTAGGTTTCTATAGCTACAATTAATCTTACTAAGTCATATATTTGACCAAAATTATTTTTTAGTTATAAATACTAAAATTTAGTTATTGTGATAAGTTAGTTGAAAGTGTGACACAACTTTGTACTTTTACCCAAAGACTGTTATAGAACTTTGTAGGCAAATTTGAGAAGGGTTTAAACACATGTACATGTCACCAGAAACTTGTTTTGAGGAGTACAAAGGGACTCATTTTCCCCTAGGTGAGTGGACCTTAGTCTAGGGCTCTAAAATATCTTTTGATATTACTCTATTGTTAGATCTTAGCTGATGTTTGACACAGGTCCCATTGTCAGAGTGACAAAATTAAATTTTGCAACCTAGTTTCCATGGTTTGACAACAATGATGACAATTTGTGCAACAATGTAAAATTCCTTCTTCAATATCTTTCCACTCCTTCAACCTATAATCTACACATACACAAACAGGAAAAAATATTTTGTTTGTAAGGGGGTTTGCCTTGGTCAAACCCCAAGTTTGGTAATTAAACCTTGATAGAAAGATAATGACAAAGAGAAGGAAATGATGAATGGACACTTACTTGCTACAACTCACCACCCTTAAATGGCTTCCCTTAGAAAAAATCACTCCAAGGAACTTGATCTTGCTTTACTTGATGGATTTGGATACTTTAAATGCTTGGATGCTTTAGGATCAACAATGCATATTAGCCTTCACAAGACGACATGAACACACAAACTTGAACATTATGTTAGGATCTTGATTGTTGCAACAAATGACTAATAAATATGCTCTTGAATTCTCCATTATGCTCTTGACAATAATATTTTCTCAATAGGATCTCTTGATTATGTGTCTTAGATTTCAAATGATAAAAAGACTATGTATTTATAGGAGTTTCTATAATTTCCCAAAAATTAGATTTCAAAAGCTAACAATTGCAAATTGAATTTGAATAATTGAAATGCTACCAAAAATATTTTTTAAAATAGGAATTGGCACTTAAATGGGACCCCTTCATCCATGGCTGAATGGGTCTTGGCCTATAAGTCTAAGACACACATATTCCATGGTCATTTAATTATTGATCACATTTATTAAATGTCAGTTCTTCTTTCAAAAAATGGGAAAATTAAGGCTTTAGAATGCATAATTTGGAAAATTAGAAGCTTAATTAAGTCCAATAAATTAAGGGATCCAAACATAGTGTGAAATTGTAAAGGTATACAATTTTCTACACTACATGACCAAAATCTATAGCTGCTATCTATGGCGAGGGGACTAGTCCCCAATCTACAATCTCTCACATTGTGTAGGAAAATATTGCATGGTAGTCATTCATAGAAACATCCTCCTTCCCACCAAACTACCTCCTAACCTTGTCGGGAAGGTACCTCTCTAGTATATGTTGGGTATGGGCTATTAACCACCTAGTTTTTTGAAAGTATGGAAAATGATCCTCACCATCCTCCCAAGCCTCAATCTGGACCCATGACCTCCATATGAACATTATAATTTAATTGATCTATCACCTCCTGCCCACCAAACTACCTCCTAACTTTTTCGGGAAGGTACCTCTCTAGTATATGTTGGGTATGGGCTATTAACCACCTAGTTTTCTGAAAGTATGGAAAATGATCCTCACCATCCTCCCAAGCCTCAATCTGGACCCACGACCTCCATATGAACATTATATGTTGGGTATGGGCTATTAACCACCTAGTTTTCTGAAAGTATGGAAAATGATCCTCACCATCCTCCCAAGCCTCAATTTGGACCCACAACCTCCATATGAACATTATAATTTAATTGATCTATCACCTCCAATGGTCTGGATCACCCATATGATGTTGAGTAAGCATAGCCTCATATCTATAAACCATATGGAATCTAACCTCTCATTATAACTCTTGAATCAACATAAGCCACGCCAATGTGCTCTTTGGCCCAAATTTGTAGCAGTGACACCCATGCTAACAAGCTAGTAGAAACCCTATATACCACTTGATGCATGTTGTGGTATAGATGAGTGAGTATGCATGGTCCCTAAGAAAAGACACATCCCTCCTCAAGGATCCTCTCAAGGACCCTTCCCTACCCAACGTTGAATCATCAAGATCATCGATCTGGCATGATCTATCTATAAATGAGTCCTACAACCACTATAGTTCTATCTCTAACGCTATCATTGTAGTCTCATAGATTGACCCACCCATCATTGATATTTATCTCATCATTGAGTTTTATCTCTAACACTATCATTCTAGTTATGTAGGACATGTCACTATGCTTAGTTGGTTGTCATTATCGATTACTCTACCAATCTCTTCGTTGAAGGGAAGGGCCATCTATCAAATGATAGATGTGCGACGACCGTACTATGAGTATGTGGTTGGAAAAAAAGTTCCTGAGTGATGCTTCTCTGATGTAAGAAATTTGGTGATAACCTTCCTTCCAACTCAAATGACCCAACACAAACCAGGAAACCTGCCCTTAAACACAAAACTCCCAACTTGTCTCAAATCCTCACCAAAAGGCTTTTAGCCCTCAAACCTCAACACTTGGACTTATCTTTTGGAAAAGGCCATAAAAAGGCTTGAAAAACACCTTCAAAGGCTCACAACACAATCCCACACAACATCCCAATAGGTTCCACAAGTTTCCCTTGACACAAAGTAGTAAACCAATAGGCTGCCCTACCTTAGGGCTACTCAATTAGCCCACTTTTTCAAAGGAGGTCCCTCCAAATCTTCAATTTTTTACTAAAACTCTTTAGATAGTCACTAATTGTCTATCAAAACTCCAAATTCCAACACCTATTCTCAGTTTCAAGACTCCTAGGGTGTTGATTCAACAAACTCTCACATTTCATTCATGAAGGCTAGGGTTTAATGAAACTAACATCACCCAAGCTTTCCTAACACACGCAAAGCACTAAACACCTTAAAAATTCCCTGCACAAACTCACCAAAATTGTTACATAGACCAATATTTCATTGTTTTGTCAAAACCCAATATTGTCACCTTCATTTCCCCAAGAAAATCACCCAAATTTACCCTAGGGAATCATCCCACTTCATACAAACTCAACTCCTCTACCTCAAACCCATGGAAACACCTAAAATAAAATGTTTAGGACCCATTCCATGAGAAATATTAAGTACAAAAAGTGGAATGGTTCATATCACCATTTTAAAAGGAAATCAAAAATAAAAACAGAGAATTGCAAGTTGCTTCAGAAAAATTAAGAAATCTCACACAAATCTAACTGTTAGACCCTCAAATTTGAAACATTTTAAATCTATTACATTCCCCTACAATACACAATGAGATTAAAATAATTTAAGTCTTGTACAGAATCCTATAGTATGTAATTTTTTTAGAAAAATAGGGTTTTAGCAGAAAAAACGTTGTTTATTGATGGGAATTCTTCAATACAAAACTTCAACCAACAATTGATCAAGCCTTTTAGGATTTTTATACATTTTCCCTCCAAAACATAACCAAAAAAAAATTCCTAACTTCCTTTTGAATTGTTGACTCTTATATTCCCTAAAACTGCATTTTTTACAACTTTTGATTAACATTTTTTTTTTGCATTTTGCAACTTTTTCACTTTTAACACAAATGACCCTAAAACCCCCCCCAATTACATCATAAATGGTATTTTATACATTATTTAGTATAAATAAACTTAAAAAAACCCATACTAACCTATTGACCACGTACTGACCAACTGATCACACCTTCAATTGAACAAATTTTAACCATAAGGCCTAGGTGCTCCTGCACCATACAACCCTGCAAAAAAAAACTCATGCCACATGAGTTATGTCTTGTACCAATTTCTCCAAGCTTCACACATATTCCACTGGTCTACAAACACTTTCCATTGTGAATCTCCAATCTTCCATGCATCCTTGTTCTGATTTACATATGAATTTTCCCTCATTTTTTCTTTCAGACCTGATGATGGTCTTTTATCTACTCCTTGATCAAAACCGGGCATTGCTCCTATCTTCACATTCACAAACAAACACTTTTTAGAGGTGCTTTGAATGGACTTACATTTTACATCACCTGCATGCTTGCATCTTCCCTCAACTCTCTATCCTTTTTGTCCTTATATCCCTGTCATCAATCCTTTTTTCACTATCATCAGACTTTTTGTCCTATCATTAGTCATCACTGTACCAATAGATGTACACCCTACTGTACCTACAGACCTTACTAATTTTCCTTTTTCCATACTTCCATTCAATGGACACACCATTGTACCAACTAAAACATTCTTATTCCAATCTACTACCAGCAAACCTAAAGTAACTGTCTTACATGTTGTCCCAGCATCATCATGCTTTTTACTGACTGTATCTTCTAACTTTTTGTCTTCCTTTACAACATTTACAAGTTATTTTCTTCCAAACATTATAAATTTTTCTTTACCTTTCTCATCTTCCACCAAAGGAGTTAAAACAAACTTGCATCCATCTTTTACTATGGTATATGTGTTTTCTCTGCCATCATACAAGGCTCGCCTATCATATTGCCAGGGTCTACCTAGGAGTAGGTGACAACACTCCATAGGAATAATATCACAAATTATAGTATGTTTATAGCATCCAATTTGGAAATCTATCACAACTTTTTTATTAACCAACAAAGATTGCCCATCACTCAACTATGGCACTTTATAAGGCAATTCATGAGGTACTTTTTGCAAATTCAACTTACTCATCATGTCACTTGACACCATATTCTTAGTAGATCTAGAATCAATTACAATCTTGCATACCTTGTTTTTGCACTTACATGTAGTCTTTAAGAGGCTCTTTTTTTGCAATGGTTCCACCTCCTTTGCTGCCTTCAATATAGTCTTCCTCATCATCAACATTTCCCCTATTTCAGGAGAAACTCTTAAACTTGTAGAACTTGTACTCTCACACTCCTCTTCTAGAATGATTTGTGCTCTCCTATCCATCCTCTTTTCAACACTAGATGAACTACCAACCTTTTCAGTACATTTCCATGAAGGATGACCATATTGATTACAATTATAACATCTCCCTAAAAAATTATTAGAATTTCTACCACCACTAAGCCTTCCTCTACCTCTAAAACCTCCTCTAGTATCAAAACCTTTCTCCTTACCTCTATTTTCTTCTTCTTGTTCCTCATTTGGCTACTTTTCAGTAGTAGGGATTGCTCCACTCCCTCCTATGATAGTTCCTCTTCCTCTAACTAATTTCTCTTGCCTTCTTTTAAGCTTTTCCTCCACCCTGATTGCTAATTGGAAACACTCTTCAACAGACTTTGGGTTAGCAACAACAAGTTCATCTTGTAAATTAAATTTGAGACCACCTAGATATCTAGCCACCTTTTCAACTTCATCTTCATCCCTTCTTAACCTTATGCTTAGTTTTTAAAATTAATTAGTATAAGACTTGACATCTAGATCTTTTTGTTTCAAACATTGTAACTTCTTATACAATTGAACTTCATAATCCTTTGGAAGAAACTTACCTTTCAATTTTTGTACCATCTTGTCCCAAGAAGTTATCCTTGACTTTCCTTGTTTTCTCCTCTCTGCTTTCTCATAGTCCCACCATAAAATAGCATAACCTTTGAATTTTGTTTTTTCCACCTTCACCGTCTGCTCATCTGAAATATCTTCACTCTAAAATTAATTATCCATAGTAGCAATCCAATCAAGCAACTCTTCTTCATTTAAATTACCACCATACACAGGAAGATCAAATTTTACCTTCATTGAATCACCTTTCATTTCTTTGAGTATCTTTACCATCCTCTAATCTTCACGGTCTAACTCCTCATCAACATCTTCATATTCTTCATCATCTTCCTCTATTTCACTTTCTTCATTCTCATCTATCCTTTTATTTGTCTCCAAGGCAGCAAGCCTTTCCAAAACTACATTATGTGACTCCAAAATCTTAGCATGCTTCTCCTTTAGATCCTACAACTCTCTGGCACCACCAACACCCTTCGAAGGCATCTTCACCAATTTGTCTTTTCACCTTCCAATCAACTTTCTTCAAACCTACAAAATGCAATCAAATCACCAACAAAAGACCTTTTCCCTATGCTATGATACCACCTAATGTAATCAAGGTGGTGATAACCTTCCTTCCAACTCAAATGACCCAACACAAACCAAGAAACCTACCCTTAAACATAGAACTCTTAACTTGTCTCAAATCCTCACCAAAAGGCTTCTAGCCCTCAAACCATAACACTTGAACTTATCTTTTGGACAAGGCCATACAAAGGCCTAAAAAACACCTTCAAAGGCTCACAACACAATCCCACACAACATCCCAATAGGTTCCACAAGTTTCCCTTGACACAAAGTAGTAAACCAATAGGTTGCCCTGCCTTAGGGCTACTCAATTAGGCCACTTTTTCAAAGGAGGTCCCTCAAAATCTTCAATTTTTTATTTAAACTCTTTAGATAGTCACTAATTGTCTTTCAAAATTCCAAATTCCAACACCTATTCTCAGTTTCAAGACTCCTAGGGCACTGATCCAACAAACCCTCACATTTCATTCATGAAGGCTAGGGTTTAATGAAACTAACATCACTCAAGATTTCCTGACACACCCAAAGCACTAAACACCTTACAAATTCCCTACAAAAACTCACCAAAATTGTTACATAGACCAATCTTTCACTATTTTTTCAAAACCCAATATTGTCACCTTCATTTCATCAAGAAAATCACCCAAATTTACCCTAGGGCAACATCCCACTTCATAAAAACTCAACTCCTCTGCCTCAAACCCATGGAAATACCTAAAATACAATTTTTATGACCCATTCCATGAGAAATAGTAAGTGCAAAAAGTGGAATGGGTCATATCACCATTTTAAAAGGAAATCAAACCTAAAAATAGAGAATTACAAGAGCTACTTCAGAAAAATTAAGAAATCTCCCACAAATCTAACTGTTAGACCCTCAAATTTAAAAAATTTAAAAGATATTACATGCCCATACATTACACTATGATATTTAGATCATTTAAGTCTTGTACAGAACCGTACAGTATGTAAAAAGTTCATAAAATAGGGAATTTAGTAGAAAAAATGTTGTTTATTGATGGGAATTCTTCAATTCAAAACTTCAACCAACCATTGATTGAGCCTTTTAGGATTTTTATACATTTTACCTCCAAAACATAACCAAAAAAATCCTCCTAACTACCTTTTGAATTGTTGACTCTTCATATTCCCTAAAAATGCATTTTTGACAACTATTGATTCACAACTTTTTTTTGCATTTTGCAACTTTTTCACTTTTAACACATATGACCCTAAAATCCCCCCCAATTACATCATAAATGGTATTGTAGACCTTATTTAGTATAAATAAACTTAAAACACCCATACTAACCTATTGACCAACTAATCACACCTTCAATTGAACAAATTTTGACCATAAGGCCTGGGTGCTCCTACACCATTCTCCTCCACAGCAAGTGACAGAAGAACCAAGATTTTAAAGGAAGGATCTTGGACCATATTATAGCTATTTGTTTTAAATCTCATTGAGCTATGTATGTAAATGTATGCTTTCTTACATTGATGTATTTTAAGGAATGAAAAGGAAATCATGTTATAGTATGTTATGCATCTTGATTGGAAATTATCAATAAAGAAAAATATTTTTTTTTATTGCAATGACTTATTACTTAGTTTATTTACTCGTATGGTGAAAAATTAGAAATTTTTACTTCATTGAAGGGTTAGTATGTTACATGTGGTATCAAAGCTAGCAGGTTTAGCTCTGGAACCTATGAGCTTGTCATTCTTTCTATCCAACATATCCAATGTTGTGAACTCTTGTGCCAGGATGGTGCATCTCAGGTTAACGGCTCAAAAGTTAATAATCAGAAATGAGCGTTACCTCAAGGCCAAGAAGGAAAGGGAAGCCATTTTTAGGAAAATAAATGGAAACAACTATGACAATGTCATTTGATTGAGTGACATTGAAAACTTTAGTCACGCACTTTCTCGAATCAGTGATGTGAAGAGAAAGATGAAGATGGAGGTTGTGTATAGTTACCTACCAACCATCTCACCAGAAAAGTTTGAGTCATTACCACTTTCTAGGGATATGCCTTTGGAAGAAAGTGTTAGTTTAGCATTAATCTTTAGGGATCCTAGGGTTCTTCCTTTGGTAGAAGTAATAGTAATTTCTTTGACTAATGAGTCTAAGGGATATGTACCATGGACACCACCAAACGAGAAATGGTTTCATGAACAAATGTCTGCAAAAAGGGTAGACTACATTGTTGATGAACACCATATTGACATTGCCTCTCATAACTATGTATTGGGAGATAAATCTAAAGGTTATTATCCTTTTTTGGGATAGGTACGAACAAATGAGAGATGAACAGGAAGATAGGGAACAACAACTGTCTCAGTTTGTAGATTATACTCCTTTAAGTTATGTGTTTGTGAGTGAATTTGAAGGATACTCTCCACTCGACTATCTAAATAGTCACTCAATGTGATCGAAAGGATATTGAAATCCTCAAGAAATGAATAAAATTATGTGTTTATCAAAAGAAGCATGTGCTTAATCTTATGTGGAATTCTTGTGTGCATATGAATGCCTTTTCTAGAAAAATATTTTCCATAAGATAATTGATAACATAATTTAGTCTCACATGGATAAAACATTCAGTTAAAGACCAATCACATAAGGATGGTGAGGACATGAACTAATTACAGTGGAAGTCAAGAGGTTGGACAAGGAACCACTAGAGTAGAGGCTAGGCTTGACCAAATCTTGGCAAGGTTGGCTAACCTTGAACAAGAAAGAGTTAAGGATAGGGTAGAAAAGGAAGTACCCTTTAATGAGCATGAGGGAGAAAGCTCTTCCCATGGGCATAATGAAACCCATAATCATGAGAAGGAAAAATCACTTACGCCATCCATGGAAAGGAATAAGAAGCTTGTGGCTTCCAAACTTTCCAAGGACATGAAGAAGATAATCCCACCCAAATTTGATGGTAGTGTTGGAGGTGATGAGGCTAAGGTGTGGCTTGTTCAAATGGAAAATTATTTTGAAATATGAAACTATGATGAGGTTACTAAAGCCGCATGGGGTGTGTATCAATTAGCAGTGGAAGCCTCTAACTAGTGGATGAACAAGAAGTTGGAACTTAATATCAACTCATGGAAGCGAACATGGGGAGAATTTGTGGATATTTTCCATAAAAGATGGTTACCACAACTATACTATGATCAAAAAAATTCAGATTTCCAAGGCTTGAGACAAGGTAACATGTCAGTCAATGAATACTGGGAGAACTTCACCCGACTTTTGTGATATGTTCCCATATATCATAAGGATGAGCACTTCTGTATTAGGAAATGTATAATGGGACTTAATAATCAAATTGGAGGATAATTGGATATGCATGGTCCAACAACAATGGATCTTGTATATGAGAAAAAAATTAAGCAAGAGCAAAATCTTAGGGATAATTCCAATCGTTAAGAGAGGAAAGAGAAAAAGAAGGATGTGGAAGTTCCTAACAAGATAGTTCCAAATAAAGAGGAATCTATGCTAAATGTTGCAAGGAAAAAGGGGAAAATATTTCATAATAATGGAAAAGAGATTAGGAGAGAGTGGAAAATAAATTATTTTAGCATGGGTAATACCAATAAGGCTAGTGAAAATGTCAACAAGTTTGGAGAAACCATAGGGAAAAGAGGGTTGCCTAGAGGATGTTTTATACGCAAAGGGAATCACTATACTAATGAGTGTCCCAATAAAACTTCTATATCATGACCATACGGTAATCCATTGCCCACTCAAGAAGCAATTTTTCAACATAAGATACATGCAATAGTGGATGATCATCAAACAGAGTACCAAGTAACTCCAGTTGATACACCAAGTATTTTGTTTGGCTTACCTATTTTTGTTCTTATTGATACTGATGCAACTGAGAATTTCATTTCACCTAGAATAGCTAAAAAATTATCTAGAAATGTGGGACACATGGAAAAGTCTTGGGATGTAGAGTATGCAAACCAGACAAGAGCAAAGGTGGATCAGTATCTATTTGAGGCTAGGATAGAACTACCTAGTTTCTTTATAGAAGTTAACCTTTAGGTTGCACCTCTAGGATCATATGATGTTATACTAGGTATGAATTGGTTTTGGAGACATAGGGCTAAGGTATATTTCCATGCTAAGACTATAGAATGCCTAGATGATTTTGGAAATCAAGTTAAATTCCAAGGGATACCTAGAGAGGTTAGGATTCGACAAATTTCGGCAATGCAACATATAAGAGATAAGAAGAAAGGGTGTAAACTCTTTGTCTTAAATATTGAAGAAATTGGGAAGGATAGTGATGATTCAAAGTTCCAAAGTTTATAGGAACTAGAAGATGGTGAAATAGATGAAACTAGAAAATCGGATATGGAAAAGTATCCAATATTGAGGAAATTTTCGGATGTGTTTCCAAAGGAATTACTAGGATTGCCTCCAAAAATAATATTTGACTTCTCTATAGATATAGTTCCAAGGTCATAACCTATTTCTAAGGTACCTTACAAGATGACAACCACTGAACTTATGGAAATTAAGACACAATTGGATGATTTTTTGTCGAAAGGATTAATAAGACCAAGTGTATCACCTTGGGGAGCGCCAATCATCTTTGTCAAAAAGAAGGATGGTACATTACTTTTGTGCATCGACTATTGTATGCTTAACAAATCTACTGTTAAGAACAAATATCCATTGCCATGCATTGATGACCTTTTTATCAAATGAGGGGAGTCACCATATTCTCTAAAATAGATCTGAGATTTGGATATCACCAATTGAGGTTTAAGGATGAAGATATCTTTAAAACTACATTCAGAACCAAATATGGACACTATGAGTTCACTGTTTTACCTTTCAGTTTAACAAATGCACTTGCAACATTCATGAACCTAATTAATAGTGTGTTTAGGGATTACCTTGACAAATTTGTACTAGTTTCTCTAGATGATATTTTTGATTTATTCTAGAAATGAGGGAGAACATTGCAAGCATTTAGCAATGGTCCTACAACATCTAAGACCTCATAGGTTGTATGGTAAAATTTTCAAGTGTACATTATTTAGGTCATGTGATTTCAACAAATGGAATTGTTGTAGATCCAACTAAGTATCAAAACAGTAATTGAGTGACCTATACCCAGGAATTTTTCAGAAGTAAGAAGTTTCATGGGTTTGGTAGGGTATTAGAGGAAGTTTGTTGCAAAATTTTCTAAAATCAATTTCCTAATTACTTATTTACAAAAGAAAGGAAAGAGATTTGAATGGACTAAGACGTTTCAAGAGGCTTTTGACCTACTCAAAGAGAAATTAACCACCATACTGATCTTAATGTTGATGTTTCATAGAAACGTCGTACAATTCTTCTAACCCAGTTCACTTGGAGAAATCATAAATTAAATAATATCTCATTGGCTATTTAATTTATATATGCGATTTTATGATGGGGCACTTCATTTGTTAAACAATCTTTAATATGTATTTAATGAGGAGGCACGATTTTAAGGAGGCCAACTTCTTGTTTATTAAAAGACATGCTTGTTGATTAAGGCCGACATGCTATTCTATAGAAGAGACGTATCTTTCTATGGTTGGACGACTTGAGTTATTGAAGGGTCACTTCTTCCTTCGATATTGTATTTATATTTGATTGATCTCTCATTGGCATTCATTCAATTCATTCAATATACATCAGTCATTGGTGTGAGCTCTTTATAAGTCAGATCAAGATTATTATCAAGAGAAAATCAATAGAGTTATTGGCTGAGACTATCATCAGTTTGTAGTGCATGTGATAGGCCTTCATATCGGCCTCAATTGTAAAAGAAGTCTCTATTGATAATTCAATATATAAGTGATATATTGTTGCTGGGTTTTTCTCCCTCAAGAGGAAGGTTTTCCTAGGGTATCTGTTGTGTTGTTGTGTTTGATTTTGAATTAATTTTTAGTGTATTTAATCTGATCACTAAATTTAACATGGTATCATAGTGGGTTTGATGAGATTGTGATCAAATTTGTTTATACAACATTATTCTATTCTCTTCTTTATATTTCTTTGTCTATCTCTACCTTTGTCAAGATGGTGAACAGTTTGAAGATTGAAGATAAACTCAAGGGAGCATCCAACTTCACATCATGGAGATTCGGGATCATGCTTACCTTGCATGAAAATGACGGGTGAATTTGTGGAGTCTAGTGTTCCTAAACCTAGGGAGGAAGGAGAGAAGTTGCAGTGGGTGAAGAAAGATATCAAGGAAATGAAAATATTGGTTGATTCCATTAAGGATCATATTGTTCGTATTGTCTCTAAATTGAAGATGGAAAGAGACTTGTTTAAGACATTGGATGAAATGTACGAAATCAAAAATACTAGTCGGGCACTTGCACTGAAGCAACAACTACACCATGTGAATATGGCGAAGGGAGAATAAGTGATTGCTTACTTCATGAGGATTTCAAATTTGAGAGATCAGCTCTCGACAATTGGCCATATGGTTGATCACAAAGAATTGACTATGCTTGCTCTCAATGGTCTTCCTTTGTCTTAGGAATCCTTCATTCAGGGAATCAGTGCAAGATCAAAATTTCCTAAGTTTGATTGTCTAAGGTCAGATTTCATTCAAGAAGAATCAAGGTTGGTGTCTAGAGGCGTTGGTCAAAGTTTAAAGAATGAAGACATTCATGTTCTTGCCTCCCATGCTTCGAAGAAGAAAGGAAAAGATGGAAGGAAAGGATTATTCAAGAGGAATCAAGATAAGGGAAATGATGATGCACCTACCTCCAAGAAGAAGAGAGACAAGTCCAAGATTTAATGCTTTAGGTGTGATAAGTTTGGCCACTTTGCTAAGCATTGTCCAACTATACCTAGGCAACAAGCCACCATTGCAGATGTTGATGATGCTTCTCCGTAGAAGGATTCATGTGAATACTTGTTCTATTCAGCATTATCAAGCAATGTACCTGTTGTCACCTAGAAATTGTACCCTATGCATAGAGATTGAAACTAAGCTTTCTAGAACAACATGGGATCATTTCAAGGTTGTGGGTCACCTATGGTTGAAATGAACCTCCGGAGAAGGCCGACTTCCTTTGAGTATCACCTAAGCTATTGATCACCGTGAGGTAAAAGGGGAGTGTGTACAAATGAAACTAAATTGAACTATTCCTATGGTGATACACCGAGTTAATCATAAATCATGAAAACAGACACAGGGAGAACATACACTGGAAAGCAAATAGTCAACATTTTCACTTACTTAACATAACCCCTCTAGACTCATGCACTATTCTTAATAGGCTTGCTCTACATTCATATCTTAGGAAGGAAACATGAATTTCACAGCCTTAGTTATGAATACAGATTTTAGAAAACATAGTTAAGAACTTGCATAGTCTAAAATACAAAAATGAGAGTAAGACAAACATTAATAGTAGCTTCCAAGGTAAACTTTGTGTTATATTCTGGATTCCAGCTGAGTTACAAAAACATACATTTTTATCCAGAAAGGATTGATAAAAATCACTAACTCCTTTGAATGAATCCTTCGAACTCTCCGCAAAAAGGAAAAAAAAATGCCTTATATACATCAGTGTGTCGGCCCCTTAGGGCTTACAAAATATCAATCCTCAGAGTAGATCTTTCCTTAGATCTTTTTACTGAATTAATGTTGCATGTTGTGTGTCCATCTGTGTGTGTCGGTGAAAAGCCACCACCTGGAGAAAACCCCTTAGATCTTTTGAAGCTACCGGGTGTATTTACTTTTGGTCCTTGTGTCCACCTACTGAATTCCCCTGTCGAGTGCCTTGAATGCTCTTGAGTCCAGAACAGATACACGTTGGTTCTCATTCTGTTGATTCTCTTGGCACTAGTCAAGTTTCCAATGATTCATCTGTGGCTCTCCTTGATTGGCTGGGCATACTACACGTAGACTCCCCTTTGGTCAAAAGCTTGTTTAGTTGAAATCGCATCTCGGTGAGACACAGGAAGTGTCTCGCCGATGCGATTATGTCCCTCTGAAGTTATCAGCATGATGTGGAAACATCAATGAGAGTCTTTATCGAGCTTCAAAATCCATACTGATGTTGCCTCTGTGGTCGCCAAGACACACGCCGAATGCATTTCACTCTACTGGGCTCCAGATTTCCTTTGGCAAGACATGATCAAGTCGAAAAGACTTCATAGCGAGGCCCATTGTCTTGTCGATGCTCCTCCTCTCGTTGAGACTACACTATGTCGACAAGACCCTTCCACGAAGGCTAGGAACTCCGTCGATGCTTTGCTTTTCAACAACTGTCGGTGTGACCCCTTGATGTCGCCAAGACCATATACCGAAGACCCATCTTATGCCGATCCTTCTTTTCCTCCTCGGCTCATTCATTTGGCCAACCATCTGTTTGTCGCCAAGACACACGCCGAACTTCTCATCCTACCCGACCTCCATTTGTTTCGCTGAGACTTCCTTGTTCACCGAGACATCTTGTAGACTTCCCCTTCCCTTCACGTGTTACACTGAAGATTCTTTCTGTTCACTAAGACTTTCACATCGACATGACTTTATTAGCAGGACCGCTGGCTTTCTTCGGTGTGACCTCTATACTTCGGCAAGACATTATGCTGAATGGAATAACTTATGCCGAGCCCTATTTGTCAGAGAGACATTACGAGTCGGAGAGACCTCCCGACAAAGTCCCTTAGTCATACCAAGTGGGATCCTTGTGTCAGGGAGACGACCTTACTTCGGCAAGACCCCTCGCCAAAGTCCTTTTCTCAGTGAGGCCCCTTCTGAGGTCGGCAAGACCCCTTTCATGTCACCCCGAACACATGGGTTTCATCGAGCTCTTTATTTCCTTCGGCAAGACACCTTTTACTCACCGAGACCTTATGTTGGGATCTCCCTCCTTTTCCAACACTTATTTTTTCTGAGACCACCCATTGTCGCTGAGACCTCTTAGCGAGCTCCTTAGATTATCCTGAAGTGTACATTCATTGTGACCCTCATCCTTCGGTAAGACCTTTCCAAAGGAAAAAATCCTTCGCCGAGCCTCGCTTGTCACCAAGACACCCCTTGGTCGCCGAGACCTCTTGGCGAACTCAAATGGCCACACCGAAAACTTCAAAATAAAGCACTGTCGTGGAGACTTTACTCTTCGTCGGGACATCTCATCGAGCACTATAGGTTATCCTGAGCCCGTGGTCACCGTAAGTCTCGCCGAATAATGATTGAATGGCCTATCGGCCTAAGAAATTCGTGCGATAAGAGGTCATACCGAACCCCTCTTGTCACAGCGATAGGCTCCATAGTGAACGGGTTCGGCAAGACAGAGACCAGGTCACAGTGACTTGTTCAAAACAGAAACAAAAGAGAATGTATCAAAGCTACTAGTCGGCCAGACAATGAAGGAGTCATGCTGACTAGGTTCTAATGGAGGCTCGAGTCTGTGATTTATTGAAGCACATTTCCAACAAAGCAGGCCTCCCAACTGTTCTCTTTGTGAAATGCTATCAGATGCATCAACTAACCCTCAATGGAAATATCCCATTTGGCCCTTATGAACACCTGCAATAGAGATGCCTTGCCTAGTTGAGCTCGAGGGTGAAAAATTAGGTAACAGTACCTATAGATACCAACACTTGGTTGATCGACAGTGGTGCTTCTCGACACATCACTGGATTTAAGGAGCACTTATCAAGTTTGGTGGAGAAAGTTTCTTTCAAACAAGTTATTATTGGAGATGATGTTGGCTATTCTGTGAAAGGGATTGGGACCTCTACTCTTCATTTGGATTCTGATATTAAACTTCAGTTGAAAGATGTTTTGTATGTTCCAGGAATCAAGTGCAATCTTATTTCTATTTCAGCTCTAGAAGATAAAGGATATCAAGTTGCCCTCCAAAGGAAAAGTTCTTGTGTGGATGGAGAGTTCTAGTTTCAAGGATGCTCAAATAATTGGTGTTAGACATGAAAGCCTCTATAGGCTATGTATGTGTCCTCTATAGGAATTAGTTCATGATTATTCAATTCTATGTGATCTATAGCGTCGAAGATTGGCTCACCTCTACTTCCGAGCCTTACCTATCATGGAGAAGATGGTCACTGGACTTGCCAAGTTAAATCAGGATCATGAAGGAACTTGCAAAGGATGTTCTATGGGTAAGAATTCAAAAGCTCCTTTCCATAGTAGAGAAAGTAGATCTAAGTGTATTTTAGACCTTATTCATTCTGATTTATGTGGACCTATGTTTGTTCCCTCTTCGAGTGGTTTCTTGTATTATGTTCTTTTCATTGATGATCACTCGAGAAAGACTTGGATTTATTTTTTGAAAACTAAAGAGTCTAAGGAAGTGTTAGAAAGGTTCAAGGAGTTCAAATCTCTTGTAGAGAATATTTTCGGTAAGAGAATAAAGATCCTCAAATCTAACAATGGACGAGAATACACCTCTAGTATCTTTCAAAATTTCTGTGTTGATATCGGGATTAAGAGGGAGTTCTATCTTCCCTATAATCCTCAATAGAATGGTGTTGTAGAGAGAAAGAACAAGACGATCATGGAAGCAGCGAAATCCATGATTCACGACCAGGATCTACAAAAATTCTTATGGGAAGAAACTTCTAGGACTATAGTATATGTTCAGAATAGAAGTCCTCACAAGGTCTTGGAGAATATGACTCTGGAAGAAGCCTTTACAGGGAAGAAGCCCAAGGTTAGCCATTTGAGGATCTTTGGATGTCCTATCTATGTTCATGTTCCTAAAGAGAAGAGAACTAAGTTGGAGCCTTCTGGAAAGAAGGGAATATTCATGGGCTATAGTGAGACATCAAAAGCCTATAGGATATATGTTCCAGGTCAAAATTTGATTGAAATTAGTAGAGATGTCACATTCGAGGGAGATGTTGCATTTAGAAGATCCAAGGGAACTCATGTGGAGATTGAATATGATGAGCCTCCTCAAGATATGGAAGTTGACCATACTCCTGAGATTTAGAGGGAGACTTCCAAACCAAAGGAAGATGTTGATCTATTTGAGCCCTTGGAACCTACTGATGGGCCTACCGATATTGTGATTAGAAGAAAGAGACCTCTTTGGGCTAGACAAACTATGCAAGAGGCTGAAAGGTTCACAACTCCTAGAGGTACATTCAGAGAAAGTAAAAGGCCACATAAGTTCTCCAATTATGTTGCCTTGATGAGTCTGATTATTGAGTCTGAGCCTTCTAGTGTGGAAGAAGCTTCCAGTCAATAGGTTTGGAAAGATGCTATGTCAGAGGAGTACCAGTCAATTCTCAAGAATGATGTTTGGGACATTGTTCCTAGACCTGAAGGAAAATTTGTGGTATCTTTGAAATGGCCTTTCAAGATCAAGCATGTAGCTGATGGGAGCATAGAGAAGTACAAGGCAAGATTCGTGGCTCGTGGTTTTTCACAGAAAGAGGGAGTTGGTTATGAAAAAACATTTGCTCCTGTTGCTTGCTACACTTATGTTAGGACCATCATTACCATTGTTGCATCTAGAGGATGGAAGATTCATCAAATGGAAAAATTTTCTAAATGGTGTGATCGAGGAAGAAGTTTACATCGAGCAACCTGATGGGTTCAAGGTACATGGGAAGGAGTCTCATGTTTGCAAGATGAAGAAGGCCTTGTATGGTCTTAAGTAGGCTCCTTGTGCATGGTATGAAAGAATTGATCATTACCTATCAAGCTTGGGCTTCTTGAAGAATGATGTTGACTCTAATCTATAATTTAAGGTAATTGATGGTGAAGCATTGATTTTGGTTTTATATGTTGATGATTTGATACTTACTGGAGAACGACACTTGATTATCAAATGTAAGAAAGAGTTGGCCTCTGAGTTTGAAATGAAAGACCTTGTACTTCTGCACTACTTCCTTGGCTTAGAAATCTGGCAGAAACCAGATGAAATGATCCTAATTCAAGGGAAGTACACCATTGATGTACTTAAGAGGTTTTGTATGATGGATTGCAAATCCATTTCTACACCTATGGAGACCAACCTACATAAATTGAAAGAGGCTGCAACTAGTTCAGAATTGGTGGATCCTACAATGTACATACAACTGATTGGGTCCTTGATGTATCTATTTAACACTAGACCAGATATATGTTATGCTGTGAGTGCACTTAGTTAGTTCATGTGTGAACTGAGACAAATACATCTTCTTACAGCTAAACATATCCTAAGATACTTGTGTGGTACAGTTGGATATGGGTTGAGATATTCTTTAGATGTTGACTTGGGTTGCATGGTTACACTAATTCTGATTGGGCAGGATGTGTCATAGATCGGAAGAGTACCTCTAGTCATTGCTTCAGTTTGGGTTCTGCTATGATATCCTGGTGCAGCAGGAAGCAGTCATCTGTGGCATTGAGTACAACAAAGGCAAAGTATATTGCAACTTGTATGGCAGCTCGAGAAGCAGTATGGCTTCATAAGCTCCTTGCAGGATTGTTTGAACAATCGATGGAGCCTACTATCATTCATTGTGATAACCAGAGTTGTGTGAAGCTTTCTATCAATCATGTGTTTCATGATAGAACCAAGCATGTTGAGATCAAGTATCACTATATTAGAGATATGGTACTACAAAAGGCTATACAGTTAAGGTATATCAACACTGATGAGCAGACAACAGACATTCTCACCAAGCCTCTCTCCACAATCAAGTTTGTGTACTTTCGAGATAAACTTGGTATGGTGGAGAATCCAACCTTAACTGAGAAAGTGTCTCAACATCAATGAGCCTTGTTTAATGAGTTCTTCTCTATGAGATAAGTTCAAGGTGAAACCCCTTGTTAATGCATTTCTCTTTTATATTTGAGGTGAAAGCCCTTGTTTCCACCCTCTAAGAAGATTCATGGTGGATGTCATGTGTGTGACTCCATGACAACATCACGTGAGAGAATTTGTGATGATTTTTGTACTTGTGTTTCACCCTCTAGGAGACCCATGGTGAAAAGTCATGTTGAGGTGACAACATCACGCAAGTGATGAACACTTGTACATACCATATATGGTTGTAGCCATTATGGTTGATATCATGTTGAGGTGACAACATCATGCAAGTGATGAACACTTGTGCATACCATATATGGTTGTAGCCATTATGGTGGACATCACATTGAGGTGATATGTCTTGTACAGCTGGAAGTATTCTCCCTAGCTGAGAGGGAGTGTTGATGTTTCATAGTAGCATCGTACGATTCTTCTAGCCCAATTCGCTTGAAGAGATCATAAATTAAATAATAGCTCATTGGCTATTTAATTTATATATGTGATTTTATGATGGGGCACTTCATTTGTTAAACAATGTTTAATATGTATTTAATGAGGAGGCAAGATTTTAAGGAGGTTGACTTCTTGTTTATTAAAAGACATGCTTGTTGATTAAGGTCGACATGCTATTCTATAGAAGAGACATGTCTTTCTGTGGTTGGCCGACTTGAGTTATTGAAGGGTCACTTCTTCCTTCGATATTGTATTTATAGCCGATTGATCTCTCATTGTCATTTATTCAATTCATTCGATATACTTCAGTCATTGGTGCAAGCTCTCTATAAGTCAGATCGAGTTTATTATCAAGAGGAAATTGATAGAGTTATTGGTTGAGACTATCATCAATTTGTAGTGCATGTGATAGGCCTTCATATCGGCCTCAATTGTAAAATAAGTCTCTAGTGATAATTTAGTATATAAGTGATATATTGTTGTTGGGTTTTTCTCCCTTAAGAGGAGGGTTTTCCTAGGGTATCTATTGTGTTTTTGTGTCTAATTTTGAATTAATTTTCTATGCATTTAATCTTATCAGTAAATTTAACACTTAAAACTACTAGATCCTGATGGTAGCTTTACGGTATTCATGGATGCATGCAGAGAAGGTTAGGAGGTGTACTTATGCAAAATGGGCAAGTAATTGCTTATCAATCCAGGAAGCTGAAACTTTATTAAATGAATTATGCATCACATGATTTAGAATTAGCAGTTGTGGTTCATGCATTGCAAATGTGGAGGCACTATTTGCTAGGAAAACCCTTTGAGATGAAAACTAACAATAATGGGTTAAAGTACCTTTTTACTCAACCTAATCTGAATGCTAGAAAAAGAAGATGGTTAGAGTTAATAGTTTACTATGATTTTAATGTCAGTTATATTAAGGGGAAAGAAATTTGGGTTGTCGGGGTATTAATTCGAAGACAACACATTGCTTCTATTGTAACAATCCAAACAAATTTTAAGGGGCAAGTACTCCAAAAGTGCAAGGAATATGGGTATTACTTGCAAGTTAAGCAAGCACTCATTGATAATCCACAAGATTCTAGGTATGAAGGTTTTCAATTTGAACCTAATGGATTACTTAGATATAAGGGTAGAATGTATGTACCTAATGTAAAGGAACTAAGAAATATAGTATGGAAGGAAATACATGAAGCACCGTACTCTGGACATCCTGGAGTGATGAAAATGATGGTTGATGTGAAACCTTTATACTTCTGGAAGGGAATGAAAGGAGATGTCGCTAGTTTTGTGGCTAGGTGTCTTGAGTGTCAAAGGGTGAAAGTTGAGCATCATCATCCTGTAGAATTGTTATACCCACATGATATACCAAAGAGGAAGCGGCAAGTCATAAGTATGGACTTTGTGCAAGGATTGCCTATGTCAAGGAATAGGCACAATGCCATTCTTGTGGTTGTAGATAAGCTTACAAAAGTAGCATATTTTATACCAGGGAACCTAACTAATGGAGCACCTCTTGTAGCAAGAAAATTTGTGTAGGAAGTGTTTAGATTGCATGGGATTCCTAAAAATATTATTTTAGATAGTGATGCACGAGTCACTTCTAGGTTTTGGCAAACCTTGTTTATTGCACTAGGGACTTAGTTGAATATTAGCTTAGCATATCATCTGAAAATGGATGGGAAAATGGAAAGGGTAAATCAAGTATTGGAAGACCTACTTAGGATGTATTACAGGGATTAACAGTACAAGTGGGAAGATTACTTACCCTTAGTTGAATTTGATTACAATAACTCTTATCATTATGTGATAAATATGGCTCCTTTCGACGCTTTGTATCGCTGAAAGTGTTGAACTCCTATAAGTTGGGATAAAATTGAGGATCAAGTGAGTCTTAGGCCAAAAATTTTGGTTGAAATAAATGAGCAAGTTAAGGTTGTTAAGCTTGAAGGTTAGTTGAAGCTAACAATAGACATAAAAGCTATGATGATGCTAAGAGAGTCCCTCGTAATTTTTCCTTAGGTGACAAAGTATTGTTGAGAGTGAAACCTCACAAGAGATCCATTAAATTTGGAAAGTCTTCTAACTTAGCCCCACGTTACATTGGACCTTTTGAGATTCTAGAGGAAGTGAATCCAGTAGCCTATTGAATCGTGTTGCCACTAGCTCTTGCTAGAATGCATAACATATTCCATGTGTCCTACCTTAAAAAGTATATACCAAGGGATAATCATGTAATTGATTGGATTGCTTTATAGGTACGGGACCCTGGAGTAGTAACTCTTGAGCCCATCAAGGTGCTAGGAACATGTAAGCTATGCTTGTGTAATAGAGAGGTTTTGCAGTGCAAAGTCTAGTGGGACCAGTATGCAAAAGACTCAGCTACTTGGGAGGACTATGCAAAAATTCAACAGAAATTTCCTCATATTCTTAATGCTTTTGAGAATGTTTGAATAATGTGTTGTAGTTGTAATAATTGAGATCATCGGGGACAATGATTCATAATGGGGGAAGTATGTTACACACCAATTGTGAAGTTATTATTTACTATTACTACATAGGGTAAATATGAATATAATGTGAATTCTAGAGATGAATAAATTATGATTGTACCTTGTTATCAATATGTATGTTATCTCATGTGATGTTATTTCATTTGATGTTATCTCATTTGATGTTATTTCATGCAAAAATACTGCATAAATATGAATAGATGGTTATTATTCTAACTTTGGAGATGTTTACGTATATTGCATATGTTATGAACAAATGACTGTCATGTGCATGTGTTAGTGGATGCAAGTATGGGTTCCACTCCTCTAGGCGGAGGGGAGTATCACTCAGGAGAAGATCTTGGTCAGGTAACTGATAAAAGTAAACTATTTGAGCATATACACACACCACATTAGAATGATTGAGTTGAGTCAATTTGTGGGTAGTAGGTAAGTCATCCTCAGTTGATATCTCTACATTTTAGAGTCTTGTTTACTACTGCATGCATTGTTGGGTGATGTTTATCTATTTGAGCTTTTGAGATCTTTCTTGTACTATTACAATTATATTGACACGTGAGATGTACGTGAAAGTATGTGTATATATATGCACATACATGTCAATGGGATCTAATGACATGTATATGCACATGTATAGATATACCATACGTAAACACTTATCAATATGATGGTAATCATGATTAGCTATATGTGAATCAGATGTGAACATACATATATATGTGTGTGTGTGTGTAGTATATACACGTATCCATATGTGTGTGTGTGTGTAGTATATACATGTATCCATATGTTTATGTATATTGATACATGTGTACATTGGCCAATGAACACACTCATACAGAAGCATCAATATAGAAATACCTACACATACGTTTACATAGAGGCATATACATTTATACAAACACACACACACACATATATATGCATACACTCAATATAATGTGTTTATTATATACTATCTTTCTTGTACTCTTATATATATATATATGTAAATATATATTAATAGTTTTTTTTAATCAAAATTGGTCGAGCCACTATATTATATTATTTATATTTAATATGTACATAACCTTGATTCAATAGGGCATACCAACAAGAAAGAATTAGGAAGGAAACCTTTGGTTATAGCCCAAAAAGTTACATAATTTGGATACAAAGCCCAAATAAATAAATAGCTACAGCATGTATCATCCCTCTATGCTTTGGCACAACCAAATTACATAGTTACAACAATATCATCCCTCTGTGCTTTGATACAACAACATTCTACACCTATTTACAGTTTGTCAATACATTTCCACTGTTGCACCATTTTAACCCAGGAGTGAGGATTTATTAAGAAATTTCATAATCCTCTTTTCAAAAATACCCAAAATATCCTTCAAATTTTGCTTCCATTTGCATGTGTACCAATAAATCCATTTTTGCTAGTCATTACCCACGTCCTTAGCCATATCGTATTTTGTACAAAAATGAGACAAAATTGAAACAGATATTAAATATTATAATATCTCAACCTCCATCATATCTAATTGTTCATATTCACCATGGCCTTCATCTGATCAGACAGTAAGCTTCTCATGACCTTCACCAATTTGCATTTCATCAGAATTATTAAGTCCCATTTGAATAAAATCTGAATTATGCTCACGTCTCAGTCTCAATCAGAGGTTCATCATTAAGATTGAAATGATTAGTAATTTTCACTCCAAACAACTAAAAATGAGTAACCCCAATTTTTGCGTTTACCTCTGTCATTTCCCGAGCAAAACTACTTTCTGCTTCAGCTTCATTTTCACCCACAACTTGACTCAAATTGTTCACATTTGACTGTATTTGTTCTTGACAAGAAATAGGAAAAGGAAAAACATGATCATGCGTAAGTAGCACTAGAATAGCATGAACTTTTACTTTTACCTTGTCAACAAATTTTGGTGCAAACCTAGAAGCATAATTTTTTAGTACATTTAACATAAAACTTGAATTTTGATATGATAGTCTTATTGATAGCAATATATAACTTTTGGAACTTTTCCTTATGAAGAAGGAAATTCCTTGGAAACAAACCTCCTACATACCCATGCCCTTTCCAGAAATCATACCTTTGACAGGATTTTTGAAGAATATCATTTTGCAAATAAACCTCATTCACAACTTTGCCTATGATAAACTCCACCATACTAAAGTCTTGTAGTAGGTCCATAATATTTGATATAAAAATGGATAGCAATTGAGAAGGATATATTAACCTTTTTGCTTCTGGCTCCAGTATTTCCTTTCCTACAACCCTTTTGATGTGCTTTATGAAAATTTTGCAATGATCTTTAAAAACCAAATGCATTTTTGCATCTTCAAATTCCTCTGGTACTGGCAATTCCCAATCATTGACTGGTATGAAGATTCTATAATTCCTTGGATAAAACTCAATTTTCCTTCTTGCACTCACCGAACAGAAAAGCTTAGGAATACTAAGCTCCTCGCTACTAGAGCTTGATGAAAACATAAGCATTATTTTGAGGTCTTTATTCATGGCCTCAACTTTATTTATAAAATTTTGAGAAACAATCATGATTAGTTTATTTCTCATTCCTTTACTAGAAAATCTTTACAAATCTTGTGCACCTTGTACTCATGTACCACAACGAGTTAGTTATCAGCTTTTGAGAAGCAACTTATAACTAAATTGCACTAAATTATAATGCATGACTTTCCATAAGAAAAATAACATTAGTTATAAAGACCTTATCTAAATTTAGATAAAAATCGTATAGCTTTTGACAATCATTTCATTTCAGATTGTACCATCATGATAAATTCAAGCTCTGAGCTTGCGCATTTTGAAATATTGTGTGATATCATATTCTTAACACCTATACAGATCAAAAATGTTAATGCAATCCTATGTTGTGCAATCCTTACAAGGATATCATCATAATATTTTGATTTCCTTTGATGTATTAAAAGGCATAATCTTTTCAGCCTCACTTCCAAAAAACTGAGAGGCACATTTTGCAACAAAACTTGCATGTGATTACTAAAGCTCATTTGAATGCAAACAAAACACACAACCTTGAAATAGCTCTAATGGTACCACATTGTACCACAAATTGTACTAGTATTTTATCATTGGTACCAACCCACCACCTTATGCATGTGTTGATGCAATATTTGTTATAATACATAAAGATACAATCGTGACACTTTTCTTTTTTATTTGGAAAGATTTGGACCTAACACACATGTAATTTCCAATTACATGTGTGCTATTAGATAATCAATATATTGATATTTCCATATTTTATATAGATCTATTCAGAGATAACACATATGTAATTATCAAGTACATAAGCATTTCCAAAACCATAGTAGCAAATTCATATACATATGCTTGCATTTGTAACTGCCAATTACATATGCGTAACTAGATCACCAAGTAAGTATTTTCCATAGTTTTAGCTAGAATCAAAACACACTTGTAATTGTCAATTACACGTGTTACCAAATCATCTCATGCTTGCATAAAATATTTATCACACCATATGCATATTATTATAAGAATATGTCAAGTAGTTGATTATTAGATACTTCACCATACTTCAATGATTCAAGAGAAATTACTAACATTCCTCTTTTGTTAGTAAAGCTTCTACTATAGGATGCATCTTCTCCAGTTCAACCACACGAGTAACTACTTCATATACTTGATCACACCCATAGTTTTCCAAAAAATCAACCACCATATTTCCTTCTTTGTATGTGTGTGAAATTTCATAGTTACCTATTTTATCAAGCAAAGACCAAATTTGTTTAACAATATACTCCAATTTCCAATTTTGAAGCTTACAATCCCTACATTCATTGAGTAAGATTAAGGAATCTCCTTCAACCTGGATTAGAGGAAATTTAAAACTGTGAACTAATTTCAAGTCCTACAGAAGAACTTGAGCCTCAGCAACATTGTTAGTTCTAGATACTAATTTGAAATATTTGGCACATAAAACTAATCCTTTATGATCTCTTATAATAACCCCTGCTCCAGACAAACCTATATTTCCCCTAGAAGCTCCATCAATATTCAACTTGAAAATGCCAGATGGATGGGGTAACCAAACAACAAAAGCTCTATCCACTTTATGGACATGCTGATGAAGATTTCCTTTGAAAGGAAAAGATAAAGATGTCCAAGTGGACAACATGCTAAACCTACTTGTTTTACTTTATACACATATGCATTTGTTGTTTTAGATATAGACATTTCCAATAATAACAACATTTGATCAATATTCAACTTCTCTTTCCTAAAGATGCATTTCTTTCTTGTCCACCAAATAGCCCATAGCACAGAGGATGGAATAATACTCCAAATACTTGAAAAAAGGAAGATTTATACAAATGTGGCCAACTAGTAAATAGCTTCCAAATAGTTTTTGGAAAAACTGTCACCCATTTCATTTTACCAATCACAAACATCCAACAAATTTGTGCTACTAGACACAAAAGGAAAAGATGATTAATGTCTTCCAATTCTTCGTCATAAAGCACACATTTGAAAGGAGCAGCTATCCTTAGCTTAGCTAACTTATCATTGATAAGAATTTTATTTTGTATTGCTAACCAAGAGAAACAACCTACTTTAGGAAAGACTTGTGAATTCCAACAAAACTTATATGCTCTTTGATCTGTTATTTGAGGAGCTTGAGAAATCAATTTATACTCCTCTTTAACTATATAGCAACCTATTGTTGCTTTAGACCAAATTAATCTGTCCGGTTTGGATGAGAAATAAACCATTCTTTCTTGCAAAATAGATGATATCTAGACTTTATGATTATCATCTATTGGCTCATTAGAAAAATATTTCCACTTAAATTTACCCATCAATACATCCACATGTTGGACATAATCTTTTACTTTTGGAGCCCAAATTTGTGACATTATAGATACAAAATTTCCAAAATTATAATCTACAACTAAAATATGATATCCATTCCATGAGTCTTTCCAAAATAAGGCTTGATTACCATCATTAACTTCCCAAGTTAAATGTGGCAAAATAACTTTTCTACAAGAGACTAAGAAGTTTCACATTCCTGACCCTAGAGGTGGATTTTCCATAGTCAAAATTCTAGATGGACACTAGTTATCCAAATATTTACTCTACCTAATATGACACCATTTTGTAAAGGGTTTTGCATACATTCACCAAACCATTTTGGCTCCTAATGCTTGGTTCCTTTGTAACAAGTTATGAAGGCCTACTCCTCCTTTTAACTTCTCTAAGCACATTGTTTCCAGAGATATCAAAGGAATTTTCTTTTTGCTATCCAAATTGCCAAACCATAGAAAATTTCTAATCAACTTTTGAATTTGAAAAATGATAGATTTTGGAGCTTTTAAAACTACCAAATAGTAGTTTGGAATTGATGAGAGCACATATTCTACCAATAAAATTCTTCCTGCTAAAGACAACCATCTCCCTTTCCATGACAATATTTTAGATTGAATACTTTGGATGATTTTTTGCCAATAATAGTTTTATTTTGACCTGTAAAAAATGGAATCCCAAGATATTTACATGGTAACTGAGCTTGTTGAAAACCAAATAATCTCACTAATCGATTCTCAATGGCAACTTTTGTATTAAATACATAGATTTTAGACTTTCCTTCATTTACTTTTTGTCCTGAAGCTCTAGTATACTTATCCAATAAAGACTTAATATGCAAAGCTTTAGACATTGTAGCTTTACCAAAAAGTAAAGTGTCATCAGCAAAAAGGGAGTGGGTCATTGATATATTAGTATTTGGAATTAAAACACCTTAAACAAGACCTTGCTCATGAGCTTTATGAAAAGATCTACTCAACACTTCAACTAAAATGAAAAATAAAAAAGGAGACAAAGGATCCCCTTGATGGACCCCTTGAGTAGATCCAAAAAACCCAACTGTTGATCCATTTAGTAGCACAAAAAATTTGGCACCTAATAAACATGCCATTACCCACTTACACCACTTATGAGAGAAACCAAGCTTCAATAGCACTTGATTCAAAAAATACCAATCAACTCTATCATAAGCCTTTTGGATATCAAGTTTAATAACCATGGAAGATATTTTGTTTATATCTATGCAATGCAATGTTTCATGAGCAACAATTGCTCCTTCTGGTGTTTCTCTACCAGGAACAAACCCACCCTGTTCCTCAGAAATGATTCATGACACTAGAGGATATAAACGAAGATAAAGAGCCTTTGTAAAGATTTTATATATTGTATTGCAAAGGGAAATATGTCGGAAATCAAAGAAAGTATTTGGTGAACTAATTTTTGGGATAATTGCAATATTAGTAACATTGAACTTTTTCAACATACCTCCTGATTTTTTGGATTCCTCCAATGCATTTAAAATGTCTACTCCAATGAACTCCCAACACTTTTGATAAAAAAATGGCTATGAAACCATTAGGTCCTGTAGCTTTATTAGGAGGCATGGAGAAAACCACCTCTTTTACTTCATTAAGAGAAAAAGGAGACATCAACCTTACATTATCTTCAAGAGATACCAGCTTTGGAATATCTTGAAGAATCTCTTCTCTCTCCCTTGCTAAATTAACACATCCATTATTATTTGCAGTTAATAAGGCAGAAAAAAAAAATTACTCCTTCATTCTTAATCTCTTCCTCATTAGTAAGCAAAACCCCTGACTCACTATCTTGGATTGAGAAAATTGAACATTTGGCTTTTCTAATTTGAGCTGATATATGGAAAGATTTTGTATTCCCATCACCATATTTCAACCATAACTCTCTTGATTTTTGTCTCCAATAAACGTCCTCTCTTAGTAACAACTCTTTCCATTCCTCTTATAAATTACTTTGTTCCTCAAATAATACACTGTCAAGACCATTAGCAATAATTTTATCATTTACCTCTAATAATCTTTTATAAATCAAATCTTTTTGCTCAAAAAAATTCTTAAAAACATGTTGATTCCAACTTTTTAATTGTTGTTTAACATGATCCAACTTCTTACTCAACTGAAACATTCTAGAACCTTGAAAAAATGGTGCACTCAACCACTATTTCTTTATCAACGAAACAAGGTCAAGATGCCTAAACCACATTGCCTCAAATTTGAAAGAGGATTGAAATTTAGATTTTGCCTTTTTTGTTGTCAAATTTAAAGAAATAGCAAAATGATCTAAGGCAACAAAAGGTAATATTTTAGATGTTAAATAAAAATCACTTAGAACCTAGTTCAGAGAAGTTAAGAACCTATCCAATCTTTCTACTATTTAAAGGAAATCTTTCCTTCTATTTGTCCAAGTAAATCCTCCATTTTATGGAATTACATCCACTAAAACATTATCTTGGATAAAAGCAACAAAATCCTCCATATCTTTCTTTGGAGGACATATGCCACCTTTTTTCTCTAATAAATTTGTAATTGCATTGAAATCACCTGCAAGAACAAGTTTTTCTTGCCCCACCCCATCTATCTTCAGTTTCAAAGTTTCCCACAACAAATTCTTTCCAACTGTACTATTAGGACAATAAACATTGAGCAACCAAAAAGTTAAGTCAAAATTAGTAATCTTCATTAACTACCAATTATGATCAAAAGAAACATTACTAATGCATTTTTTTTTGCATTCCAAAGTGTAATCAAACCTCTTGAAGCTCCTTTAGATGGTGAATGAGAAGCTTTCCATTTGTTCCACTTCTTAGAAATAGTTTGAAAAGACTCATCTGAAGTTTTGGTTTCTTGAAGAACAACAATATCAGCCCCACAAACATCTAATTGTTCCTTGATTTGGGCCCTTTTGTTAGAGGCATTTATGCCTCTAACATTCCAAGATATTAGCTTCATTGCAACTTGGGAGAGCAACAAGCTCTCCTTGTTCTTTTTTGTTTCAAACCTACTCCCATTTTACCATCTAAAGTTGATTGTAAGCCTACTACTATTTCTTCTTGTAACTTAATAGCTAAAAACTTCCTTCCCCTTTTGGCAAGTGACTTTTTGCTTGAGGAAGGAGACAAAGGAGACTATGATATTGATAAGTGTAGACACATAAAATGTACCAATTGACATTAGGCAATTGATCTCGACTACTAACAATGTTTCATCCTAAATCATCCTTCGGTCTAATCGTTTAATCAAATCCCCTTATTTGATTAAATTCATCAATATTCTTCTCTTAATTAAATAAACCAATTATCTAATTAAGTCACTTCTTCTCGATAATTAAATTAATCATCTAATCTAATTATCCTCATTTAATTAAATAGACAATTTTATTTAATTAAATATCTATATTCTATCTATTAAATTAAATAAATTAAAACCTTATTTAATTTAATCTAACCATCATCTCTTTTAATTAAATAAATCAAAATATTTATTTAGTTAATCTCTTATCACATTCTTCTCATTATTTGATTTAAATAAATCCATAAATCTAAGTCAAATAAGTCCCATCAACTAATCTCCTATTAAATTAATTGGCCCTTGATTAATTTAATCTCTTATCATGTCCCATCCTCTAGCTTTTCCCACTTGCACATGAAAATATACTTAATTGATTTATTAAATCTCTATTTTTTCTCTCAAGGCATCTTTTGGAATATTCTCCAAGTTTGAATTCAAAAAATCCAAGTGGACATGTACATCCAACAAAGCATTTACTTCATCTTACATGTCCTTTTCTTTGAGCCAAGTGGCTTTTAATGCATTTTCCCTTCCCTTTTGCATGCCATTTCAACAAAATTCAAAATTCAAAAATAGGCATTTATTGGCACAATCCTCAAAACTTGCACATCCTTCATCCATTCATAGGTTGACATGTGGCATCTTGCTATTGGATGAATGTTAGTCCCACATTGCAATATGTTGGACATTCATCCTTCAATCTCATCTATAAATAAATAGCTCATATATTCATTTGATCATCCACAAATTATACAAAGTTACTATACTCAAATTTAGAGCAATCTTCACCCATCTTATTGAGTTCTTAGCTAGGTTATGTAGGTTTTTAGCTTGGAGAACTCTTAAACATCATCAAAGAGGATAAATTTTTCATCAACACATCAACATTGCATCATAGGAATTGGGAAGAGGCCAATTTTCACATCAAATTGGCACCAATTTCCCCATGGCATCAAAAGTTTGCTTGCATAATTAGGATTCAATCTTTATTTTGTGTTTTCATTATGTTCTTCATTTCGTTTTTCCTAATTTGAGCTTGGTGAATGGATTTCATGGGGACTTCTTGTTCTTGCTTATAATCTCTAATTTAATGTGTTGATTCTTATTATTTTTCAGGTATTAGGACTGGGGTTCGCACATTTGGCGCTAGGAGGGAAAAATCTCATTTCAATCAAGTTTTTCTAAAAAATTACACATTTCTATTTGTGCATAGGAAAATTCCAACACTGGAAGCTCAGCATCATTTTTTTAGCACCTCTGGTTCTCTAGCGTCGCCATATAGCGCCACTAACAAATCAAACTCTGACACTTTAGCCATCCCGCCTAATTTTTTTTGAATTTAAATTCTAAATAGTGACGCTGGGAAAAAGGGCGACACAATTGAGCTCTCTGGTCCTGACACAGAGTGACACTGATTGGTAAGCAGCGCTATACAGCACCACTGGGAAATCAAATTGTGACGTAGTCATGGGTTGTGCCGCTGGCAGGGAGTAAAAAGTTGAAATTTTATTTTAGCACGTGCTTTTTGTCAAATGATGAATTTATCTTCTATTTTCTACCTTTTAACCTCTGTGTTTTGTGAAATCTAACTATTTTTCATTCTTGTAGGTTGGATCAATTGAAAATGAAAGAAGGAGAAGCATAATGATGGGAATTCACAAAATCAAAGTGTTTTTAAACACTTTAGTGTTTGCTCAACACTCTTAGGAAACTATTATTCCTTTTTTCTTAGGACACTAATTTTGTTTGGGCTTTAAAAAGAATCCTTTCAATTTTCTCAAAGGCTTAAAACGAACATTAGGAATACAACTTACTAGAGTTTTTTTTTTGTTAACAATTGAACAAAGCAACTCTCATTTGTCCTTTAGTGCTTTAAAAAGAATTCATAATTTCTTTGAGGGTTTTTAAAATGAACATGTGCTATTTTTTTTTATGAGGGCTTACTTGAACTAACTTCATTAGAAAAGGACGTATACGCTTCTCTTGTGCTTTATAGCCATCTTGAGAATCAAAAGGCCTTTTTCATGATTTTAGGTTGAGATAAAGCAATCACCTCCACATTTTATTTTGGGTTTAAACTTGAACAAGATCTTGTGTGAGTGTGAATAAATTTATTGCATGTGTTCTCCCTTTGTTTCTAAGACAAGGGTCAATCAAACTATGAATAAGTTTATTCGCTTTTGTTTATCTTAGAGGGCCTACCTTGGGGAAAAAGTACTCACCAAAGGGAACGACTCAACCAGTAACACTCTAAAACCAAGAGTATTTCCAATTGGGATATAAATTTGGGTATTGGAATAAATTCCAATATCACGCAGTTGGCTCCGATGAGATGGATCCGAAAGGGGGATCTCGTGTATGGGTCAATCTCCACAAACGGAAATTCCTAATTAAAACCCATGTTTTAGAATTGCAAAAATCCTTAATCTATTTGTTGGTGCAAGAACGGTCGTTCTAAAGCCACCCCACACTTTTACGGTCTTTTAGTAGAAATGGAAAGCATGCCATGGGAGTTTCATGGGTGTTGATGCTTGGTTGCCCCATATAAGTGAGTGTTGTGGAGGGGAGCCAATGGGGTCAAGCATCTAACCATTCACTAAAGATAAGCGTAGTTGGACTTGTCCAAGTGGGAATCCAACAAATATTGTCTTTCACATCCATGGGGTTGTACTTATTCTTGGGTGCAAAATGCTTTGCTTGTTCGAAAACATTTAGAAAACAAACACTTAAACATCATCATCAAAATTTCAAACCCTTTAGGAGACAAATACAATTGACTCAATCCATGTGTTATTGTTTTCCCTTGGGATTGATCCTTAAAGGTTTCTAAACGCATTGGATTACATCTCAATTTGTCTACTAAAGTAGATAATAGGTAACCCTTGCCTTGAATTCATCAAATTTCCACATAACATACTTTGTGGGGTTTGAAGAAATTAAGACATTGGACATCTAGTTTGGGAAACCTAATTGAAGAAGTGTTTTTGGTAAAATAAAGTCACTAAGCAAAGCTCAGCAAAATGAACTCTCACATGTGTTTAAACCTCACAATTTTCAAAGCCAAAACGAATGTCATTTGTTCAAAATCCAAAAATGTATGTTCAAATTAAATCACTTCTTAGTTATAAAGGTCTATAGAAGCATTGCATGCTCTTCAATACCTAGGTCTAGGTAAACAAAGTGTCTTTTTTAGGCTCATCTTAGGGTCAAAAGAATCTTTTTCATCCATCCTTCAAAACATCAAATCAAAAATCATCTCATTATCACCTTTTGAGAAAATCTTGGAACCATCCTTAAAATGCTATACTTTTTGGAAAAAATCAAAATCATCAAATCCTTGAGACAAAATCCTTAAAATCTTTACCAAAATCATCTTTGGCTAGGTATGTATAGATGCATCCTTTTGCATATACTTAGTCAAAGTTATCAAAGTATCTTGTTTAGCTAGGTATATGTAGATGCATCCTTCTTCATATGCTTGGTTAAATTAACATCTTATTTGAATAGGTGTGGGTAGATGCATCCTTCTCCTACATATATTCAAAATATCATCCTTTGAGAAAATCTACCCCTTAGAAAATCATCCAACATCTTAGGATCTATTTTGTTCTATCAAAGAAAACCAAAATCAATCAAATCAAGGACAAATCCCAAATCCAAAATCAAATCAAGAAAATCAAAATCCAAAAACATATCCAAAAGTCCTAAAATTCTAGCATTCCCCTCAAGATTCATCAAAAGATCAAAACATCCACATCATCCATCTCTTGCATCATCATCATATCACCCCTTTTGATCCTCAAGATATCCTAATTTTTTCTCTTTTGTGCATAAAATAAAGATCAATCCAAAGAATTAGAGATTCATCTCCCATATTCTTGAATATTGATCCTTGTTTTATGGTTCAAACTAGATCTCAATACAAGAAGAACATGGAAGCTGACAAAGAAACACCTACTTCAAGTGACCTAAGCCAAACGAATGTTGAAATGCATCTCGTCAAATCAAGCAATCCTTTGACTATCTCATCATCACAAAACCCACAAGAGGAAATCCAAGGAGAAGATCCCACCTTTGGGATGTCACATGAAGAAATAACTGAAATGCTCCAAAATCTAGAAAACCATAAGATCATCAACATCATGATGAGGCTTAACCCTTCACTATACATGCTTGAACTAGCAAAACAAGGGGCCAAATTACCTTCTTATTTCGACGTGAGTACTATAGTGGAGACATATTTTCCCCCAATCTCATCCACCATTCCCATCTCATCTACACCCCTATCCCAAAACATCACTCAAAACAGTCCACAAATCACAACATCTTTTGCTCCAACTCAACCCAATGTTAATAAGGGAAATGCATTTCTTAATGCTATTCAAACACAGCCCCTTGTTAATAATCAAGACTTGGATGCAAATACCACTTTGGAACAAAACATACCTGAAAACCCATTACATAAGAATGTCCCTCACTTTTCATAATGATCCATCGTCATCATTCTTCCACGCAACACCTCAAACTTGTCTTCTCACAAGTTCGCAAGAGGAAGGTGACATGTTCGGACCAAGAGGAATTTTTGACACCACACCCCTTACATTTCCACCACTTCTTCCATTACCATCATCATCCACACCTCTCCTTGGCTTAGGGCTTCCCCCTTTACCAAATATCAACCAAACCAACATCCCGAATATCAATCAAAACATCACGCAAAACTTGTCATTGATATCACAACAATAGATGACAACTACACAAGCAATTGTGACATCATCAAACACCCCCCTAACATCTCAAAACATGATCTCTAAAGGGCCAATCACATCAACAACACCATTTATCACATCCACAACACCATTTATCACTCAAACCACATCAACAACACCATTCACCACTCAAATCATCAACACATCACCGCTCACTACCACCACAAACACCATTTTGAATCCACCACCACCCCCACCACCACTAGCTTCTAGCATATCAAGCCAAAACCACATAGCATTGCAAGTAGCTCAGCAAGCTGCTTATCAAAGGGGATTCCAGTAAGTGCAAAAGCAAAGAGCCGCACAACTAGTTGTTCAGCAAGTCGCTCAAGCTGTGCAAGCTGCCCAAGCAGCCCAAGCCACATTACAGGCACAACAAGCTACACAAGCCCAAGAATTATTGCAAAAACAACAACAACAACAACAAGCTGCTCAAGCTGCTCAAGTAGCCCAAGCTACATTACAAGCACAAAAGGATGCTCAAGCCCAAATTCTATGGCAACAACAAGTGGCACAAGCACAAGCACAAGCCCAGCACAAGAAGTGCAAGCACAATCTCAAGCTCAGGAAAATGCCCAATATCAAACACAACAAGCACAAGCACAAGCACAACTTCTTGCACACAAAAAAGCAACACCAACAAGCAATAAATCAATATCAAGAGCAGCAAGAGCAACCCAATTGGCAGCCCAACAACACGCGTTGTTAGAACAGTAGCAAGCACAACAACAAGCGTTGTTGGAACAATAATAAGCAATCCTAGCACAACAACAACAAGATCAACAACAAGTGTTGTTCATACAACAGCAAGTGCAAGCATACCTAGCTCAAAAAAATGTGCAAATACCATCAAATAACACACCAAGCAACCCACCCATACAACCCACAATTGAAACACCCCAAAACACCTTCATCCCACCCCCTAATCCACATAATGATGTAACGACACAAATTAGGTTTCTCTCGCAACAAGTGCTTGATCTTCAATCAGGGCGAACCACAAAAGCACCAAGAAACTTGTGTCCCTATCCATTTGATAGGAGCCTTGTGATGAAACCATTCCCTAAGGGATTTGAGATCCCCAAGTTTGACAAATATCAAGGGACGGGAAACCCTAAAGATCGCATCAAGGAATTACAGGTTCATTGCATGGAAGTCACATACGACAATACTTATCTGATGCGGCTATTCCCTAGGAGATTAGCTGGCTACGCTATGGAATGGTTCTCTCGTCTACCAACAGGCATTAGAACATTCCAAGAAATTATAGATGCATTCATTAAAAATTATGCATGCAATATCACAATGGATGTTAGTCTAGAAGAACTCTTAGCTCTAAAGTAAGGAAAGAATGAATCATTCGCTTCATTCTTACAACGATGGCGATCCAAGGCCAATCAGAGTAAGTGGACCATTCCTGAGGAAAAAAAAGTTTGCACAATCATATCCAACCTTGACGGCCTCTTGGAATTTCATCTCAAGGTCCAAGGGATTACCACATATGATCAATTGATCTCCAAGGAGCTCAGTATCGAATGAGCTCTCATAACACAACCCGCAGGATCAACTTCATACCCCGAACAACAAAACAATTACCCACCCTCAAATTACAACGACAAACCTCACATGTGGGAAAGGAATAAAAATGTTACCAATGATGGTGTTGTCGATGCCAAAGTTGTCATCAGTGGACCTCACCAAAATACACCCACACTGCAAATCCAAATCCAACACCAAAACAATCATCGGAAAATACAACAACCAAACAATCTCAATGATCAAAGGGGACCACCTCAATGGAATAAGAATTATCCCAAACAAAAATACACTGCTTTGGGGGAACCACTTGAAGTCATAATGAAGAAACTGATAAATGAAAAACTCATCAAGGCTCCTACCTTTGAGAATTACCAAGAACCGGATGTGAAACCTCCTTGGTATAATGAGAATCAACACTATGAATTCCATAAAATCAAAGGCCATACCACAAACAGTTTCATGGGATTAAAAACATAGTTCAATATCTCATTGATCAAAGAATTATAAATGTGGAACAACCAACAAGAAACCAAGATCTTAAGAAATACACGACTCTGATGCCAAACCATGGCAATAAAGGGAATAATAATAACACTGATAAAGGGAAGGGCACCCACACAAATGTGAATCATGTTTATGAAACTGTCGTCACCTCCCTAGATGAATATTGTACAGTCATCACCATCAAAGGCGCCCATGCCGATTGTGGAGTCACCACAAGAGGTAGCAAAGTGACCGTCGCAAGATCATCCCAGCAAAGTAGAGTCCCTGCATCTAGATCTGTCCCTAATGGCTAGAATTTCCTAGATCAACTCAAGAAAATGCCGAAGCAAATCTCCATCATGGAGTTGCTAAAAATATCATCTACCCATAGGAAGATCCTTGAGGAAGCGTTAGCTTCATTTACTATCCCTGCAGATCTTGATGTGGAGCAATTCCAAGCTATTGTCGGAAATATCATTATGCCAAATCTCCTCACATTCTCTGACCAGGATTTCCCCACTCAACCATCTCACAACCATGTGCTTCACTTAGAAGCCATAGTACATAAGAGCAAAGTCAAAAGGGTCTTGGTGGATGGAGGTGCAGGTTTGAATATATGTTCTCTCAGCCTCATCAAACAATTGAAAATCTTAGAGGATTCTATCAACAAAGGAAAGGGCATCACAATAAGAGCATATGATGATCAAGAAAGAGTGTCCCAAGGCACGATCAAACTCCCTATTCAAGTAGGGTTGGCTATTATGGAAACCACTTGTCAAGTCTTGGACCTCGACCTGCCATATAACATCCTTTTGGGACATTCATGGATCATGCAATGAAGGCAGTAGCGTCAACTTTTCATCAATGTGTGAAATTCAAACATGAGGGACAAGAAGTCACTATCCACGAAGATCCTAAACCCTTCTCCTATTGCAAAATCCTTGAAGCAAAGTACTATAAAATCCCCCAAGTACCAAAAAATGATGAAGGCCCATCTACACCATATGTTGATCCCGCCACTCTCGCATCCACTTCTGGGATAGAGACAGTCACTCTCGCCATTCCCACCATTTATAACATTAAGCTCATCATCTAAGATAATGGTTGTGGAAACTACAAGCTCCCTAACAATGCTTTTGTGATCAGAGAGTTACCATAATCTCCTAGATCACAGGGACGTCCACAAGAAAATGAAGCTTCCACATCCCAAACATCTCTTGAAGACTATCCCAACTTCACAAGGTGGGGAGACCTTGGACAAGAAGTTATTGAGGCAGATCCATCTCATATGCTATATCAAGATGAGAGACCAGTAGTTGATTTACCAATGGATGATAGAAGCAAGGGTCTGCAAATGATGCTCGCAATGGGCTATGACAAAAATCAAAGACTTGGGAGAAATGGCAATGGGCTTATAACACCTATCATTTCAGAGACACAACCAATAACAAATCTTGGCCTTAGATGTACCCCTCTGAGTATAACCATACATGGCCGAAGTCCTCTTGTTAGAATGATTAATCATCCTCCTTAGCAAACTACAACAGAACTATGATTACCAATATCCACAGGTTGTGTCTTAGATAATTATACATTTGATATAATCAACATTTGTAGTTGTAGTGATGACGAGGATCCCACATCCAATCTACCGAGGCTTTTTGAGGACACCACTTTGTTCATGATTAGCACCCTGTCTTTTGAATCAGACCACCAAAATCATGAAATCCGCCTAGTATACCCCCAACTCATCGACTACGACCAACGAGGACCACCAATTCTTGATACATTCAAAAATGATGAGGTGCTCTCAAAATTCATGGGACTGCGAGATAATATTCCATGTGGGGATCACAAATCAAGGTTCATAATTGAGTTGGATACACATGCCTATTATGGGGAAACAATTAAATCCCTTAGTCGCAAAAATGAAAAATTAAGAATAATATATAAGTCCTTGAGTGAAAACCACACTGTAGCACTCTTGGACCAGAAAAAAGTAAAAAGAAAGGACGCATCCAACAGTGAGAACCTCTCTAAGGCGCCTGAGGATGGGGGATTCAATCTTCCTTCTAGAGCTATTCATCAAGAAAAATCAGCAGGCCTTGCAGAAAGGTGCAATCCAGTCAATCTAGGAACAGAGGAAACCTCGCATATCACATTTTATGCAGAGTCATTACTATCAGAGGAACAAGAACTCTTAGCAGCCTTCCTAAAAGAAAGACAGATAAACTTCGCATGGAGCTACACTGACATGCCAGGACTTGATCCAGAAATCCTGGTCCACCACTTAGCAGTATATCCAGAAGCAAAGCCTATTAAACAAAAACTTTGAAAAATGCACCCTTAGATCGCCTTATTAGTCAAAATGGAACTAAAAAAGCTACTAGATGCAGGATTCATCTGATCGATAGATTATCCAAAATGGGTGTCAAACTTGGTATCTATTTCAAAACTTGATGGAGGCATCAGAATCTACACAGACTTTAGAGACTTGAATAAGGCATGTCCAAAAGATGACTTCCCACTTCCAAACATTGACATGATCATAGATATGACAACTGGACATGAAATGTTGTCACTAATGGACGGATTCTCAAGATACAATAAGATCATGATAGCTAAGGAGGACCAACATAAGATGGCTTTCACTTCTCCATGGGGGACCTACTGCTGGAACATGATGCCATTCGGCTTAAAGAACACAGGAGCAACATACCAAAGGGCCATGACACTGATATTCCATAACATGATTCATAAGATGGTCGAAGATTATGTTGATGATATTCTAGCCAAATCCAGAAAGAGAAAAGATCACATAGCAAATCTAAGTGTTATTTTGACAGGCTGGAAGAGTACAAGGTTAGATTAAACCCAAAGAAGTGCATCTTCGGCGTACAATCAGGAAAACTACTAGGATATATAGTATCAATGAGGGGTATCGAGGTAGATCCAGCAAAGGTAAAAGAAATCCTCGAGATGGAGGCACCAAAGACATTAAAGCAATTAAGAGGTCTCCAAGGAAGGCTCTAATCCATTCGTAGATTCATAACACAGTTGGCGGACAAACAACTCTCACCTACTCCACAAGGGGTAGCGTACAAATGGGATACCAAGTGTGAAGAGGCATTCAATAAAATCAAAGAATATCTACTGACACTGCCAGTCCTAATGCCACCAATCCCAAGAAAACCATTGATTCTCTACGTATCAGCAACAACAGTAGCCCTTGGAGCTCTCCTAGCTCAGCATGATGAAAATGGAATAGAGAGGGCTATCTACTACATCAGTAGAACAATGGTTGGCCATGAGCTAAATTACTCATTCATAGAGAAAGCAGGCCTAGCGGTAGTGTTTACATCACAAAAATTCAGACATTACATGTTGGCACACAAGATAAAACTCATTGCCAAAATCGACCCCCTCAAGTATCTATTATTAAAAGCAATGCTCACAGGAAGAATGGCCAAATGGGTGATGATACTGTCAGAATACGACATTGAATATGTGGACCGAAAGGCAATCAAAGGTCAAGTCATCGCAGACCAGCTGGTAGAAGCACCAGTTTATTCAGAGAACCCTTCTCATTTTAGAGTTTCCAAATGAATCTATTTTCAATCTCAACGTAGCTAACCACTGGAAACTATACTTTGACGGCTCATACACACAGCATGGATCAGGAGCTGGCATATTCTTTATCACCCCACAAGGGGATTGCATACCAAGGTCCTTCAAACTGGCATTTCCTTGCACCAATAACATTGTGGAATACGAGGCCTTAACCATAGGTCTCATAATAGTAGTGCAGTGGAACATTATAGCTCTCAAAGTATACAAAGATTCCCAATTGATAATAAATCAAGTGAACAATGAATACTAGGCCAAGGACACAAAACTCACTCCATACAAGAAATTGGTGGAGACTCTCAAAGAATCCTTCATTGAAATTACATTTGAGCAGATTCCTAGAACCAACAATAGAGCAGCAGACACCATGGCAACAATTGGATCATTACTAGATATCCCCCACAACGTTCCAAAATATGAATTCCTGATAGAGCAGCTTCTCATGCCTACATTCAAGATACCAAAATCATAATTCATGTGTGAAATCATTGGTCCTAGTGATCCTTTTTACCATGAAATTTATACATACCTTTGAATAGGAATCATACTTGTCAACTTACCTTCAAACCTAAAACGAACCTTTGTAAAAAAGGCATCTAGATTCGTCATCCTAGGAGATACCCTATATCATAGAAGCATAGAAGGAACCCTACTAGGCTGCCTAAACACTGAGGAGGCATTAACCACTCTAATTGAAGTACATAATGGTATCTGTGGTTCACACTCGAGTGGGATGACCATAGCCAAGAAACTGCTGAGGATGGGGTATTATTGGCCCACTATGGAAAAATAAGCACATGACTATGCTAGAAAGTGTCTACAATGTCAGTAGCATGGGGACCTCATCCATGCTCCAGCTCAAGAGCTTCATCCTATCGTAAGACCATGGCCCTTTTCGCAGTGGGGACTCAATCTCATTGGGAAAATTACACCCACCTCATCTAATGGCCATATGTTCATCATAACTGCCACATAGTACTTTACTAAATGGGTGGAAGCCATACCCATGACGTACATAACTGGGAAGCAGATTTCAAAGTTCATCCTGAACTATCTCATTTGTCGTTACGGTGTCCCACAAGCCATTATCTCAGATAATGGGACACCATTCAAAAATCAAGATGTTTGCAACTTATGTGAGAAATTCAAAATCCAACATCGCTTCTCCACCCTATACTACCCCCAAGGCAATGGCCAAGTAGAAGCTACAAAAAAGACCATTTTGAAAATCCTCAAGAAAACAGTCAATGATGCAAGTCGTGACTGGCACCTATAGCTTAATCCCACTCTTTGGGCTTATGGAACCAGTATCTACACACCCACCGGTGCCTCCCCCTTCTCCCTGGTCTACGAATTAGAAGCAGTAATCCCCATTGAGATTGAGCTCCCATCCCTCAGGATATCACTGCAAAACCTCATCAAAAATGAAGAGTACCGGGTATCAAGACTAAATGAGTTGGAGCAACTGGATGAGTGACGCATAGATGCTTTGAATCATTTGCAAGTCTATCATAATAGACTCAAAAGAACCTACAATAAGAAAATCATAAGCAGGACTTTCCAAGTCAGAGAACTGGTATTGAAGGAGAATCAAAAGAATGTCCCAAACCCAAGCAGCAAAGGTAAGTTTGAACCCAATTGGGTGGGACCATTCATCATCACAACAAGTTACAAATCAGGGGCATACCAGCTATCAACACTTGAAGGGGAACCTCTATAGGAGCCTATGAATAGCTCCCATCTCAAAAAAATTTATGCCTAAATCTTTCAAGGTATAGAACCAAAAAATCCAAAAAAATCAGAAGATGTCCTAAAAAAATGGTTACCTTGGCGAAAACCTGGCAAACAGGCATCTTGGTGACAACAAAAAAAAAAATGAAAGCAAAAAATACAAAAAAAAATAGAAAAGGATCAAAAATAGTAAAGAGAAAAATTGTCCTCTAGTGAAAATCACTTCGGTGGCACTTTGGACAAGTACCTCGGTGAAAACCTGGCAAACAGGTGCCTTGTGTAAATAAGCACATTCCATCCACCAAGATCTCTACGGCTTGTTTTGCATCATCCACCCATTGCATTTCCATCATCCATCGCATTCAAATCTCCATCCATCCCTCATCCATTTGCATTTGCATCATAGCTTGGTCCTATTTTCGTATCATGATCCCTCCTAGTACTACTTGGCCCATCCTCAAGGTCAACTTGTCCTACCTTTATAGGAGTAGTCTATTGCATCATGTTGGGGGCATGTCCTCATTGGATTAGATTTGAGTATATCCTAAAATCAGAAAATCCAAAAACATCAAAACATTATAAAATCCAAAAACAACAAAAGATCATCAAAATCCCAAAACAAGTCAAAAAGTAAAAATAAAAGTCATCTTGTCAAACTACGGGTCTCTGAGCCTTGAATGTAGGCAAGGTTGATCTTTGATCATCCCCTGAGACACTTAGGTCAGTCTTGTAGGCGTCTACAATAATAAACTGATATCTCATCATGTGTATCATCATCTGTAAATCGGTTAAGTTGTCAGTCAAACTATGTGGTCTTTGTGTGTATAATGTAGGCAACGCTAATCTGTTGATAAGCCCCCGAGGCCCCTAGGATAGGTCTTTAGGTTGGTATCTTGGTCAAAATCTCAAAAAATCCCAAACCATTGGAAAATCGAAAATCAAAACATTTGCAAAATCTCAAAAATACCAAAAACAACCTCAAAACATTGTAAAACGTCAAAAACATTCAAATATTTGAAAAAATCCATCTGTCCCATCTCGCTTGCACCCGCAATAACACCATCCATAATAAACTGATCGTCATCCTCAACCTTTGGTGAAACAGTTAGAAACAAGTCTAGCAAGTTAAAAGTAAAACTCAAAAATGTCAAGTCTTAGGTCTAAGTCAGTACGCAAACAAATTGGTCAACTCTTGGTGTCGATAACCTATTATCCATTTGGTCTCATATCAATCATTTGAAAGAATGCTTGGGATAAACAAAATGACGTGTCGCAATCCACTAACATGTCTATGGATGCATCCTTCCTACAATGGACATTATCTTTTAGCAATAGTTTTGGTCCTTATCCTTAAAAACACATCTCCTTTTGGTTAGCGGTATTGAAGAACATCGGATTGTTTGTTTAATTTGTCTTTATCTTTTGACTTATCTTATTACGCTCATTCCAAGGACTTCTCGATGATATCCAAACAAAGGATTTAGAGAAATAGGAATGGGGCAATGATCATTATCTTTTATCTGTTGCGCTTGTTGGACGTTCTTGTAATATAACCTTGGTGAATTCTTGGTTTGTTAGGCATGTATGGAGGGTGTTTTGAACAACTTGTTGACTATTGCATTGAAAGGTTATACCTTTTTGTGTTTTGGCCTGAGGTGTTTGAAACATCTAAAATGCATCCTAGCGAGGTTTTCGTATGTCAGGTGTGAACAAGAATACTCCTATCTGATTGTCAAGTCAAACTCCATCACACTGGGTACAACGCCATCCTGGTTCTCTATACCTTGATGCATCATACCACATGTGTTATCAAACATAAGAAAATTGGCACTTTGAAAATCCCAATTCCTCGAAAAGTAATCATCATCATTTGCATATTCGTCATCTTGTGTCTAGTTGAAATGACTTCTTCTCTTTCATTCCTTCTCGCTTGTCACACTAACAAAGTATTATGACAGTTGATTATCATCATCATTCATCCTGCATTCACGAATCATTAGCATATTGCATAAACATATCATATAAGAAAAACATGCATTGCATTTTCATCATCATATAAACATGTTATAGATTAGTAAATCCCTTTCTCACTACATTGCATCCATTTTTTGCATCACATTGCATTCATTACATAAATTATTGCATAATATTCATTTGCATAAACATTACCACCTATTGCATAATCATGCATAATAGGTACATAAGCATTATAAATAATCCATTGCACACATACTTGCATAACATTGTAAGATCATCTCACACATTACGTTCATTTTACATTAAGCATTATCATACCATTTACATAGAACATTGTCATATCATTGTATTGCATATAACACATCACAGTAAATGCATCACATACATTTAACATGTTTAGGATAAAATTTGTTATTCTAAGCATCTTAAGAAACCATCTTGTTTGCATTATCAATACACAAAACACGACCATTGCATTATATCACTAATACCATCTCATAAATAACATCGCAATCATTTTTCATTTCATTGCATAAATCATTCCACATCATTATAAACATAAATAGCAATATAAAAATCCATCACATGCAAAGCATACATCCATCCATAAATCATTTCATATATAAGCATGATTCACATTATTTTGCGTAAACACCATAGTTCATTTACATATCATTTTATCATTATATTTCATACCACATATCATCATCATCATATATCATCCATTCATATAAATGCATATTATAAATTAACAACATAATATTGATCTGTTAGTCATAATCATCACATAATGCATCCATAATTATATCATACATCATTACACAACATATAGAAATAGAATCATCCATACATGCATAAATAAATGATACACATCACATCACAACACATCATAATCAGAATCATCGGCTCATATATATCATCAATAATATAACTATCATAGTACAAAATAATCAGATCACTATACATATTTGTCAATCAGTACAAAGGGCCCGTCGGGCTATCAAAAAGGAGCCCATAAGGCACAAAAAAAATGTATCATCTTGATCAAAAGGAGGCCTAACCCTCCTATTTGCTACCCTCACCTTTGTCCCCATGATCCTCTGCTGGCTTGAAGCTGGTCCGCTGTGAATACTTTGGGACCCGTGATGCTCTAGGTACGGCCTCGTGATAATGCATCTAATAGTACTCAGCCTCTCGGACGACCTCCCTATAGGATCGAATCGACACTGTACCCTGAGAGGAGGAGGCTGCCATACTCTCTAACTGTTGTCTTTGGCCTAGCTTTGTGGCCACCTGTAACTCTGTAGCATACCTCTGCTAGATGGCTTGACCCCTTTCGACCCTGGCCTGGTCCCTCTTAGTTCGTGCTTGATCTCTCTCCCCCATCAAAGTCTGCACCTAGGCTTGCAGCTCATGGATCCACCTATCCTGTTGGTTGCGCTCGTGGATGCTATACCTGAGGCTAATCCTTAACCCCAACCCATGGTGGTGAACCTACTAGCACCTGCTCTTGATCCTGTATATGCACGTCAAGATGAACTGGTTGATCTGGCTACACTGGGGGCCCAACCAGCTGGTCCTGTCATACATCCCCCCTCTGTCCTCGTCCACCCCCTCTACCTCTCACCCTCCATTGATCGGGAACTACACCTAGAATAGTCAATCATAGGGGAGGCCGAAACTAATACCTGTATGCCTGTGCCATGCCTAGATCTATAGGCCCCTGATCATAAGCCCACGACCGGGCCACTAACTGTCTAAAACTGTTGACGACCTCCAAGGCAGGAATATACTGCCCCCATCAAACCTATGATAGGGTGTGGGAAAATACAGCCACATAATCATCATCTAGCCGATCCTGGGGCTCACCAAACTGATGCTACATGCGCCCGAGCAAATATCTCTCTATCATGGTGTGCTCTCACCCTTGCATAAAGCAGTCATGGCGGGCATAGAACAATTGCTCTGCATCGTCGGCCCATCTGGGTTGACCAAGGTACAACCGCCATGTGAATACATGCATCTCGTCCAGGACTCTCCTCCAATAGGGGATCTCATGCTCACCTATGTGTGTAAAGGACACACCGCCTCTATAGTGCCACATCAGGGGATCATTTGGCAGCATCAGAACTGGAACAACTCATGGTCGAAAGACGGCAATATGCTCCCACGCCCAGACGTGGAGGAGCATCACACCTGCTTTGAGTGCTCTATCGTCCATGTAGATGTACTCATGCAAATATTTGTACAAGGAGGCAAGAAGAACAAGCCCCCAAGCAAAACAGGATGGTCTGTCGTGAACCATCCGCTCCCAGCAAAGTCCCCAGTCGGGACTGAAATATCAGCCTCATCAGTCTAGGGCAACGAGACTCAAGATGATCGCTGCAATAACCAAGCGGAAGGGAGGTGTCAAGGACCTATTTCGCTCTAGCTCAATCTACCCCTCGCAAATAACGATGTCCTCTATGGCGAGGACCCTGTGGCAAGCATTATGCCCCTCATCCATATCAAAAATCACGCACCGACCATGAATCGACAATCGTAGGATGCGCCAAACATCCTCCAAGGTGATAGTGGCCTCGCCAGTCGGAAGGTGAAAGGAAGAGGTCTCGCTGTGCCATCTCTTGGAAAGCGTTACAACATCCTAATGTGGGTTTGAATGGGTGTTGCATAAGTGATAAACCATAGCCCCATGTCTCGAAGTCGGTCTTGATCTTTGTCGCTCAAGTCCCGCAAGTAACCGAACAGATCCCATGACCTATGCTCTCAGGAGTAGAGCTCCCTCCCCGTGTCCTGCATCAAGGAAGGTCACCATGTTAAAAAATTAAAAAAATATTTTTCCAAGCGTCCAAGAAACTACTCCAGTGTCAGAATCTGTGAAGGTGTTGAAGTTTGGTTTTTAATCAAACTATGATGCTAGAGCAAAAAATGGAAAAATAGCACCGCCGCGGTGCACTTTCCTCCCCAGCGGTGCACTTTGAAGAAATATAGGACCGTCACGTTGCACTTTACAAATCCCCCCACCGGCCATGAGCTTAGTGTCAGAGTTTGGAGTTTATTTCAAACTCAAAACTACACCGCCGCAGAGCAATATCACACCGAGCGGCACAGTTTGAGTTCTAAGCAGCGCTATATAGCATCGCTACAGGAGGACTAACTTTTAAATCATTAAATGAGCAAAAAAAATGAGAAATAAAGGTCAAGGATCATTTACCGGTGCCCCAATGTCGGGTGGTCACTGGTAAGTATGGACTCGATTAGAAATGTGCATCGGGAGTTATCGTTGTGCCATATCGTCGGAAGTTCAGAGCTCAAATCTCAAGATGGCTAGATGGCTATGAAAATGACTTGAAAGTGACCCCTCAGGCCCCTTTTAAGCTTGAAAATTAGGGTTTTTTCACCCTAATTAGCTGTCCTACTAGGGTTTTGGACCCTCGAATCTATTTTTGTCCAATTGAGGCCTATTTTACATCATTTTATTGCATTTGGACACGTTTTTGGCCTCCTAGAGCCATTTTGGACGTGATAGGCACCTTGTCCTCTTTTTTTGCGAGATCACCCAAAAATTGGAAATTTTCATCCAATCTTTCAAGGGGTAATATAGTGGCATGTTTTCTCTTGTCGGGCAGTAGTGGGGCAAGATTTTAAATAAGTGAGAAATTTTGGCTCTGATCGAAATCGTTTATTCTTTGAACCAACGCCACAAGTGCATCGCTTCAAAGAGGGGAAAAATGTAGACACGTAAAATGTACCAATTGACATTAGGCATCTGATCCCGACTACTAATAAAATTTCATCATGAATCATCCTTCGATCTAACTATTTAATCAAATCCCCTTATTTGATTAAATTCATCAATATTCTTCTCTTAATTAAATAAACCGATTATCTAATTAAGTCACCTCTTCTCGATAATTAAATTAATCATCTGATCTAATTATCCCCATTTAATTAAATAGTCAATGTTATTTAATTAAATATCTATAGTCTATCTATTAAATTAAATAAATTAAAACCTTATTTAATTTAATCTAACCATCATCTCTTTTAATTAAATAAATCAAAATCTTTATTTAGTTAATCTCTTATCACATTCTTCTCATTATTTGATTTAAATAAATCCATAAATCTAAGTCAAGTAAGTCCCATCAACTAATCTCCTATTAAATTAATTGACCTTTAATTAATTTAATCTCTTATCATGTCCCATCCTCTAGCTTTTCCCACTTGCACATGAAAATATATTTAATTGATTTATTAAATCTCTATTTTTCCTCACAAGGCATCTTTTGGAATATTCTTCAAGTTTGAATTCAAAAAATCCAAGTGGATATGTACATCCAACAAGGCATTTACTTCATATTACATGTCCTTTGCCTTGAGCCAAGTGGCTTTTAATGCATTTTCCCTTCCCTCTTGCATGCCATTTCAACAAAATTCAAAATTCAAAAATAGGCATTTATTGGCACAATCCTCAAAAATTGCACATCCTCCATCCATTCATAGGTTGACATGTGGCATCTTGCCATTGGATGAATGTTAGTCCCACATTGCAATATTTTGGACATTCATCCTTCAATCTCATCTATAAATAAAGAGCTCATATCTTTATTTGATCATCCACAAATTATGCAAAGTTACTATATTCAAATTTAGAGCAATCTTCACCCATCTTATTGAGTTCTTAGCTAGGTTATGTAGGTTTTTAGCTTGGAGCACTCTTAAACATCATCAAAGTGGATTAATTTGTCATCAACACATCAACATTGCATCATAGGAATTGGGAAAAGGTCAATTTTCACATCAAATTGGCACCAATTCCCCCATGGGATCAAAAGTTTGATTGCTTAATTAGGATTCAATATTTATTTTGTGTTTTCATTATGTTCTTCATTGCTTTTTTCCTAATTGAGCTTGCTTGTAATTCTTGTTCTTGATTGTAATCTCTAATTTAATGTGTTGATTCTTCTTGTTTGTAGGTATTAGGACTGGGGTTCGCACAATAAGGAACCTATCTCATTGGACAACTCCCCTTCCCCAAAAACCTCAAAAGCAATATCATCAATCATTTGCTCTCCTGCAAATACTAAAGCTTCATCAACAAACTTCTCAAACTCCATCTCAAAAGGCATACAAGAGGAATAGTCACTAGGGCCAAGTAAGGTCGGCTAAGAATGCAAAATGTAATTATCAACTTCATCTTGGCCATCAAATATCTTTAATATTTTTTCACAATGATCTAAGAGACCAAGTGTTAACATTAAAGCACATTGATTCAATTGTTGAAAACTATCAAAAGTGATTAGAGGACTAAATAGATTGAAAGAGTCAAAAAATATTTTCATGGGAGACAATAAAAGATTCTCCGATCCAGATACAAAAGAAATCACCAAAGGTCTTTTAGAAGAACCAAAAACCTTGACAAGTAGTCCTTCACTATTATAGTGAAGAAATGAAGTTTTTGATTGTAAAAGATCTCTATCATGGACACATTCTAACTAATTAGATAAATAACTTGAACACATTGGACTTCCCCCAATGAGGGAAAGCTACCACAAGAATCCCTAACTAAATTCAATACAGAAGCTTCTTGTGAACTTAAACCAGTGATGAATTGACACCACTTGAAACAAATATCAAATACCTTAGAAACAAAAGACAAATCATATGTTTGCAACGAACCCTTTTTAGAAGATATGATAGGCACAATTGACAAGTCATTCAGAGAATTAACCAAACTCAAATCCTTCGGCTCCACACACTTTTGTGAAGGATGAATGGGGTAATGGAAAATAAAACAGGTTTGTTTAGGATCCTAAAAAAGAACCATATGTTTCCACAAACCATAAAAAGACTTGATATTGACAACTGCTGGTAGGCTTTTAGAAACGTCACTAAGAACACAAAGCCTAACTGGTAACGATGGATTAGAGAAAAAATGCAAATCTTGATTTAGAAAAATCCCCAACTGATTACCAAGAACCTCAATAATGCTCAATTCTCTAAACTCCAAAGGTAACCCTTGCAATTGAACCCAAAATGGAATGAATTTAACCCTAATCTGAGAAGGACAAAAATTTGGAGTCCATAATGTTGTGAATAAACCATTACCCTCACAAATCCAATCTTTTTTCCTATAAACAACATTCCTATAATCTTTATCAGAAAATATCACTACAAAGAAACCTTTCCCCTTGTCTAAATAGAAAACTTGGTTAGATCCTTTCCAAGTTTGAAAAATTCAACATTTCAAAAAATCAAGATCTACAATAAAATTCCAAAACTTACAAATGAGAGCCACATCATTGAGATCATCAATCTGCGGCTGAAGCATGGCATGAGATAAAGTAACACTAACTTGATCACTCCCCAGATTTTGCTTCAGAATCCACTTATTACCTTTAAACCCCATATCTTTATTATTACCCTGCAAATAGGATTTAGATGGAACCCTTTGCTCGACACTATGAAAGGAATTAACACTCGAGCCCAAGCAGCCCTTCTTAGAAATAAAGATGTTATTTGGAAAAGTAAGAGGGGATCTCACTGGAATAGAGGATTTGGGGTGAAAAATAGGAATGTCATTCGAAAAAATTTTTGGCCAAGAAAGAGATGATTTTGGAATGAAGGGAGCCCCAAAAGCAAAACAGCCAGAAACCACATCTATCCACAAATGAGAAGAACTTGAAGAATCGAAGAGGGCTTCCACTACAGAAGCACAAATGTCAAAGGGTGGTTGCTTCTCTCTAATAAGAGATTTAGTAGCATGCATTATGCTTTGAAAATTCTTCTTGGGGAGAGTAAGAGCTTGCAGATTAGAGATCCAAGCCCCATTATGAAAAACAACACCTAGAAATCCCTTAGCACCATTAAACTTGGGGGAAAATGTATTTTTCATCTTTGAAGAAACATTTCCAGAGTAACCCAAAGCTGATCTATTAGAAGTAGCACCATTATCCTTGGGACAAGTAGACAGTGGTGGCCTTCGTGCCCCATAAAAACCCTCAGCCTTCACATAACGAGCAGAAAATTTTGAAAAGTTACTGTTAATGGAAAAATGCGAGCTCTATTTCATGCAGTCCTCCATTTCTCTCATTTCTCATGCTTAATATATATTTATAGTTATATATATGTGTGTGTGTGTGTGTGTGTGTGTGTGTGTGTGTGTGTGTGTGTGTGTGTGTGTATGTATGTATGTATGTATGTATATATATATTATATATAATAACATATATTTAATATGATATATATGTTATTAGAATTCAACTATCTCTTATTCAATAGAAGCTAATTTATAAATACTATTATAGTCAATAGAGACTATGACAATGGAGGTTGATAATAGTCATTATTGACTATGTTTATTAAAGTCGATTAAATAGCTTATGGTTGTTTGTGTAAACCGATTATCATTCTGTAAGACACGCAATAAAAGAAATTTTAATGTGTTTGATATTGCTATCTATGATAAGCTTGACTTGGTTGACACCATTAGTAAGACCAACCTTGGCTTTGTCAAACGTATTTATCTATTCAAGTCGATTCATCCTCTAAGAAGTTCGATGGATACTTGTTATCATAAAATGGAAGTTGATTGATTCTTTTAGCAGTTTAACAACACCAAATATGAGGACAAGATAATGGAAATGGTGCCACCTTTGAATCTAAGTTGTTGTAGATGTCTTTTCTTCATGGCAATTTGAATTAAGCATATGCAAATTGAATAAGTCTTTGGATTGTTTTCACTTAACAAGTCGACATGTAAGTGATTATGTTGAGTATTAGCTTAAGAAATCACCACCTTTTTTATATGTTTCATGTGTTGTTTTTCATGGAGCTTGTTGTCCATTAACATTCCTAAACTGTAGGGTTTGAGATTGCTAAATTGCTCTATAAATAGTTGAACCATTTTTTTTGGAAGGGATGCATTCTTTTCCAAGAGATTACACATCTTTTGCAGTTCATTATTTGTGTGTTATTGGGTCTTATATTGTGAGTGAGAAATAGTGAGTGTTTTATTGTTTTGAGAGGAAACATTGTTGTTTGAGAGAAGTAACCTATAAACAAGTGAGATAAAGTTAATTGTGACATTCTTGAGAAGTTGATTATCAAGCTATTTGTTGTTGGAGAGGGTTGCATTGTTGTCTTTAACTATATTTGAGTGTCTTTGAAAAGGAAATTGAAGCTTTATGTTATTTTCATAATGTATTTTAAGTAATCCATAGTAGGAGATGGGTGTTTATCATAAGTATTATATACTAGGTATGATTAAACGTGAAAATCACATATGGTGTATTAGCTAAGTATTAATTTAACTAGGAAAGCTTATGTTTACTCCTAGGATAGGTAACCCAATATGGGAGGGAGTTTTGTTGGAAAAATGAAGGATGTATCATTTTGTTATTTTGTGTTTCCATTGATGTCACCATGATATATGAGTTGCAATTGCAAGATCAAGTTTGAAGTTGTTTTGATATTCTGGTCGGGTATCTGAACTAGTATTTTGCTTACATCCTCTGGTATTTTGGTCCGCATTTGTTTGTTGGTGATTATTGTTGCTTGTAGTTTTGGGAAATGATTTGTAGAAATTGGGAGCATGTACATTCAAGATCTCACGCATCCAGATGCTCGTACGTTGTATCAACATTACACTGGTATTTGCAATTGCGATATTCGGCCTATCCTTGGCTGACCTAATGGATGTATTGTGTAATGGTGAATTAATTTTTGTTATGCGGATATATGTGTGACCTATTTTAGGTCCATTTTGACTTGATGTAGCGTGTTGGATGTGTGAATTACTTTTTGAGAGGATTTTGTGAAAGCTTGAAGCCAAAACTTGGTATTTTTGGTGAATGAGAAGTGCATCTAATTAGGCCAACCTAATTGATGCCTATAGAGAGATCAAATATATATTGGATAGTTTTTGAAGATTGGTAATGTAATGGTTGTATTGTGAATGCGAATGTGAAGAAGAGTGAATATGATGAAGTGTGTCAAGTCAGTTTACTGACCTTCATTGGAATTGAATCTACACTCACTAGGTGTACTTTATCAGTTCATTTTTTGGTTGTAAGCCATTTTTGTCATTGTAATTTTGTAGGAAGTAAGCCTTTGTATTTGGATAGTGAGTCCTAGTAGTGAACCACCCTTTTGTAATATTTTATAACTAGTTATATTATATTGTGAGCTAACACTCACTGTGGTTTTTCCCATTTTGGGTTTTCCACGTCAAAATGTCGATGTTCATGTGTTTTGCGATTTCATGTTTTGTTAATGCTTTTACTTATCCTTGCTATTGTATGCATGGGAATAATTGGATGGTATCTGATTAGAAAATTTAAGATACTGATTCACCCCCCCTCTCAGTATCTTGGACATTTAACAATTGGTATCAGAGCTTGGTTCCTTCAGAAAAGCCTAACAGCTTGAGGGAGATCCTAAAGATGGAAGAAATGAATGACAAAGGAGAGCTTCAGATTGATCTTGAGGATCTTGACAAAGTTGAAAGAGAAAACAAAGATCTAAAAGAGAATCTTGAAGGTGTGAATGAATGTGTTCAAAAATTAAAGGAGCAATTGAAAAAGTTCAAAGATAGGCATAAGGAAGTAACCGATCAATTGAAGAAGGCTAATGAAGATATTTCCAGTTTGAAAGTGCAAGTAGAGGAGAAGAAAATAATTGAAGAGTTTCTGAACAAGTTGATACAAAGCAAGTTTGAAGATTGCACCAAGCTTGAACAAGAAGTTGTGAACCTAAAAGTGGTTATGGAGAAGGTGAAAATCTATTAGAACAATTTCAAATCTAGCTCATACAGGCTTGATGAACTGATTGCAGGACAAAAATTGAGTAAAGACAAAGGTGGTCTAGGAAATGATACTGGTGAAGGTTCCAAGAATATGAACAATCAGAAGACTCAGAATGAAGGAAAGCATAAAGGAAATTCAAGGAAGTCTGTTAGGAGACCTCCTATGAGATAGCCTAATGTACAAAGGTATCCTTTTAATGGCACTTGTTTTTCATGCAACAAATTTGGTCACAAGGCAAAAAAATGTAGGAGTAGGATGAATTAGTTCCCTGGTCCTTTTACTGGTCAATGTTTTGCATGCAAAAGAATTGGACATAGGAAAAGTGAATGTAGAATCTTGATGATAAATCAGTTTAATGGAGGAAGAATGAATCAATCCTTTAATGGCTATTGTTATACTTGTAAAAAGTATGGACATAAAGTTAATCAGTGCAAAACAAGAGTCAGTGGAAGTCAATCTAATTAGAGAAATATTGTTTGCTTTAACTGTAACAAACCAAGACATGTTTCAAGAGTTTGCAGAAGCAAGAAGAGTATGAAGACCAATCCGATAGAAAAGAATGAATTTGTGAACAAGGTTGACAAAGATGAGATTAAGAAAGAGATGAATAAGATTTGGAGGAAGAAAGAAGAACTAGAGACTGTTGATGTGTCTGTGCCCTCATTCAGTAAAGACGATTCCTATGAGGATTAGACCTAGCAAGGTCGTAGGGGGAGCATTATAAAAATATTATAAGAACCCCCTAGATAAATGGCGTGTTAGAGGCTAGCATGAGGATGAATTGTGAAGAATGAATAATCATAGGTTTTAGAAAAGAAATCAGAAAGAAATATGAAAGAATGATCTTTTGTGGAGTGAATTAGGGTTTTCTGAGTAAAAGAGAAGAGTTTTTAGCAACTTTTTGAAATCTATCACATTTAATGTGAATTATGGAAGATCATTTTTTTATAAAGAAAGTGTTCAAGGAATTTTGATCATTCATGCATTTGAAGAAATTGAAGAGCTTTGGAGCATTCTTAAGCAGATTTGTAGTTCGAAGCTATGGAAACCCTAGTTGTGGCTCATCATGAAGAAAAAGGTATTTTAATCTTTTGTGCAGTTGTGTTTCATGTTGTTTAATTCAAAATTGGAAGAATGGCAACCCTTGTAGTTGTTAAAGTGTCAGAGAGGTCAAGACCCTTTTATAGAAAATTTTCCTCGAAAGTTTTCGAAGATGACCCCATGGGCGCATTCTCGTCAATCCCTCATGGAGTTATGCTGACCGAGGATACACAGATGTATATTTGAGTAAATTTTGAGGAATACAATCACACAAAGTTGATTGACATTTGGCAGAATGAGCTTATTGGTGATGATTTCTTGATAAAACTTGAGTACTCGAACCTGGTCTCAAAGAGGTTAGACAGATGGAACAATTTTCCCAACTTTAGCTATGATGACAAATTTGTGAAATTAGTCCTAAGTAGAATCCATGATAATTTCATGTGGACTAAATGCACCTGATAACTAATGAAGCGATTAGGGTTGTTACTAGGCTCTGAGATAAAGGTATAGTACCTATGTTGAAAATTGTGAAGAATGAGGTTGTAATGGAACTTATAAGAGCCATCTATGACAAGAGAGCCTTAATGATGAAATCCATCACTAATCCAACTGTGAAGTATGCAATTATCATGATCGGCCACAAAATATATTTCACAAACAAAGAGAACTCTATTTCGGCTACAATAATATATACTAGCTTTGATATGGTTATAAATGATGTTGATTATGATCTATTTGAGCTTCTCCAGTTATAGTTGCTTGAGAACTTGAAGTCGATGAAGGAAAGGAAGTATGCTTTTAAATTTGGTTCACTAATTGTACGTCTTGTTTTATTTCATGAAAAGACTTCTAGGAAAGAATGATGAAGTAATTTGGGACTCATCTAGACTAGTGGCACAACAATTTTTTGATTATATGCATAGTCTGGGTAATCTGGATGCTCAAGATGATGCTCTAACAACATTCTTCGCTATATTCAAGAGAAACATGAATGAAAGGGAAAGGATTCAAAAGAAAATTGTTGAGAAGTATAAAGATGGCATCATATTCCATGTTTCCTCTAATGAATGCATGATTGAGGTTGTAGAACCTCGAACCATATGGATTCAACCTTTGGGAAATGAGGTAATAGAAGAAGAAGTTGAAGGTTATGTGCAAATGTTGTTGAAGAATTTGAAGGATCCCAACGAACCTAGAATTGGGACATATGTTGAAAAGTTTATGGAGATTCATCTAGAGTAATAGAAGCCTAAAATTAGAAAGAAAGTGGAGAAAACGCTTAAAGAAGTTGGATTCATTATTTGGAAATTGCCCTTGGAAGGGCTAGGAGAAAACAGTTGGAGGTAGAATCATCTGGCTTGAGGAGATCCAGCATAACTACCTCTGCAAAATCCTTTGCAACCCCTGCAACAAAGATTGAACCCAGTACCATTGATAAAGGAAAAGGTCCTATTTTCTCGAAATTGACTACTAGATTTGGGAAGAAGAAAGAAACTCCTATGGTAGCCTCTGTAAAGAGAGGAAGGAAAGAGAAAGTGACATGGGAGAAAAACCTCAGTGTTACAAAAGATTAGGATGAAGAGGAAGAAGATCTTGATGCAAATTTGGTGAGGAGAAGAAGAGGAGGTTTATCCTCTAGTGAAGGCTCTTCTACAGAAGTTGTTGGTTCCAAGAGAGTACATGTTGTATCATCTTTTGATGATGAGGAAGTGTTGGTGTTCATGTCCACACCAAACTAGAATCAAAGAAGACTAAGGTGTTTGATGAAGCCTCTACAAACCAGAGAGGAGAACAGGACAATCCAGTAAGTTCTAGTCCCCGCTTTAAATTAGAGGCAACTCTCAATTCCTTGCTACATTTTGAGAACATGCTTCAACCTACAATAGAATACTATGATAATGTTGGAGAAGAAGATAAGAAAACTTTACTTTTACTTGTTATTCAATATGTTATCATCTTAGAAGTTAAGTGGGATGATATAAAGAAAGATGTACCTGAAGGTAAGTGGGCAACTCTGATGAAAAGGAGATCAGAGGTTGTTGAATTCAAAGAGAAAATCAGGAATGATGCATATAATAAGATTAGGTCTTCCCTGACCCCAGATGATCTAGAATCTTTGAAGAAGATCTGTGCAGAGATGTTTCAAACGAAGAAAAGAGTAAACATTTTAATGAGAAAGAATAAAAAGCTGACAAAGAAGATAAAGAAAGAAAGAACAAAAGTGATCCTATATATAGTAGAAAAATATGGCATGCTTAAGGCTGATGAAGATGTTGCTACTAAAAATGCTAAAGAAAATATTCCTCTTGATATAGTTAATGTAGATATTTTTGAAAATATTGATGTTGAAGTTTATGTCAGTGGTGAAAATGACCCTCTAGAAGGTGAAAAGTAGAATGAAGGTGAAGCTAAGCCTGAAAAGCATAATGATGCTCCTCCAAATCACACTAAAGGAGAAAAAGGAAATAATGAACAAGGTAATATTGAAGGAAAAGGCAGTGAAGAAGAAGAAAAAGATAATCCAGAGGAAGAGAAAAATAAAGATGGAAATGATGGAAATGATGAAGAGGATAACAAGGATAAAGACAAAGATGAAAATAAAAAAGAAGAAAGAAGAAGAAGAGAAAATGGAAGAAGGAAAGGAGGAGGAAGAAGAGAAGGAAAAAGGAGAGGAAGAAAAGAAAAACAAAGAATATGCCAGGAAAAATGAAGAAAGTGAAAAGAAGATGGTAAAATATCTTAAGAATCCCAGAGAATTGTCCTCTGGTAATGATGTTCTAAAAGGATTGTTATCCAAGCAAATTAGATTTCGGCCGATAATTCCCCAAGAGCTTCTACAACTTTATAGATATGGAGAAGATATGGAGAAGATGTCTCTAGTGCATAAAGTGGTGTTAGGAGATGCTTTGCAAGCATATGGAAGGAAGGAAATTCTTGAAGTACATAAAAAAGGAACATAACTTATAGAAGATGTTCTTAAGGCATTGTAGGAAGTCATACCTAGTGCATCCATTGATACATCTCTCACTCTTATTGAAAATTTGAGATTGTTGTTAGATTCTTTCAAGGAGTATACCTCTGAGCTTAGTGAAAAGAGAAAACAAGAGGTTGAGGAGAAATTGGCAGAGAAAAGGTTATTGGCATTACATGACAAGTGTGCTCTTGCACACTCAAGTGCTGAAATGAATTTGGAAGTTGTGAAGGTTTGTGAGTCATAAGCAAGTTTTGTCCTCGCTTATTGCTTGAAGTGGTTGGATGCCACTTAGAATATTAAGGTTGTTATGGACTCTATTGAGTCTCAGCTGTCTACCATCTTCGGTACTTATGACCTATCCAAAGATAGAGACAAATCAACCTAGAATGACATCACTGTGCATAAAGAAATTTTTTTATCTTGCAGAAGTAGAAGGAAGAAATCATCAAAAAATTTGATCAGTTGAGTGATATTGTAAGAGTGGAATACACTCTAGTTGGCAAGGCTCTGGCATGCACAAAAAAACTTGAGAAGATAAATTTGACTCCTGATACTTCAAATGGTGCAAAAGAAACTCTAGTAGAGTTGGAATCCCTAAACAGGATGTTGATTGCCACAAGGGATAGCTGGGAGAATGGAAAATCAATATGGGAAGGTATTTTGAAGGAGCTTCAAGGCTCGCCATCCTTCGGTTGATACACATTTCTTTGTTTTCATGTTTTCAAGTTTTTTTTGGGACACCCTTTGTCCTTGATGTCAAAGGGGGAGTGAAGAATGGTGAAATGTTGGTGTTAGGGGGAAAAGTGTTGTAAATAAGGAGTTTTGTAAATATTATTTTTGGCACATGTTGCCATCAATGACAAAGGGGGAGATTGTTGGAAAAATGAAAAACATCTCATTTTGTTATGTTGTGTTGTCATTGATGTCATCATGATATATGAGTTGCAATTGCAAGATCAAGTCTAAAGTTGTTTTGGTATTCTGGTTTGGTATCTGAAACAATATTTTGCTTACATTCTCCAGTATTTTGGTCTGCATTTGTTTGCTGGTGATTACTATTGCTTGTGGTTTTGGGAAATGGTTTGTAGATGTTAAGAGCGTGTACATTCAAGATCTCACATATCCAGATGCTCGTATGGTGTATCAAAATTACACTGGTATTTGCAATTGTGCTATTAGGCATATCCTTGGCCGACCTAATGGATGTATTGTGTAATGGTGATTAATTTTTGTTATGCATCCATGCCAACTTGATGTAGCATGTTGGATGTGTGAATTGATTTTTTAGAAGATTTTGTGAAAGCCTAAAGCCGACAGTTGGTATTTTTGGTGAATGAGAAGTGCATCTAATTAGGCCAACCTAATTAATGCCTATGGAGAGATCATATATATATATTGGACAGTTTTTGAAGATTGGTAATGTAATGGTTTTATTGTGCATGCAAATGTGAAGAAAGAAGTGTGTCAATTCAGTTTCCTAAGCTTCATTGGAACTGAATCTGCACTCACTAGGTGTACTTTATCATATCATTTTATGGTTGTAAGCCATTTTTGTCATTGTAATTTTGTAGGCAGTGAGCCTTTGTATTTGGACAGTGAGTCCTGGTAGTGATCCACCCTTTTGTAATAGCTTATAACCAATTATACTATATTGTGAGCTAACACTCACTGTGGTTTTCCCCATTTTGGGTTTTCCACATAAAAATCTTGGTGTTCATGTGTTTTGTGATTTCATGTTCTGTTAATGCTTTTACTTATCCTTGCTATTGTATGCATTGGAATAATTAGATTGTATTTGATTAGAAAATTTAAGGATACTGATTCACCCCCCCTTAGTATCTTGGGCATTTAACAAGTTTAAGTACTTATGTGTAAGTAGGGTTACTCCAAGTATATAGGTTGTCTAGGATGAAGGAATATCCAATGAAGGATATACCCAGCTTGTGAACTTACTAGTTAAGTAGGATTACTCCAAGTAGATTATTATAGTGATAGGTTATTTGGGATGATTGACTATCCATTGAAGGAAATACCTATGCATAGCTTAAGATAGCTCCTTAAGTTAAATTGGCCCTGAGTAGTGTATGTGATAGATGACTTCATTCAAAGTACTAAATGAGAACACTTTGGCTAAAGTAGTGTGAATGTTCAAGACTCCACTCTAGATTATGTGACTACTGAGACTATACTGTCATTTCACCATGATCTAGTATTACATGCTAGTTCTAGATTGTGGGATACAAGGTTCTAGTTATGTAGGACACAACACTATGCTTAGTTGGTTGTCGTTATTGGTTACTCTACCAATCTCTTCGTCGAAGGGAAGGGCCATATATCAAATGAAAGATGTCTAGGGGACCACATTATGAGTTTGTGGTTAGCAAAAAAGTGCCTAAGTGATGCTTCTCCTCCATAGTAGGCGATAGAAGAACCAAGATTTGAAAGGAAGGATCCTAGACTGTCTTACAACTATTTGTTCTAAAGATCATTGCGCTATGTATGTAAATGTATGCTTACTTACATTGATGCATTTTAAGGAATGAAGAGGAATTCATGTTGCAATATGTTATGCATCTTGATTGGAAATTATCAATAAAGATTTTTTTTTTTTTATTGCAATGGCTTGTTAGTTTATTTACTTGTATGGTGAAAAATTAAAAAAAATTACTCCATTGAAGGGCTAGTATGTTATACCCTTCTCACATTAAATAATTGTTATAAATTATTTAATTAAACCACGTTTCCACTTCAATTAAATAAAAAAAATTAATTATGTAATTCTCCAATATTCACTCAACATGACCAATTAATAAATACACTTTTATTTATTAATTCAATTACATCTTGCACGTTCCTCTCAAAATTAATTAATTAAATTAATTAATTATCCAAGCACACATTTTGATTGATCAAATCACATCCACCGATTATTCAATCTAATTTGCTGACTGATCAATCATCTCCAATGATTATTCCAATCCCACTAATTAATATATCCCTTTCCACCAATTCAATCCAATTTCATTGATTATTCAATCCAATCCCACTGATTATTCAATTGATTCCCTTGATTGGATTAATTAGGTTCGTTAACTACTCAATCTATTTCCTTTCAACACACATAGATTGTTGATCTTGATCTCTGATATTTGCATCTAGATCATTCATTTGAAATAAGAATTTCTATAAAAGAAGCCTTCTTCTCACATTTTTGACTAACCACAAATTCTCGATATTTTTTGCTCATCATTCAACAACATTCTTGAGATTGAAGCAAAGAAGCACATACAAAATCTGAGAGCCATATTCAAGGAGAATATTGGAGAGAGACAACGAAGGTGAATCAAAAAGAGCTTGGAAAGGAAGGTGAATTGGTATCATTTGCTTACATTTCTATGTTTGTTTCCATTCATCATTGAATAGATTTGATTTGAGATTAGCATTTGAATTCTTAAGTTTAGTGGTTACTTAGAATAGATTCATGCCTAATGTTGTTGAAAACCTCATTTTTTGATCTTACAGTAAATTTTTGGGCATTATAGTTTTATCTTACCACTTAGTTGCATTTGTGTGAGCTTGAGTCTATAAAAGCAAGAACATGTTTAGTGGTTAGGGTTGGTTGGGTGAGTGGGTTGTCATTATTGAGTATTTATGAGGAGTGCACATGTGAAGCATGGCATGAGATGTGTGGATTCATGTTTTTACACATGAGGATGCATGGAGAGGCTTGATGCTCCAGTGGTATTCATTGTAACTCTTGTATTTCTTTATTGTTGAATAATAAGATGGAGTATGGATGATTTTGGAGGTTGGGTTTTTCCCTCTTGAGGGTTTTCCCGAGGTATATCTTGTGTTATCTCATGGCTTTTCTATTTGATCTATACATTATGGTTACTTGGATGCATGTTTATCTCTCATGGGGTTACGTAGGAAATGGATTGAGATTCTAGTTATAATTATATATTTCCTAACACCATAGATAGGTACCCTCAAAATCTGTCAAACATCCTCCAAGGTAATGGTTGCCTCTCTTGTGGGAATATGGAAGGAAGATGTCTCTGACCTCCATCGCTTGATCAAAGCTATCATCAAGTCTGTATGGACCTTGATCTCTAGCAAATAAGCTATGTGAAAGAGTCCAACCACATGTACGAACTCAATCCCAATTGTTGTAAAAGTAGTCATGCACTCCAAAATCCAAGGTCTTCACTACCATGACAAGATCGAGTTTAGGACACCCTGCAAGGATAGTGCCTGTGATGTTAATTTATCAAAATTTTACGAAACATCCTAAGTCTTTTGAGCTAAAAACAAACATGTCACTTTCTACAAACACATCAACCCATGCCAGTCACACGTGGTTGAATTTTCAAACACATCAAACCCCCAAATCAGTCATGAACACGTTTTCAAACACATCACTTTCTAACCAAACAAACGTGATAAGGTACCCAAATTATGCTATGGTAACCCAAACATGCCATGCTATGATAAAAGTATTGTTTTGTGTTTGCAAACACAATACATCAGATTCCAAAGGTGTTGATCCATGTATGATGTGTTTGTTTTCCTACCTTTAGCTACCAATTTGAATGCCTAAAACTACGTGAAAAAGATAAACTTAGTATATACCAAGGGGCCTTCTCTCACTGGCCTCTTGAACTATTTGACTCAGTCTACATGGTGTGTAGCATGAAGAAGAGGGCCATCTTGAGAAGGTGTCTGTGAAAAATAGATGCTCAAAACTCTAGAATCTCTCTAAGCAAAGTGTGTAAATGAGGTTAAAATGAACCCAAATGCATATATATGCCTAGAAAACCCTATGGTTTCACCCTATAGCCTAATTTTAAAACTTGTTTATTCATCCTGATCAATTTTTGAGCTTCATAGAACTTAATTTTTTTGTCCTCTTTTCAGCAAACCTAGTCTCATCATCTTGTCATGATCTCGACTTGAAAATTAATTTTTTCAACCGATCTCTCGAGTGGGTAGCCTACCATCCTTCCTTTTTATGCTAGGGCACAATGGGGCATCACGTGAATTTTTAAATTCTTTTTGAGCAACATCGAGTCTTTTAAATAGCATAACAGGTACATTGTCTCAAGGAAGGACAAAATGTAGACACCTAAAATTGTCTTAAGCATATCACACATCTTGATTTCACTTACTAACATCATTTTCCTCATTATCCCCTATTTCCTCCATTTAATTAAATAATTTTCAATTATTTGATTAAATTCCTATTTTCCTTTATTAATTAATAATTAAGGTTATTTGATTAATTCATCATTTTCTCACTAATTCCCCCTTTTTATTAAATAATTCCAATTATTTAATTAAAAATTCCTTCCAACTCACATGATTAAATAATTTCCAATTATTTAATTAAGATCTTAATTCTCTCTGATCTTCACAATTAAATAATTTTCATATTATTTAATTGACTAATTTTCCTCCAATCCTCCAACTTGCACAAAGAATATTCTTTTTTTAAAAAGAAAATATTCCCAATTCAAATTCAAATATCTTCTTCCCTCCAATTCAAAATATCTTCAACCAATTTTCCATGAAAATAGGGATATTTTGTGTTCTCGTGAATTTTCATCCCTTGATCTTTCCTCATTTCCTTGATTTCTTCTCAACCATTGATCCTCAAATTGAATCTTCATTGTTGATCAAAATACCTAAAATATATAAAACAACTCATTTCCTCATGAAATTCATTCACAATATTCATAAGCATAAACACTCTTGAATTATTGAGCCAATCTTGAGCATTTGAGAACCCCTTTTGTGAATCATGTCTTCAATAGCTTTTGTAATGTTGGTTGATAGATTTATCCTTCATAAATAAGTACAGAAAATGACTCAAATGCCCAGGTAGAAGGATAAAGATCACCAACAATTGAGTCACTGACTATGGTATTTGCAAGTGCTCTTTGCTTATTTTACAAGGCGCAACTACCTTCTAATGATATTCAATGAATGGGAAAATTGGGTATGCTTTTGACCAAAAAGAAAAAAGGGTTCATAGACATTTACCCATAACCATGAAAGTAAATGTAGTAAGCTAACCCAGAACAAGAATAATATAAACAAATGATTCAAAGCCCATTTTTCTTAAACCCACATTAGGAAAAAGGGGAAGAACAATATGCAAAATTTCTTTCAACAGATGAATTATCCCGAATTCTAAGTTCTAGAAATAATCACATACTCAGTTTCATATAATAGATAAACATTAAAGAGATTACAAAGAAGCACAATTCAATTACAATCAAAGATAATATTGATATACACAAAGGTTTATAATATCTCTTTATTCTTTAATGTTTATAAGCAAATTCAAAGTCCCTCCTACTGTACAATAAAACTGTTTTCCAAAAAAACTCAAAATTCTTGCTTTTCTTTCTATTCCCTTCCTTTTCTTTATATTTTTTCTCCCTCTTTTTACATTGCTTCAGAAGTTTTTATAGGCACACAAAAACTGTTACATTGCAGGAATAATGGTCTTGAAAATGATCGAAAGACAAAAAGATTTCAAAATAGAAAAAGTTTCTTAAAAGACAATATCATTACGTGTCATGAAAATCCATGCACACTGCTAAATTGTTGGATGAGCTAGAACCCTGAACAACTCCAACTGCATTTCCATGACTAGATTGTAGAATTTAGCACGTTCTTCTTCTTCATCCAGGATGAAAGTTACCTGATTATATTTGTCATAGCTGATCTTTTCTTTCTAGGCCAACGAACATAGTTCATAAATGATGTCAAATTGTTCCTCTTTTGGCCAATTCAAATTGGGTTGTATAACAAGAACCAATTCATCTTCCCATTCTACAACTTCACCAAGAAGTACCATCTTGACAAAAATTTTGGAACTGAAAAATGTTGATAGCTTCTTTTTCATGTAGGCTTGTTTAATTTTGGTGGTGAGAAGTTACCATTTATTGGCTAAAAGAAACATGCCAACCTATCACAAAATCTGTTTCACCAACTTCCCTATTTAATAGCTATCCTTTTAGAGATTTTTAAAGATTATGTTACATTTCAAATTGATATTCCAAAGCATTTGAGAAGACATTCCTTAAAGGCACCGTGTAGCTTATTTAATCAACTAACACCTTAAAAGTCGTGCATTTCAATGAAAACACCTGATCGTGGAGAAGTAGAACTTCATAACCATCAGTCAAGATTTTTGAGGTTTTGTGAACTTCTAATGTCTTGACTCCATATCCCATCGCAACGAAGGTTACAGTCGAGCGATTCTAGAATTTTAGAACCTAGTGACTTAGTTAGGAAACTTGGTAGGGCTGCAATTAGTTATGAAATTTATTGAGATTGCAATTTGAATACATAAAGGATTTAACTAAGGCATCAAAAAAATATTTTTTGTACGGACTTTGGAATTTAAAATTTCACAAGTAACATGTAATAATGGATTATGCACAATTTGAGCAATCCACATTACAAATTTGCATCAATCCACAATGGGATTGAAGGTTTGCATTGTCTATTTGGTCTAATTGCTTTGAATTTGCATTTCATTACATTAGATTAAATTTTTGAAGCTTTAGGAAACTAATTTCATTAAGTATGGATTTGTATGATCCCAATCTTCTAAGTTCTTAGTGTTTTTAGACTGTAATTGCTTCAATTATGCTTTCATTTGATCACTCATATTTCCCCTATGATAATGATCAACATGAATATTTGTGTGTTCACCCATATATTTATTTGCATATAGTTCCCACCCCTTTTGAAAGTTCTTACTATTCTAAAGTCTATGGTTTCTTGCTAAACATCTAATAGAAGATTTATTTTTCATATCAACGATGTGTAACAAAATTCATCCTCACACAAATAACTCTTATTTTAGAAATATACTATTATTTCAAGTGCTATGCATATATAAACGGAATAGCTCCTCATTTTAACATCAATAATAAATCATTCATTATTCCTTTTAAAAATACAAACAAATCTTTCTTCTTATTCTATTAAAACTATATGTCAATCTACTAAAACTTATAATTCTAAATTTAGGGTATTCATGTCATTTTTTCTTTAGTTTTATGTCCACATCGATGCAAATGTCTCAATGCTATAGCATATCAACAAGTGACATACTTGTGTGCTAGGTTTGACTTGTGGCTTGATCCCTATCCATCTTCATTTCATCCCCATTTGCACTAATACCCATACATTCATTACTTATTCATTCCTATTTCACCTCCACATTAGCATTGATTTCCATACATTCATTCCCTACCTTAAGATCACCACCTTATCTTTGTTGGTTGTTTCTACATGACAAGATTGATCCAAGTTAATTTCGAGGAGCAAGAGAATTATCTACTAATCCCAAAACTTCAAATGCAAATTCAAACTTTCCCACCCCTTTCTACTAACCATTACAATCCAACTAAACACACATTTCATGCAACATGTTATGCCAAGGTATTTAAAGACATTCATTGTGCATGTAAAAAAACATCATGGATCAATGGGAATAAAATGAATAATTAGAGCACACTTTAATTCTAAGCAATAACAAATAATTCACATGTTTGTGAATGGTACCTTTGATCCCTTTTATTGCTAGTAATTTAATCCATTAAGGATTTTGACCTAGGAGATCATGTTCACCTATTGAGTTGGAATACTCCTCAATGATGATTATAAACACCACCTTCACGAATTCATATATCTTGAAGGCAAAGACAAGTAAATCTTTGGGCACACTTTTTGCTAGATTATGTCCATGCGAATCAAATCAATTATACACATCAAATCAAGTATGTAATGGTTAGGATCAAACTTGTAGAACTCGAGATCATTTTGTGTCATTTTTTGTACGAATATAAACTCTTAAACTTTCATCAAACTAAAACAATTAAATTTTTGAAAGTAACAAATTTATTTAAAATGATATCAACAACAATTATTTAGTATCAATCCTAAAATTAACTATACCTAATCTACTCATTTAATTTTCGTGTTTTACTTTCATAAACTATTTCAACTCTATCATCTAAATTAATTTATGAGTAGTATGGAGTGTATATCTATATATGAAGATATGTTGAGCATAGTGTTGCAAATTGTCTTGGGTATGACTTGAACATTGATTATTCTTAACACAAGTTTGTAATTAATGGAATATGTCTTTCAAAGTTCAAAAGGATTTAATGGGGCTTTGTTGAAGTATGTTATGCCTCATCTAAGATGATGTCATAAATGATAATAGATTTATAGATCTATAGTAAGGCGGGACCTCACTTGGACCCCTAACAAGGCTTCTTGCATTATGGATGCATGATAACAATATTTGACTACTACTTTATAGGGACATATATACTTTATTAATGTTATATTATTGCACAAAATTAAGATTGCCTAACAACCTCATACGTAGTTATGGCTAGATCTACATGCTTTGGGAGATATATTTGAGATAACAACATTCTTGACAAAACTTAGTCTAGGTCTGTATATTTTGAGTGATAATCTTCAGATGAATAGAACCTTGATGTGTTTGGAGAGAAAATTATTGTTAGTGCTAATGCTTAATTAACTCCCTTGGGTGGAAAATCACATTACCCTTATTTATTAATTGTATGAGGGATTTACTATGTTGGAATTCCAAGTGTAGACTCCTTGAGAGACCTTGTAAGGAGAACTATGTGTGACTTTGATCCATTCAGAAGCATGTATGTAGGTGGTCCTTGGGTGAAGGATGCCTCTGTGACCTCAAGTCCAAAAGGGGGAGGGTTCAGAGGGATAACTTCAAGATTGGGGTTGTTCCTATATGGTTTAATCTTTCCTCCTCTGTAAGCTTCTATTTGAGACTAAATGGGTACTAAATGGGTATGATCAAGTTAAGGGAATTTTAATAATTTATATTTAATACATAATTTTCTTTTGAATACTAATTTAAATGAAGTAATGGATTTAACAACTTTATAATTGGCATTTGAATATATGTAAAGTTCATCTCATGTTGGTTCCATGTAACTTGTATGTGTTGTAAAAACTGACTCCATATCTGGAGGTCTCTATGTATAGGCCCATGTATCTTTTATTTGTGATTGTGATTCATGTTATGTATGACCCATCTAAGTGCAAACCTCTGAGATTTTTCAACAGTGACAGGTATTCATTAGATCATGCCAATGATTGATGTTTGGGCTACTACTAGAGACTAGCTAGCATTCACAGTATCAGGACAATAACCCAACCAAAATAACCCTGGACATAATAACCCCATCATAATAATCCAAGGATAAAATAACCCAGGGTCATAATAACCCATGGACAAAATAACCTGTGGTCAAAATAACCCATGGATAGAATAACCCATGGTCATTTTACAATTTCTCTATATTCTTATGGGGATATTTTGTCCATGGGTTATTCTGACCACGGGTTATTTTGGCTTGGGTTATTATGACCTTGGGTTATTCTGTCCTTGGGTTATTGTGACCAGGTTATTTTGGCGGGGTTATTATGTCCTGCAACCAACATTCACCTCGTTCACGAAGGTGAAGGTTGCTATGGGCTACCCTGGTTATAATTATGATACAGTAATAGTTGCATGGATAGGGAGCCATCTGTGTGAGTAATGGTAATCCAAGGCTAACTATTGCATCAAGGGGGTTCATTGGCTATCATCGAGGGCACAAAAGTGACTGATGCTAGTGTTCTTGGGATTGTGAAGAAGATAGTTGACAATATCACTAAGGTCACAAGGTGGTATATGTTTGGAGCTACTTCTTCTTAGGTGGACAAACTTGTCACTAATGGCCTATAGGTGATTGAAGTCAGAATACACTAGGTTATGGTAGGTTCAATACTTGGGGAAAGCCTTGGGATGGTGGACGAACCCACGGTGTAGTATGGGATGCACCGAATCTCAAGTTTCTAGTTGTTAGACTATATACCTGGCCTTGTTGGGTTGAGGATGGACCCACAATGCAATATGGGATGCATTGAATCCTCTTCCCGTTTGTCCAATAGTGCAAAAGACCGGAGAAAATGATGGGACCTGCTGTGTAGTGCACAATGCATTGATATTCTTTCTATTTGGAATGCATTACAAACATGTGTTAGTCAACCATTGTGTACGTGATGTATGTTGGAGCTTGTCACTATGTATTTTTGATGTATGTTGGAGCTCATTATTGTATATTTGTGATGTACGGTGGAGCTCATCACTATGTATATGTGATGTATGTCGGAGCTTGACACTGAGTATTTGCGACATATGTTGGAGCCAACCACTAATGTAATTGTGATATGCATAGGAGATAATCACTGTTGTACTTGTGATGTGTATGAGCTATTCAACTTGTGTATATGGAGGTATGCTCGTGACAATCATTGTGTATGATCTTTGGGACTATGGTTTGATATGACCCTTGTGTATTGGTCATGTTTGTACACTAAGGATTGCTAATGTTTGGTATGGGATCAACACTTGATGACAATGCTATTATCATTATATTATATTTGGACTAAGTTGATAATTTATGTTTAATGAATAGTCTTGGTTTAAATGTGAGGTCTAATATCTCATGCAAGAGGAGAGAATGAACTCCCTCTAATAGTGGTAGGAAAACTACAAAGCCTTTGATTCCCATGAGGGGATATGAAGGTAGGATCACCATGAACCCTTGAGGATTAGGTTTGGGTCTAGGAAGGACCCTAGCCATAGGAGCTCGACACTTTTGAATGTAAGCATATAAGCGGTGATGTTGCTTTATTATCACCAAGATGAATGGAGAACTTTTGAAATTAGCAATTCTAGTCAGATGCTTGGTCGGTTAAGTTGGTGCTTGTGGAGAAGATTGTTGTGCCTTAGATTGCTTCAAATGGTGCAACATGTTGTTGCCAAGGTATTTAAAGTGTGGATCAATTGGGAGTTTACAAAATTATTGTTGTGCCTAAGAGGGGTAGATTTTACAATTGTCTACTAATCCTAAAACTTCAAATGCAAATTCAAACTTTCCCACCCCTTTCTACTAACCATTATGAACCAACTAAACACACATTTCATGCAACATGTTGTTATGCCAAGGTATTTAAAGACATTCATTGCATATCTAAAAATAAATCATGGATCAATGAGGATAAAAGGAATAATTAAAGAATACTTTACTTCTAAGCATTTAACAATTAATTTGGATCACCATCATATGCCATTCACATGTTTGTGAATGATACCTTTAATCCTTTTTATTACTAGTAATCCGGTCCATTAAGGAGTTTGACCTAGGAGATCATGTTCACCTATTGAGTTGATAGACTCCTCAATGATGTTTATAAACACCACCTTAACAAATTCATATATCCTGAAGGCAAAGGCAAGTAAATCTTTGGCACACTTTTTGTTAGACTATACCCATACAACTCAAATCAAGTATGCATTGGTTAGGATCAAACTTGTAGAACTCAAGATCATTCTGCATCATTTTTTGTATAGATATAAACTCTTAAACTTTCATCAAACTAAAACAATTAAATTTTTGATAGTAACATATTTATTTAAAATGACATCGCCAATAATTTATTTAGTATCAATTCTAAACTTAACTATACCTAATCTACTCATCTATTTTTCGTACATTTACTTTCATAAACTATTTTAACTTTATCATCTAAATTAATTTAAACTTAATTAATTATAATTTTTAAATTAACCTATATAAAACATGTATTTCCTTTACAAGACGATAAATGAGGAACCATAATCCTTGGGAGACTCTAACCAAAAAGAGCAAGAAAGCTAATGCAAATTAAAGGTTTCCACACCTTCACCCTCAACCACAAACAAGAGTAACAAGCGTGCAAGACAATGACCCAAAGACGTGCTCTTCCCCGAAATGGATGACCAGTGTCACTATAAATATACACTCGGACACTTTTCTCTGACCCTTTTTCGACCCTTCATCATTATCTCTAGAGAAGGGAAAAACAAAGGAGCTTTTTAAAAGAACCAAAAGAAAAAAGCTTAAAAAGCTCAGGCAGAAAACCAGCTAATGCTTTTACCAGATCCATTCAATACTGTTTACAGCCCCGGTCCTATCAGCTGCTCTGTGCAGGTCTCATCAGATCACTATTTTTCTGCAGAGATTAGGGTTTCGATTGACCGGGAAGAAAAATAAAATATTCATCTGATGGAGGTTTTGCATAGCATCAGATTTTGTACGATCTGGGTAGAAGATTAGGATTTTTCAGCTTAGCTTTGACTTTGTATTTGTCAGGCCAGGGATTGGAGCTCGGGGTTTGGCAGTGGACTGCATCTGAGGCTTGCTAGCTGAAATCTGGGCATTTGGCCATCTGGGCATTGGATTTTATGCAAGAATAAAGGAGCAGTAATAACCTCGTTCCCCGGGGTTTGCTCGCGTATGCGGGTTAGGCGAAGGGCAATATATCTGCTGTTTTGTTGACATGGACGAGGAGACCCAGAAAAGAAATACAGACTGTGTCTATTTTTTGGCTTCGCCCTTGACTTGTAAAAAGGTATTCTTCTTTTCCCACTTGTTTCAGCTTAGTTTGTTTTGGATTTGGTAATATTTTCCTCTTGGGTAACCTAATATTGGGCTTACATGCCCTGAGCTAGGTGAATCTCTTAAGACCGGTACCCAACCTTGTATGTTAGGTAAACCCATCAAGTTGGATGCGGGATTTCACCTAGTTGCAATACTTTATATGCCTTTTGGGGGTTTTTCTGACCATCCTGTTTGGATACGTTTACGATTTGAGCTTGTTGTGTTGGACATGAGAAATCCAGCCTCGTCTGTTGCAATACACCACACTGAGGGAGTTGGATGCAGTATTTTATACCTTATCCTATTCTTTTGGGATTTATCTTTTGAGGTTAAATCACATTCAGTGAGTTTAGGTGCAATATTTTACACAATTGAAACACTTTGTCGTCTCACATCAGTATTTTACCCAATTTCAACACGTTGTCACGTCACTTGGATTTGAAGTTATGGAAAGCCAAGATACTTTTGCCACTTATGCTCATTCTTTTCAACCTTAAATCAATTTGTGGAAACATTTCCATTTCAGCTTCAAGATTTTTGGTTTTGTTTAATTTTTCCTGCTGGATAATTTAATCTCAGTTAAAATGTCATGATTGAGATGTACTTGTTCTCCAATTGCACCCCCCCATCTGTCGAGGTATGTAGCACTACGACAAATCAGATGTTGTATTTTACCCAAGTTTAACATTCTTTCACGTCTTCTGGGGATTTTAAATGGCTGTGGGGGAGGCTCCAGTATGAAAGGAGAAAGGACTAATTTGAGATTATCTCATTGACTTTATTTTTCAGTCTGCCGCCTAATAGATAGAGGGAGTTTTTAGTTAACCGTTCAGAGGCTTGATATGCATTATCGTGGCTTGTTTATTCATTATATGTTAAATGAATTTATCCAAATCACAGAGTGTCTATTATTTTGCACTCTTAGACAGTCATGAGAGTGATTTGGATCTTTTTTTTTACATGCATTACATGAGCTGGGAAAGCGTCCCCCCTTCTTTTAGCAATCCAAAATTTGGAAGCAGAATTTGTTCGCTTTGCTTTCTTTTTTACCTGCTATTTTATATGTGTTTTTATTTGTCATGGATTGAGTTTTCAACCATGTGATAGGATTCAGTTATCCCTCCACATGTTTCACTGCCCACAGAATAACTTGGATATAAACTTGTGTGTGTATTTAGATTACATTTACAACTTGCATCTTCTGTGCTAAAATTTCAAAGTGGTGGACATCAAATGTGCAAAATTATGGTGAAAACAAAACCAAAAAGGAAAAAAAAGAAGGAAAAAATGGAAAACCCAATTGTTAACAATAACATATATTGGAGATTTACATTCAGAGAAACCGTCTCCAAAATACCCAGCACAATCTTCACTACTCTATATGAGCCTTTATGGAAGACCAAACTTGAGGGGAACAAATTAAGACTATTCTGTGCTGTCACCATCAAGCTTCTTGAAGACACTTATTTTCTGCAGACACCAAAAAATATGGAAAAGAGTGCTCATATCACCATATTTTGTTGCCATAATAGAGGGCACAGTTTGCCTACAGTTGCAAGACCTATCAGATGTATGAAGTATGCCATATGGCATATACCATATAACCTCGAATTCTAAAAAAGTGTTAAAAGTAAAACTAGAATACAAACAAATGGAAGTTAAGGAAATCAAATTCATTGTAAAAAGAGGTAAAACTTATTTGCAATGATTGTCGAGTTCATTATTTGATGGTTTTTGACTGAGAACTGAGACCCTGTTTTGAATAAGCAAAATCAGTATACAAAGCCAACTTGTGCTTAGCAAGAATTGTTCTCCAAAATATAGCAAAAGGCCTGGCTACACCAAACAAGGCCTTTGAATTGAAAATGATACCCTTTTTTGTCTATTTTTAGGTGCTGTCTCATGGTTGCACCTGGGGAGCCTTACCAAATCTTGGAGAGAATTGCTGAGCCAAGAATTGGTCCATTTTGACTTGGGAGTTATGCATGAGAGAATGCAGTTTAGCTAGTAGGATATGTTGATTTTGTCTGGCCTATTGGATCTATGTGCATATTTCATAGGACATTGTAATATCCCCTAATTGGGTCATATCAATTTTACCCTAAATTAATGGATTTAGAGAGTACCTTGGCTCTGTTTAATCCCTGCAGACAAGTTAGAAATCAATTACAACAATCACTTAACAAATAGGATATCATTAATAATTCTAACGTAAATTCATTAATCTGATTGTTACTCCACCTTGAGGATGCTCAATCATGGAGGAGCATGGAAGAGGGGGGGGGGGGGCGGGAGGTTTGACGGGGTGTCTTAGCCTCCTCGACCTCATGTGGTGCATGCCATTCATATGAGGTGGCCTATTTAGTGAGGATTCCAATTCCCTCATCATTCAATCCCCTTCCATTCGCTCATGATTGGGCTCCTTATAAACTAACTGAATTTGTATTTGCAATAATCACATTAGTAATACATAGTGAACTATGAATACTCTTTGGGACTACTTGGTCCCCCATTATAGGACACATTGGTCCTCCATTATAGGACACAAGGTCCTCCACTATGGAACACATTGGTTCTCCTAGCTCCATTATAGGACACTTGGTCCTCCATTATAGAACACATAGGTTCTCCATTATAGGACGCTTGGTCCTCCATTATAGAACACACAGGTTCTCCATTATAGAGGTGGCATACCTAGGAGAGTGCCCCACTGCTGTTCCCTTTTGTAATCTCCCTTCTTCTATCATGGTGCAGATATGCACTTAGCAATTTAGTCAAATTCAGATTTGCAAATAATCATATCAGCAAAACATAATGGATTAGGATTATGATATCATAGAATATGTATAATAATATGCATGAACCCTTGATCCCATTTAATAATGCATTATTTCCTTTAATTATTCCCTCACAAATATATCACTTATAGACTTATAGTACAACTGGATCCTTATTTACCAACAGATCTCTTACTTTATTTCCTATTGATGATCTATCACCAATATATTAATTGCAACCCATAAGATAAATGATAGTGATTGATATAATTCAGAAATTCTGAAATAAAATAAATAAATAATACCGACTTATCTCTGCTTGGTTGATCTGCTCTTTTCTTATTCCCTAATCCCTTACCGTTATTTCCCTTAATCGCTGCCTTCTTCCTGTAAGGTCTTCTCTTATATCCCTTCACTTTGGAGAAGAGGTACGATGATCTGTAGAGGGCTGTGCCTTTTGTTTTTGGGAAGATCGTGTCTCTTCTTAATTGCTGTCTTCCATAACTTAATCGTGGCTATTGCTAATATTATCGCTGCTGTTTTAATATGCCTCTTTAGGAATCGATGCCTTTAGGATTCCTTTATTTATTTAATTAAGGTATAGTCACCTTTAGTTTCTTGTTTATTATTGTTATGCTATTTACAATTTATGATATTAATTGTTCTATTTATTATGATAAATGTATTATAATTGTAATATTATCTACGATAATTATAATTATAATAATAATATTTAGATTGTCGTTATATTTATATATATTTTTGATATTTATCTCATTTAGTTATTTTTATTTCAATACTAAAATATGATAGCATTAAATTACTAACATTTATTTGCATTTTCAATGTATTTCAATGTGTTACAATTGTGGGGACATGACAGACATATGTCCTTTGATAATGGCTTTGTATAGTGTGGTTATCGGCTGGAATTGTTAATCTGTTGCTAATAGTAATCTCTGTGTATTTTGTTGTAACTTCTGTTCTGAATATATTTCCTTCTTTTGGAAGGCAACTGGCTACATTTTCCAACTTTGAAGGGTCATGTATGAGGAGTATATCACCTGTGTGTGAGAAATCAGGTCTAGGGCTTGTGTGTCCGTTGCTTTTTATACAATGGATTTGTAGTGGATCTAATACCGGTGTCATCTATAAGGAGTCAACCACCTGTGCATGAGAAATTGGGCCTAGAGTTTTTCGTGGTCATTTCTCCTCCTATGGTGAATTAGCTCTGGGTGGTATTTTAGTATTTTTAGTATTTTGAAAATGTTTTGTGTGGCAGTCACTTTTCTTTCTATTTGAAGTTATCAAGCTAGGTTCTGTGGACATGCTTTGCAGATGTGGCAACAGGACTTTGTTGGTGGGATTTGGTGTGGTTCAAGTTATATGTTCTTGATGACTAGTGGATTTTCTGTAGATGGCATTTGATGACTAGTAGTGACTATTATAATTGTTTAGTAGTTATGTGGTCCTTACCATCTACTTAATTAGTTTTTAGCAATTTGCCAATTGAGTATATGGAGTTATATTTTTCTGCTGTTCCTTGCTCCACGGTTCATGTTGCTTGAATCTGTATTAATGTTTTATTTAGATTATTGGAAGACTGCATAAGCTCTTTTGATACCATGTAGGTGAGCCTATGCTAAGAAGTTTAGTTTTTAAATAATGTGACTGCGTTTGTTAATAGTTATATGATTTTCTATGGAAATGATTTGGATAATCTGTAGACTCTAGTGTGTGAATTCTGGCATTTGGGTTTCTACCTTCTCAAACCAATCTCAGAGGTGTGAGAACAAATTATGAATTAACCTTTGTTAAATAAGTAGGATTAAACTTTAACCTCCAACATGCCTTTATTTAGTAAATGTTGATCCATTACTTGAACCTCTGATGGGGTAAAAAGTTAACCCATACTCTACTTAGGTTATTTGATGTTAATGTTATAGCAGCTTCGGTTGATTCTTCCAGCTCACTTCCTTCGAGAGAGTCTCAAATTGAATATAGCCGTTGGCTATTCAATTTACCTTTTATTATTTTGTGTCTCATGCTTTGGCCGACATGAATAATTCAAAACTCATAAAAGACATTTACTTTGCTAGGCCGACTTCATTAAAAAGAAATGAGGTTTTGTAAGAGGCCGACATTAAGACTTCCGTCTCTATACATATGCACAGTTTAGTCATTCATTTGATCATCAAAAAGAAAGCTTCTTCCAGATCGGTTATTCTCAAGTGCGAATACAATAAAGAAGCTCGACTCCATCTCCATCAAGTGCGAACAGATTCTAGATGTGAATAAGAGACTGCAATCATCTCTATCGATTGGAACTTGTGTCAAGGTGCGGACTATGCAAAGGACCAGTGCGAATTCATCTGAGATCTGAGTGCGCATACACTGGTTCTGTGATTTCATACAAGTGCGATCTCATCAGTGATCTAATTGCGAATTTACCAGATTAGTTCAGTCAAGTATTGTCAAAGTCTGAGAGTTGAAGACCACAGTGCTAAGCAAACATTATTAGATCTGCATTCTATATCATCAGGTGTGATCTAGAGCTTGATATCTGTTATTGGTCTTGTGTTAGACCTTATTGTATTTTGTAAATCAACCACTGTTGCATCAAATATAAGAGAGATCTTTGTTGCTGGGTTTTTCTCCCTCAAGAGGAGGGTTTTCCCAGGATATATTCTGTGTTATCTTGTCTGATTTTTTGATTTATTTCCTGTGCACTTAATCTGTTCACATAATTTCAACATTTGAAACATCTGCAACAACTGCTATGCTAGACAATGACAAGGGTCTTATTAGAAATGTTTGTGCAAATTACAACTGGATTTCTAAAACTATTTCCCAGTTGACTATTTACTTTCCTTGCATGCTTATTCTATTGAGTTATATTTTACTGTTGTTCCTGACCCTCAGGCTCATGTTGCTTTGTTCGCTATTAATGTTCTTGTTAGATTATCGGAAGATAGCATATAATCTTTTGATACCATCTTAGATAAACCTATACTAAGACATTTAATTTTAAAATATTGTGATCACATTTGTTAACAGTTATATGACTTTCTATGGAGATCAATTGGACAACCTATAGAGTATAAATCCCGGCATTTGGTTTTATGTTCTCAAATCAATCTCAGAGGTGTGAGAAGAAATTATGAATTAACCTGTGCCTTTAGTTTAAGGTTGATCCATGGTTCATACTTGTACATTTGATGGGATGAAAAGTTAAATCCCAAAATCAGTGCTTCAAATACTCTACTGAGGTTATTTGAAACATCTACAGCAAACACCATGCTAGAAAATGACAACTTTAACTTATTAGAAATGGTCCTGCAAATTTAAAGTGCATTGGTTTCAATTTTAAACTATTTGTTCTGACAACTGATCGTTTGTTTGCTATTTTAAGATTTCAAACAAGTAAATGTGACTTAAGCTATATTGTGTGCGTGTTTGATATCATTATCTTGTATCTTTGGTTTATGTTTTTTCTTGAAGTAAGATGTTGGTAACATAAATAGATTTAATCCTAAGTCCTATATGATCTATGGTTCAAAATTATAGAGTAAATTGCCACTTGCTACTGTGTTACCATATTTGATTAGTTGTGGCAGTAACTCTCGTTGTTGGAGGGGTATAGGTGTTGTATTATTATTTATTATCATGATATTAGCATATGCTGCTTGCTGCTCATTGTTAGAAACATTTGTCTGTCTTTTGTACATGTTAATTTATGCTCCAATGTAAGATGTAGCTTTTCATTGCCTTGGATCCTTGACATCTTTATTCTTGGTGTAAGATATATCCATATATGATAATAGTAAGTTTTAATTTTTGTTTGCTCTTCAGCCTGGCAAATTGATCTTATCATTTTACTCTTTGTTCACAGGGTAATGAATGTGAATATCGGCACAGCGAAAGTGCGAGGATCAATCCTAGGGATTGTTGGTTCTGGATGAGTGGAAATTGTCTCAATCCGGCCTGCTCTTTTAGACATCCTGTGAGTTTCTTCATATTATATATGTTTCTTCATTAATTCACTGAATTGAATGATAGGATTCCAATAAAAGAGTGTCACTGAACTGGCTTTGCATTATTTATAATTATGCACTGCATCTCTTGTGTTTTTGTTTTGCAACACACACACACACATGCATGCATGTATGTTTGATTGTTTAACATTTTAGCCCTTTGAATTCTTTTTTGGGTTAGTAGTCATTTATGTAGACTTTATTCCATGTCTTGCTTATTGTCTTACTCTGCTAACCATTTTGTCCTGTTGCTCTTGAGCTTGCAATTTATTTTCTTTGCAATGTATGTCCTCATATTTTTATAAGTATATGATTCATCATGGTTATTTTGTAATTTACCCATAGGCATTTGCTTTATTGTGTTGACGTCGCTAAATGGCCTGTATATATTGGGTGATGCATCGTTCTGGATGTGGTTGCTTTTTTACAAGTAAATCTACCATTGGAAGAATGCTTATTTACTTTTCCAATTTAAGTAGTAAATGTCTGCCCATTATCCTCTATTACACTTCTACTCTGTTTTCTCCTCTGCTTTTCTTGTGCATCATTCCTTTCCATCCCAAGTATATTGCCTTTATATATTGGGTGATGTATTGTTCTGGATATGGTTGCATTTTTACAAGAAAATCTACCATTGAAAGAATGTGTATTTACTTTTCCAATTTAAGTAGTAAATGACTGCCTGTTATCCTCAATTATATTTGTACTCTATTTTCTCCCCTGCTTTTCTTGGGTATTATTCCTTTCTGTCCCAAGTATATTGCTAATTTTCACAGGTTACATATATCTGATTATTTGGTGTTCTAATATTGTCTCTATCAATGCTTCCTACCAACAACATTTTAGGATCGTGCATATGTGCATATATGCAGGTTGTAGATTCATTTTCTTTGGAATATCCTTGATATTTTGTGTAGCGTACCCCTCTGCTGTCAACAATTTAGTGACTAAAACCCATTGGTGGACTTACAAGTTCTGACATGCATTTGTGTCTTTATATTGCAGCCACTAGATGGTCTCCCAGGAGCTGCATCATCTGGTATTTCAGGAGCACCATCTTCAGCACCATCACAACCACCAGCGTTAGCATCATTACCAGCACCTGTCAATGCAAACAAACCAAAAGTTCCCTGCTATTTTTTTAATCAGGGGTTCTGTGCGAAGGGTGATAAATGTCCTTACATGCACAGCACACTTTCTGGAGGTAGTTTAGCTACTCAAAAGGCAACAAAAGTAAACACAGCAGCAACAGATCCTCAGGCAAGTGGGAAACAAGTGGTCAATGAGGCAGAAAATATCAAAGATGGAAAATATCCATCTCCACCAACTGTTGCAAACTCAATTCAATCAAGTGACCCTAAGAAATTGCAGTCAATCAACAACATGGCAGCAGCGCCAAATAATTTCAAAGCAGTGCAGTCTAGCAAACCCATGACATTGCAGTCAAACAACTTGAAGGTAGGGAAGCCGGGCAATCCTGTGGGAATTCATTCAAATCATGCAAAGGTAGTGCATTCCAATCATACCATGGCAGTGCAGGTTCCACCAGCAGTAAAATCTAATTCTCAAGGGCGCTCTCAACCACCTTATTCACAGTCAAACAGGCATAATGTTGAATCAGATTTACCAGAGATGGAATCTACAAGAGAAAGGACATACAATGCTCCAGTTCCCAGATCTCGTGTACGTCATGGTCAACCTCCAGATGACCGGCTGCAAAATGGCATGGAACATGATGAGTGGTTAGGTGAATCGTCTCCAGGATTTGATGTTCTTGTAGATAATGGACCTGATCAATTAAGCCATCATGAGGATGCTGATTACCACCCTAACCATGATATAGAATTAGGAAGAGGGGCAGTTAATGGCCGTGAAAGAAATAAGAAAAGAGAGTTTGCCCGATTTGATTATGATCATCCAAGCATGCATGAGCGAACAGGTTACTCTGATGCTGAGTATCAATACAGCCATGGACCTTATGACCAATATAAACACAGAGGATATGACCATGGTGGTCGGAAGCAGCTTAATCCTTTTGATGATAGAGCACAGAGAGGTCAATTGTGCGGGAAAGGAGGTCCTTATCTAATGAAGATGATGTGGAACAGAACAATATTGGTGATCTTCGGCACCGCATTTCAAAGCGTAGGAAATTTGGCTCAGCTAAAGCAGTGGATAATTCTCCTAAAAGGCAGCATTTGGATGCACAACATGGTGATTTTCATCATGGGCATAGGCTATGGGATGATGAACATAGACATCATGATGTAACATACAGGGATCACTCACAGCAGGGTCTTACACAGAATAATAGGCGATTGCATGGAAGGATACAAGTAGAGGCTGGTGGCTTTAAGCGAGATTCATCTGAAAATGCAGATTCTGATTATGAAGGAAACTCAGAACGGTTTCGGTACAAAAGCTCACCGGGCAGACGTGGTCGGAGTGATCAATATAGAGGCACTTATCAGGGAAAGGAGAGGGGCAGAACGCTTACAGAGGCTGCAGCATTAACAGAAAGCAGGAGCTCAAGAAGTCAAAATTTTAAGAACAATGACACGAGGACAGATGTGATAAATTTTGCTGGTCCTAAAACTCTTGCACAGATTAAGCAAGAAAAGAATCGTGAACAAAGTGAAGAACCTGCAAGTTCTATACAATCCAGACTGCATGGATCTGTACAGAATGTCTCTATTAAAAATGAAGCCAGACTTAGACAAAATCTTCCTCTTGAAGAAAGGAAGATGAGATTTGGAAAGCCAAATCATGATTTGAGTGATGAGCAAGGTTTTGAGGGTCCAAAGCCATTGAGTGATATTCTGAAGGCAAAACGAAGAGGAGCCCAAGGAAATGATGATATCATAGAGGACATACCTACAGAAGAACCAAATCAAAATTATCGGGGATTCAGTTCGGGCATGAATACCAAGAGTGCAGAGAAGGGAAACCTCTCACCGCTGTCTGAGAAAGAAGTTGAAGAGGGAGAACTCCCTGAAGGTGATGATTATGCATTTGAGCCTACTATTAGTCAAAGAGCAGAAGATTTTGAAGCTTCTGATGTGGATACTGTTATGGAGCACAAGCCATCAGCCCAGGGGAATGGAACAGTGCCTGTTGAAAGAAATGAACCGGATGACATGGTAATGAATGAAGACATTCACAGCAGTGGAGAGGAAGATATTGATGCTGACCATGAAGATTTTGATCTGGAACACTCAGAGCATGAGGAGAACGAGGAATGGCAAAGGAATGGCAATCAAATGCAAGAAGAAGATGAAGAGGAAAATTACATTGAAGATGATGATGAAGACGACTTTGCAAAGAAACTTGGAGGCATCTTTTCATGATTCATGACCTGCCTATATAATATAAGGAATTTAAGCTGTATGGAATTATACAAATGAACCAGCATCAGTAACCATATGAAGCTGTATGGAAACCCATACATGAATTATCAGACACATAATATGATTTTATTGGTGTGTCAAGTTGCTTTACATGGTGATCTAGCAGCTTTGCAGGACCACTATTTCTTCTGTTGGTATTGGATCATGCCAATGCAGTGCCAGATCCAATTTGATTTAAACTATTGAAAAGCTTTTGTTGAAGAGAACTCACAAGTTAGTCTTGACATGCTAAGTTTCAAGCATAGGAATATCTGAGTCAGTTCCATAATGAGTATTTGCTTATGCAAACACAAATAGGTGTTCCTATTTATTTGATGATAGCACTTTGCAGCTGCTATTATAATGCAATGATTCCTCCTGTATTTTACGTAAATTTGAGGCATTAGGCATACCTTACTGGCAATTGTCTTTGCTTTTTTGGTTTGATATTATAATTAATCTCAGCTTATGATCTTTAATGCTTTTGCAATTCCGTCTTCCCAGATTTGAATCTTCAGTATGTTGTACAAGGTGAATTTATTGTTTTCCTCTTTATTGGAAAATTACCGGTAAATAAATCATCCATACTTTCTCAAATTTATAATCTCTAAAGTTCATGATGTTCGGGATATGGCTTTTGAATATTTTATAGAGTTGCTTTTGGCTTTCATATATGCTGGGAAAATTCAATCAGTGCTTCCCCCTTATTAAAGATTCTTGAACAAACTGAAAATAACATGGTACATCATATTTTAATATTGAATTCTTGATTAATTTTCTAAAGCTCTGTTTGCAAAAGACTCTAAACTTTTGAATTATTATCAGTTGAACTGAAGGTTTTGCTAAATTTGATTTCAAGAAATGGTGTATTTCCTCCAATTGGAGAAAGGTAAAACAATTACGTACAAAATAATGGGCTGTTGTGGCCTAAGCTATGGTTCCATGTTTGATTTGCTAGGATCATAGTATATTTAGATATTTGGTTCCATGTGGACGATACAAAGTTTACACTGGAGGACTAGAGTGTGTACTAGTGCAGGGAAACAAGCTATGGATGCAAAATTTTTCAGTTATATTTCACATTATTAGATAGACAGTTGACGAATTTAGGTTATATGCCCTGAATGCGTTGAAGACAATTTGTTCATCGTACTGTTTGGTAGTTTGTCTAAGTCTGTCAGTAACATGGACGGGGGTTCATCAATTTAATCATTCACTGGCACTGAATATTTGGCTGCAGGATGAGAAAGTAAGGTGTGTCATTTTTCTTTCAGATATAAAATAAGAACACAATTGTCGTTTGCTTTGTCTCATTTGGGTGTTTAGTATTTATTATATCTGTTTTGTTTGCAAACACTCGGTGCCAACTGATCTTGCAATTGCTTGCAATGCCTGAATTTGACAACCTTGCTGATTGTTCTAATTTCTAAGCAATAGCCATGGCAGGAACACTCTGAGTGGGTGTGGAAGCAGAATTTATTTATAATGAATGGATGATTGTGTTTTACAGCTTTGGAATTTATGATTGTGTTCTACCAGTTTTTGATGTCATTATATTCTCATGTAACAAACAGTTCATCTATTTTGTTGTAATACTCATATGCAGTCAATTAAGTTGGTGGTTTACAGCTCTGTTGATTAATCCGCCTGACAAATTATGAAGGGATGTATTTTGAGAGGCAACAGATTGACAGTGTGGTTGGCTGCTATGTTGATTAATCTGGACGACAAAGTTTGTGAAGATGTACATTAAATCTTAAAAACTGTAAAAACTCTTTTTTTAACCAATCAATATTTTAGTGTAATCTAATTAAATACAAGTATATTTTCTATCAACATTAATGGAGATGAATAGCTGAGTCAGTTATCATGATTTGGAGAGATGTGAATTATTTTATGACAGCAAGGGAGGATTGTAATGGACTGAGGAGAAAACAAAAACTATTTAATCTAAATTTTTATTATCATTTAAATGCTGAACATTCAATATATCGAATTGTATATATATCTATATAGAAATATAATAAATTACTATAGATATCTTAAATATATCTATATAAAAATGTCCAGATATCAATTGTGAGACATTTTTTTAATTTATACTATAAATTTAATATAAACACTTGAAGATTAATCTGTCAACATCTTTTAGATAAATGTATTTAAGCTATTTAACTTTTTAATTAAAGAGTAAGTAGGTTTTGATGAGCTCTTAAAACTCAGTTACATCAAAACATCTGTAAAATAATTGTCGATCACAATATAACATCACACTTAGGTCAAGTTCTGAAAGTGCCTAGAAACTTATACAAACCATCTATCTTACACAATGTCATTTCTTTTCCTTGCAATCTGCACATCTTTAACCTGCAGATGGGATTCCGCAACAAATTTAGGAAGACTTATCTTCTCTGAACAACCATCCAAGACACCATTTTTAAGTTCCTCCGATGAAGGAGAGAGGAAAGAGTCTTCAACTGCTACATCAATTAGGGTCTTGTGCAATGAGGAAGAATGTCTACTTGAAAATGTCTTATGTTGTATTGAATCTATAGACTAGGCCAGAGCATGAATCTTCACACTGTCTGCAGCCATGGCAATAGAATCAGAAGGATGACAAGCATGAATCGATTCTGAAGGAGAAGTTACAACATGGGACAACAAAACCGCTTGAGCCATAACAACCCCAGGCGAAGCCACCATAGGAGAAGCATTAACCATCATGGGGGATGCAGGAAAAGGATCCTCATTCACCTAAGAGACAGGGACAACAGAAGCATCCACAGTCAAATGGTTGGGGAGGTCATTCCTCCACCATTTTGATCTAATGAAACAACAAAATGTTTCTGCAAAAATTCAAAACAATTAATTACATACCAGTGAACATGCCTGTATATTGTTACTCATTAGTTCTTAAGAAAAGACTATTTGTTACATATCAATGAATAGGCCTGTATATTTTTTACTCATTATTTCTTAATTAAAGACTTGTAAATTTGTTAGTTAAATAGAGGGAGGGCCCAATACTCTCTGGTGATTTGAATGGTTGATATGATAATGGACAATGTTAAAACTATAACAAAATGTAACATGTTTTTTTTTGAAGTTATCGATCCATGACCTAGTGTTTTGTACCTACGCTTGGTACAATAGAATATACTGAGAATAAAATGTACACTTATTTTTCAATAGTTTTTATCAGTGACTTATGTGTTTTGTACCCAGGCATAGTACAATAGAATATATCGTTGACTTCAGAAATGTTTGTGAAACAAAGTATTCACGAGTGAATAGAATAGTTTTATTTTTTTATGGAATTTAGTTTTTAAAAAATGACTTTGAAGATTTGTTAGGTCCCTTAAAATCAAACATGTTTCTCTCATGAAAACAGGTTTGAAAATTTATACAATAAAATTAATTATAAAATTTTAAATCTTTAACTTTTTATATTTTGTATAATTTTTTTCTTTTAATTATCAAAGAAAGTAGTTTGTTTGTTTGTTTTTTTTTTCCTGTAAATTTGGTCAAAGGGTTAATATTCATATATTATAATATTTAAATATTACATAGTCAATACAATTCTATTGACATGAGACTATTTATAAAACTAAGAGGAACATTAACAATTATAACATTAACAAACCAATAGTTATCCCTCCCACCCTAGGCCAATATTATCATCACTATCAAAGGAGACGTCATTAACTACAAATGTCCCATTCATCCCTACAAAGCACCACATCTATGAAAAAATTTAGAAAGGCTAAGCCCCATGTTACTTGGTGTTTGGGAAGGACATTGTTATGATCTACAATAGAGAAAACAAAAGGAATCCATTGACTCAAGGTATCAATGCCGAGACTAGGCCTATGACAACTTCTAGGAGGAAAACCCATACCAAGCACCACATCATTCAACACCCTATCAAACTCCATTCTCCAACACCATTTGATCAAAGCCACCATGGCCACCCTAACCACCTCCTTTAGCTCACCAACCTTGAACAAAATGACAACAAACATGAAAGAGATATCAGTATTGACATGATATCTATGCACTATGGTGAAACAAATCACTTAACAACATCCTAACAACATGGACCATGATCACCGCATTAACTTTAAACAAATTCTTCAACTGTAGATCCAAAATCTTCCCAAGAAAATAAATTTTCCTTTCCTTGGTCAACAACCTTATAGAAGACTCCATGAATGACCACTAAGATAGCCATAAAAATGATAGTAGGTATGAGCCTAAAAATAATAAATCCCATGTCTTCCCATGACTTTTTCCCTATTAGAATCGCCTCATTGAACTAACTATTTACTTCGTGAAACACCATGTCGCTAGCTATTATTGTCACTATTGCATGCAAGTTGAGGTCAAAAAGTAATGGGGTCATTAAAATTGGGCAACTAACTTAATCATAAATTAACATCTTTGTCATATATCAACCTCATGCCAATATCAAGTGCAAAATTGGCAAGGGAGTCGGCATGGAGGTTGGCCTCCCTATACATGTGGCAAACACTATAGTCTTCCCAACTTGTCTAACAAAGGCTAGGCTTAATTTAAAATGCTATTATTTTTTCAATTTTGAGCCCCTTTTTTCCTTAAAGCATTGATAAAGCCATTGAATCACCTTCAATTTGCACCATGTTGAAGTCAAATTTGACACATGTTTTTAGAACGAGGCTTTAGCTTCATTCTTTTTCCATGCCCAAGACTCTTAGACACAATTCCAATTAGAAATCCTTGGTGATCTCTTATGATGCAACCGACACCCAAATGCTAAGATTAACCCTATATGCTCCATCAAAATTGAGCTTACACCAACCCCTAGAAGAGGCAACCAACTACACCCTTGTCTAGGATTTGATTGTAGATGATCTTGATTGTTTGCATGAATGGGAGGGATTTTCAAGCCCTTCCAATTTCCCCTCAACATATCATCCCAAATAGTAAAGGATTTAGTTTTCATGCTTTGAGATTAGACATAGTTATTCACCACTTCTTCAATTGCACTTTTCAATTTTACCATGAAGGTCTTCGTAGAAATCTTTTTTTCCTTAAAAATCCTCATGTTTTTTCTTTCCAAATTTCCTAAATAGTGATCAAAAGTAAACACCATCCATATACATCCAAGTGTGTCTTGCTTATGGAGAATTGGCCATGAGTTGAATAATTCAATCACATCTTAGGCTGAGGGGCCTTGCCACACTAGCTTCAATTGAATTCTTTACCAACATTCAACAACAAATTTGTAATTCAATAAAAGGTGATTAACATTCTCCTAGTTTCACATGACACATCTAGATAAGCCTAAGCAAAACACTAGCTTTGAACAAACAATTTTTATTCAAACAAAGATGAATAGGCCAGTTCTCATTTTTAGTAACTACTCATCAATGATGTATCCCAACTTCACCTTATAATTTTTAGACTTAAACCCACACTTTCTAACCAATAATCCTTCTCCAAAATATATTTTTTCCTATGAACCAACACTAGTTGAATAGATTTAGAAAAAAATCTACATCTTTTAAAATTAAACATATTTCTACCATAAAAAATGTCAAAAATAAATTTGAAAATTCATATAACAATATTATAATAAAATTTTAAACTCTCAAAAGATTTTATATTTTACTTAAAGACCATCACAAAATCAGAACTCAAAAAATGGCAACCATTGCATTGAAAGAAATATTGCTGGTATGTACTTTGCAATTCCAAATTGTAAACTTGTTATGAAAGGATAAAGTATAGTAGTTCATTTTTCTAAACATTATTTTGACTTTGAAGGTTCATCAATGCATTCATTGGTTGTAAGAAAGGCATTACTTTTATAAAAAATTTAGAAGTAAGTATTTTGAAAGAATAAGTTTAACAAAGTAATTCTACAAGTTTGAAATATTTTCAATTCATTTAAATTTTTAAAATATGTTATTGTTTTTGATAAAGGGAAAAATAGATTTTGAAGGGATCTGGAACCCTTAAACAAAAAGAGCAAGGCTGCAGAAAAAGACATCAAGCAGCCAGCAAAAAAGATCAGCTCCACAACAAGACCAATCAAGATTTACAATTTACACTTTTCTTGTGGGAGCGGAGAATCATGTCGAAAGAAGGCTTAGAGGATTTAACTTTTTTTCCTTTAACTGTGATCCAACCTTCTTCCAATTGCGCCGCTTTACCATGCCAAACCAACTCGCTACTTTCATGAGTATGAAAGCCAACAGCTAGTGAATTTGGAGATTCATCTTGATTCCTTTGCGCAGATAAAGACTTCACAGAAGAACCGCCAGAAAGGGAAGCCGATAAAGGGAAGCCGATAAAATATGTTATTTTTATGAACATATGTCTTGTTATAATGACAATCTCTCAAATTATAATGATATTAATTATATATATACCATGTCAACTATTAGTTAGATGTCATATGAATGATTAATATTTAATAGATTCTTACCTTACCTATTAAATTATGTGGAGGGAAATTAAATTTATATAAACCTTATAACTCATCTACTATCTTATTCATCAATTATACTCCTGTGCTTTATGCGTCTTTTATGTTTGCCGCTACACATGCCCTTGCACCTCCTCCCACGCTTGCTGTCGCGCATGCTTCTGTGCCCTCTCCCGAGACTCTTGCGTGGGATTATGCTTTCGCAAGGAGTTCTGCTCCTGCTCTGTCACCATCTTTGGAGGGTTTGTTGTGTGGCATTTCAGATCTTCCTATGTTTGGGCGTGTGCCTCCTGATGAGGCCTCTCTGGCTTGAGCCCTCCCTGTGGGTTTGTCCCGCTCCGCTCACGTGCCCACTGCTTTTGTGGGGGCTTGTAGTTACTCCTTGGTGGCTAGATTTGGTCCTGCTCACCCTCTTCGAGTGTGCCTTCTCCCCTATGCCAAACCACCAGGTGGTGGTTTGTGGGGAGGATGTTATTGGGAATGAGGATTTCTACAAATAGCAAGGTTTGGTATGTCAATTTTCCAATCTATGACTCTCTCTTTTTGACTTGCACAAGTGGGTTTTAGATTCTTGGAGGACCTTAGTGGATGGTAAGATTGAGCTCTTCCCTTATGCTAAAGGTTTTTTCGTTACTACCTTTGCTTTTGTTGAAGATCCTTTCTCAGTGTTAGGTCAACTCTAGGCTTGGGGAGAACACTCTCTTGCTCAAACCTTGAACATCTTCCTTCAACCCACTTACCCAACCACTCAATGTGCATCCAATGTGGGTTAGACTCTCAAATCTCCCCCTACAATTTTGGGAGGAGACTTGTTATGAAGCCATTGACAACTCTATTGGTCATTTTTTGAAGGTTGATGGTTCCACTTCTTTTATGAGCAATTCGACCTTTGCTTAGATTTGACGGATATTGATATCTCTTTGCCTCTTCACAAAGATGTGGTTCTGTTGGTTGGGGATTGTCCCTAGTCTCAATTGCTAGATTATGAGGGTCTTACTTTTAGGTGTAGCCATTGTTTTTCTACTAGTCACTTGGCTTCGACTTGCTCTCTCCTGCATCAAAAAGGTTTGGCTACATGGTAGATTGATGCAAATGATGGTCTCCTCACTGTTTCGGCTTTTACTTCTCTCGAGGATGCCTCTTCCTAGTCTTTTGATGAGCGCCTTGCTCTTGGCACGATTTTGGTTAGTCCAATGGATCTTACTAGTGTTTCTCCTCCTCTGAGTGCATCTCCTACTCCCTTGGTTGCTTCCACTCCGCCACAAGGATCTCTTATGGATGATGTCTATTGTTCACCTTCTTATCCTCTTGTTCCCCCCTTGTGTGTTGAAGGTCTTCCCATGTGGGCATCTCATGTCCCCCCCTTGTGGTGGGTGTTCAAATGACAATATATCTTGGATTGTCATTCATAGGAGGCATAACAGTCTCCCTTCTACCTCGTCCTCTCATTCCCAAGGCATGTTGGATAAGGCTGTTGTATAGGGCCGAGACCCTTGTTTCTCGTTTCTTTCAATTCTATACTGATGCAGGAGCATCTAGGGCCAAGAATGATCATGCATCATTTTTTTGTGTTATTTGATCAAATAAGACCAGTGCATGTCAGAATTCGGCTAAGTCTTATCTTGGGTAGCGTTATTCTAAGTTTCTCTAACTCGGGCGATGTTTTACTATGTTTCACTAACTCCCTGCCCTATTGCCTCGAGGCTTTTTGTAGTGTTGGCGGTGTTTTGTCTAGTTCAGTGAACTCATGAAGATTGTATTTTAAGGTGGGCGGTGTTTTTTTGGAGCATGTCTAACTTACTGCTCAACATAGAGAGGTGAAGTGTGGGCCCAGCGGTGTGCGATGTCGGTGGAATGACCTTTGGTGTCCCAATGATGACCTAATGGCAATAGAGAGTTATAGGTTGTGGATCGGCGAGACTTTGGTAGGAGTCACAACGATGAGCCAACAAATGGTGATTGGTGAGACGTAGGTGTATCGGTGGGAGATGCATTAAGGTCCCAATGATAGAGCGATGGAAGGTTGAGGACCATGGTGGGACCGGTAGGATAAGGATGACGTGTCAGATGAGTAGACACATGGCGATAGGGTGATCGGTAATCACATTCTTGTTGTGGATTACGATGCATGATGTGGCAACAGGGTGGAACCACATCGAAATGATATGTTGATCGATGAGACATACCTTCATCGGCAATGGACTTTTGAGATGGTTTCAACGATGGACAGAGTGTAAGGAGACTTCTGCGATACTCCGTATCAATGGAAGGAGACTTGTAGTCTAGCAGATAGGGTGATGGTGGTAATGTGAGCGATATGATTGTGATGAATGGTCAACGACGGTGGATGGTGAATGACAGGATGACACTTGGTAGATTGAGAACGAATGAATTCCACATCGTTGTTGTGAAATTCATTCCCATTGGAGGACTTGGTGAAGCTACTAATAGTGAGGTAACTGCTTGGTGATTTCATTGTTGATTGGACGACAAGAGGATACTATGACATGGAGAGAGAAAGATCAAAGCCGACATGCAGGAAGGTGCACGGTATAAAGAGATAGTGAGAGATGGAGAAGAATAGTAGGGAGGTGGTGGAGTAGCCCGTAGCAGAAGGAGAGGTTAGACTAGTGAGAGTCTGAGGAAAATATATTTTAGATTTGTAGATGACGTAATAAAAGCCCATTTGATGGCATCTGCTGATGTAATAGCATTTCAGTAATAAAAGAACACTTGTTTTACTTTTTGCATTTTCTGTATGCAAACTTGTGTTGTCCCTGTGAGTTGAGTTGGAGAGGGGCATACGAAGGGTCACTCCTTCATTAGTGGTATCATAGTAGTATGTCCCAGGAGTTTGTAACATAGTGCCAAATGTGAGGAAGTTGTAGTAGGACCTATGAGTGTGGGTGGAAGCTAGAAGACCTATGGGTAAAGAGATGAGAAGAGTTGTGGACAATGTGTTTCTTGTAGGCATGAAAGAGGGTCTGTAACTGCTATCCTCCAACAAAGATAAAGTTGGGTAGAAGGTGTAGAGTTCCCCCACTAAGAGAGGTGTGTAGGGGAAGGAATCTTCCAGGGTCTTTGTTGGGTAGAGGATGGTTGTGTGAGTGTGATATTTCTTGAAGTTGTGAGTAGATCGCCGAATGTGAGGCAGTTCACATATGAAAACTTGAGGGTTTGAAGGTTTATCAGAGCAATGAGAGTGTGTGGGTAACATTTGAAGGTGTTGAAGATTTATGAATAGATTGTCGAACGGGAGGCAATTTACATTTGTGTGACCTGAGGGTTGAGAAATTGTGTTGTTATAGCTGAGAGACCTAAAAAATGGAAAAGAGAAATGGCAAGAATATTTTTGTCATTAGATGGGTTCCAAGGATTCCCAAAATCGAGGAAATCATAAAGAGATCACAAGAAAGAGAGTTGATAGAGTTGAAGCAGCAACTAAATGAATTAGAGGACACGATAAGAGGTTGGAAACAAAAGAAAACAAAAATTGAAGGTGATGTTTATCCTTCTAATGATGTTTTGACTATGGGAAGGAAAGAGGATGCAACAGAGGTACATTGCAAGGTACCTAAAGATGAAAAGAGGTTCACCAAAGAAAAGGAGAAAGCCTACAAAGGGATGAATGTGACAAGCCAACAAGACAAAGGCAAAGTGAATATGAGTTCAACTTTTGATTCTAATTATGCAAGTAAAATTAGGAATAAAAACATACAGGATAGAAAGGATAGAAGTAAATTAGTGGATCATGGGTACATCGTACCATTTTGGCAAAGGAAATTGGTAGTAGTAGGGGTACATGACAAGGTACTTGAGCATGAAGATGATTTGAAATAGGAAACAAAGCTCGTGAAGAGAGCAACAAATAATTGAGATGTTGCAGGACACAAAGATGTGGTGATGGATCTGAAGAATCCTAAATTTGATGAACATATTGGGGAAGTCAAGGATGTCAATTTGTTGATAGAAGAAATGGGGAGAATCAATGAATTGTTGACAACTGAGAATGAAAAGGTTTGCAACCCTCTGATGGAAGGGGCATGGAAGGAATAAAATGTGGGGACAATCCACACAAATGAAGAAGATGTGAAGAAAAGTGGTCCTAGGTTTGATGATGGGATTGAAGAAGATAGAGATGAAAGGCTATGGAAAGAAGAGATGAGGATAGTCCAAAGTTATTTGGATGCTGAAAGTGAAAAGTTGATGAAGTAGAAGAAATCTATTGCACCAAGAGAAGATGGTGCTGGTGAAGAGTCTTGCAAGGCTCATGATTTTTATAACCCTTTTGGTAGTGTTGTGTTTGCAAGGAACAAAGAGATTGAATAGGATGTCAAGTCCGCGACATCAAAGAAGTCCTCACACAAGAGGATAAGGAAGGAAAAGCAAGAGAGGACTCTGTAGTGAAGTCATGTCTTTGTAAAGGCATGAAGGAAAAGAGGTTCCAAAGAGTCCTTTGGAGGACATATTGATGAATGCAGAATGTGTTGCAAACATGGTTGAAGAAGCAAAAAGAGTAGAGATAAAATGTTCTTGGGAGAACATGTTGATGAAGGTAGATGATGGTGATGAAAGCATAGCAGCAGCGAGGCTTGCAGAAATCCTTGTGCAAAAGGATAAGGTAGAGAAGAGTGAATAATGGAAGGAGTGTTCTTAGAGGAGGACAGATTGCAATAGGTTAATTTCCATAAAGGTAGACAACTGTGAGGAAGAATGGTGGGAATTTGCAATTTTCAAAGATATCCAAAGGAGAAGGTATATACAGAAAGAGAAAAGTCGACAAATGTAGATAGTGAAAGTTCAAAGGTGACAGTATAATTATGATGGAGTAGAGACGAGGAGACTGAACAGCTAGAAAGTATGGAAGAAGAAATTAAAAAACTGAAGGATGGCTTGAGAGATGCATGTGTAGGAGCACGTGAAATTTAGTCACCTGGGGAGTCTGAAGCAGGAGCATCCATGGCCAAGAACGATCCTGCATCATTTTTCTGTGTTGTTTGATCAAATAAGACTAGTGCATGTAAAAATTTGGCTAAGTCTTATCTTGGGCGGTGTTTTTCTAAGTTTCTCTAACTCAAGTGGTGTTTTTCTATGTTTCACTAACTCCCTGCCCTGCCACCTCATGGATTTTTGTAGCGTTGGTGGTGTTTTGTCTAGTTCGATGAGCTCATGAAGATTGCACTTTAAGGTGGGCGGTGTTTTGTCTAGTTTGGTGAACTCATGAAGATTGCGCTTTAAGGTGGGCAATGTTTTTTTGGAGCATGTCTAACTTACCTCTCAAGATAGAAAAGTAAAGTGTGGGCCCAATGGTGTGTGACGTTGGTGGAATGAACTTTGGTGTCTAAGCGATGACACAATGGTGAAGGAGAGTTATGAGTTGTGTCAACGAGAGTGTGTAGTATTGGCGAGACTTTGGGAGGAGTCCCAACGATGAACCAACAAATGGTGATTGATGAGACGTAGGTGTATCAGTGGGAGATGCATTAAGGTCCCAACGATAGAGCGATGGAAGGTTGAGGACCATGGTGGGACCGGTAGGATAAGGATAATGTGTCAAAAGAGTAGATGCATGGCGATAGGGTGATCGATAAGCCACATCCTTGTTGTGGATTATGATGTGTGACATGGCGACAGGGTGGACCCACATCAGAATGATATGTTGATCGGTGGGATAGACCTTCATCGGCAAGACTTTTGAGATGGTTCCAACGATGGAACAATGGATAGAGTGTAAGGAGACTTCAGTGAGACTCCTTTGTATCGGTGGAAGGAGACTTGTAGTTTGGCTGATAGGGTGATGGTGGTAACGTGAGCGATAGGATTGTGATGAATGGTCAGTGGCGGTGGATAGCGAATGATGGGATGACACTTGGAAAATCGAGAATGAATGAATTCCACATTGTTATTGTGAAATTCATTTCCATTGGATGACTTGGTGAAGCTACTGATAGCGAGGTAACGACCTAGTGAATTCATTGTTGATTGGACAACAAGATGATACTAAGACATGGAGAGAGAAAGATCAAAGCCGAAATGTAGGAAGGTGCACAGTATAAAGAGATAGCGGGAGATGGAGAAGAATAGTAGGGAGGTGGTAGAGTAGCCCGTAGCAAAAGGAGAGGTTAGAATATTGAGAGTCTAAGGAAAATCTGTTTTAGATTTGCAAATGATGTAATACAATCCCATTTGATGGCATGTGCTAATGTAATGGCATTTTAGTAATAAAAGAATGCTTGTTTTACTTTTGTCATTTTTTGCATGCAAACCTATGTTGTACCTATGAGTTGAGTTGGAGAGGGGTGGACCGGGGGTTGCTCCTTCATTATATGCTCTAGTAAAAATAATTTGTTGGTCTTTGTTTGGTTCTTTATAGTCTCACCTTTGGTGAGATTTGTATTACTGGTCTTGATGGTTGTTTTGTATCGGGTTTGGGTCCTTATCTTAATCATAACTCATCTACTATCTATATAGGAGTGGATTTTCACCCCATGTGCAAATTCCCCCTTTTTCCTTCTCCACTTTAGAAAACCAAGTTCAGAGGCTTAATTCCACCTAAGCCCATTGCTTGCATCCCACTTGGTGCCTATTTTGAGCGTCGGTGGAGGCGTTTCTATTGGGGATGCCCACACGACGCGTAGAAATTCACACAACGTGCTTACGTCCCTGGAAGATTCTTGTGGTTGAACCTGTAGAGGCATTACACTTCTCATTGGGAGTCAAGTTGTAACGCCCCCTTCAACCAATCAACTTGAATACGGCTGTTTCTTTCATTCCTTATTCAAATTCATCCCTTCAACATACATTCTAGCTTCTACACAACTTCAAGCACTCATCCTATCACTTCACAAGTTCACTTTCACTCACTCCAAGCATTCAAGCTCTCCATTATAGCAAACACAACACTCCATCTTTGGTAGAACAAGTTGGCAACAAATCAACATTGCAAAAAAAGCCCGAGTACTATCATTTTCTCACCCACGCAACCTTGAGTGCTCTTAGTGGAGGTGGTAACCTTCCCTTTCTTCCCTTCTATCACTTGGTTGAGTTAGCACTTTACTGTTTTGTAGTGCTTTTGTACTTTTCACTATATTACTTTCTTTATCTTGTTTCTTTGGTTGTCCGTGGAGGTGGAAACACCTAAACGGGGGTTTGAATGAGGTATGCCCCTATATAGCCACCTAACATTTTCCTCTCTTTCTGTGCGTAGGTGGACATGTTTTCAAGGAGCTAGTTGGTGAATGAGTTCTTTTGTGAGATCCTTCTTGCCACCTTGACTCTCATATTTTTGCTTTACCATATTAGAGAATATTTCATTTACTTAATTTAATTATTTTGGCCCTTGAGTAATAGTTAGCTGGGCCGTTAGCTTGTTTAAATAGGTTTAACCTTGTCTCTTCTACTGTCTGGCCATACAAATACTAGCGTGCCACGTTGTCATCCAAAGACCGCACTTTCATCCTCAGGCAAAGAGCTCCCCGAGGTGCAGTGTTGAACTTGAAAACCAACTCGCCTAGCCTCACTTTGGAACTCGGGATTACAGAGTGGTTACAAGACTCTATACTTCTCATCATTCTCATCCTCATACCCTAAACATCCCATTTAGCTGAGGTAAGTTAGGGAAGCTTTCCGCATCTTGGCCCTCCATGACTTGGGGCCTTGCATGTGGAGGTCCCCCTACCTTACATTTTGGTGAACCCGACGTGAACCAATGTCTATTCATCCATCGGTGTTGAGGCTTCCCTTGAGTACTTTGTGATTGTTGTGTTCTTGAGTGTTGTGAAGGTTTATGAGCATCACAACCCAATCCACAACTTCCGGGTATATTGTTAGGAGAAGTGTACAACACCTTTCAATGTAAAGGATGAAGGTATCTATTGGGTTATCTACAAGCCTTTTCTCTGGTCCCACTGTTGGTCTAGCTGCATAGGAGCAGTTATCGAGGAACGAGATGGGATTTATTAACGAGACCGATTACGTTCCCACTCCTCATGTGTCTCCTACACTATCGTCAGTGGATGAGCATGAGGCCGTTTAGATCCTTGCAGAATATGTGTCCACTCTTGCTAGAGGATTGAGCGACTTAGAAAACCACTTGGAAAGAAATCCGAAGATGGCTAGAGCCACTCGGGTTGTTAGTGAGTTGAAACATATGATGGGTAAAGATAAAATAGTCATAGAACTTTTGACTAGCCTCCTCGGTCTTGCCGAAGCGTGCACTCCTTCGAGAAACCCTAGTTTTGCACAAGGAGTCACTTTCAAAGAATATGAAGGTCAGTTAGGAGTATCAATCCGTCCCACTTCTGTTTATATGGCTGATGTGATCCCTTCTATCAGTATCCTTTCTACCTTTGAACAACCCGAAAGTATTAAAGTGAATAAGGTCCCCTTGGGCTTTAGCTTCACCCCTTTTGTCACCTTTAGTGGTGGAGGCTTTGGTGGGTTGAGTGGTGGGGGCTTTGGTAGTGGTGGTGGATTCAGTAGTGGAGGCGGTGCTGGTGGAGGTGGCTTTGACGGAGGTCATGGTGGTGGTTCCGACGGAGGCCCTACTAGTGGCGGTGGCTCTAGTAGTGGTTCTGGTGGACGTCACACTAATGGCGGCTCTAGAGGTGGTTTCAGTGGTGGTTTTGGGGGAGGTTCCTCTGGCCCTCTATCTTCTAACGACCCTATTCTGAACACTCTTTTTCAAAATATGGGAAAGATGTAGAGCCAGTTAGTGAGTTTTTCCCAAGCCTCCGCCCAACCTATCTTTCAACCCTTTTTTCGACATAGCACGTTGTCAGTCGTGATCTTGAACACTCCTTTCCCCCAGGGAATGGAGATCTCTAAATTTGAGAAGTATGGCAGTAAAGGGGATCCACAACAGACACATGTGTCTACCTTTAACACCTTTTGCATGGAATTTTTCCATCATGATGCCTTGATGGCCAAACTGTTCCCTTGATCTCTCAAGGACACAATGCTCGAGTGGTATTGTCCCTTGCTTGACAATTCCATTTTCTCATTCAACCAACTTGTTAATCAATTTCTTAGAAAATTTCAAGCGAACATCGGGCCGAAGATGACCTTTTCGGATCTCGTCTGATGTAAACAAGGATATAATGAAAAAATCACTGATTTCATAGCGAGCTACCAAGCACTTCTCTCACAAATCTTGTATCAGCTGCCCGATTTTGATGTATAGAAGGTATTCATAGGTAACTTACAAAGGCCTTGGCAAGAGAAGTTTTCCCTTATGAAATACCCTTCTTTTTCACATTTGTGTGCGGATTTACAAGAGTACCAAGAGACAATCGTTTAGTTTGGAGGTTCCTCCTCGTGCTCCCATTTTGAGGGGAAATCCATCATATCAATCTTTGGGAAAGGTAAGGCCGCTATGAATGTAGTAGCCGTTGCTGATGACAACGACCTCAAATGTAACTGAAAGTTCACAAAGTTATCAGAATCTTATACTTCCATCTTGTAAAAGTTGTTGAAGGATAAGATCATAACTTTTCCAAGTTCTAACCTTGTTAAGGAACCTTACCCTAATTGGTATGATGGAAGTGCTTATTTTCAGTACCATTGAGTTAACGGACATGATACTGAATGTTGCATGCACCTGTGTCACAAGATACAGGACTACATCAAGGACGGTACCATTTGTCTCGATGGGAGTAAAAAAAATGCTAACAAATCAGTGGCGAAAGCTAATAGTGAATTGCAGATATACATGGCCCCATTTCCATCTCATTCTACTAACATGATTATGGATCCCACTAATTCTATTACTCAACCCGTGGCCTATGTCAACATGGTCACGGTGACTTCTACTGCTCTATCTACACTCAGTTCGCCGAACATTACATTCACATCACAAGATCTACCCTTGAATAATAAAATCTTGCCTCTCTACATTCCCACTCACGTCAATGGTAACATTGTGATAGGATTTTTGGTAGACCCTGTGAGCCGTGTGAATGTTATCACAAAAGAAACATTAGTATTAAATTCATTACAAAAGGAAAAGTATGAAGAAACAAAATCTACCATTCGTACGCATGATGGTATGAGTCTTAAATCTTACGACTGGATAACCTTGTCTGTCCTGGTTGGACCTAGGGCTGTTGACACAGTTTTTGATGTTATCTCAGAGTCAGATCTATTTAGGGTAAAGCTAGGCATTCCTTGGCTAGCTTCCATGAATGGAATTGTCTCCATTATTCACAAGTGTTTAAAGTTTTCCCATGAAGGTGTTGTGCATGTAATGCACGACACCGGATATCAACCCTTGGTATCCTATGGTGGATACTCACTGGATCATTTTGGGCCCTCCCCAGTTGGTCTGCTTCCTCCAAGAATGAACATACTTTACAAGAATTATGTGAATTATAATATTGGGGGCAAGGGACAGCCGAAACTGACCCTTCCTGCAATGCAACAGTTAGTCGCCTCCTCCTCCCCAAAGGAGAAAGAGAAGGCCACACCGACTGCTCCCCCTTCTTCGAAGAAAGAGGAGAAGTCCATGTCGACTCCCTCTCCTTATCGTTAGGGAAAGGAGAAGGTGACCTTTCCTCGGACTGCCTTGTTCTCCCCCCTTCCTAGGAAGAGTACTAGATGAATAGACCCAGTGGCTATTCGCTAAGTCTGATGATTCCTCCTTGGCGTAGGCCCAAGCTTAGGATCACAAACCTTCCTAATGAACACCTTGGACTATGGTACTATTTATACAGCAAAAAGAAAGGTTCCCGTAGGGAATTCAATCCATGGACTCCTACTACTTCTACTCCCAAGGCGGTGAGTAGGAAGAGGCCCACTACCGAGGCTCTTTGAGCTGACTCCTCCCGCTGTCCTGTAGCTTGTTTCTCCTGCTCCCACTTAGGAATCTGTTACTCTGCCGGAAACAACTATAGTGGATGTTCCTATGGTTGAGCAGGAGCCTTTTGCTACTTCGCAACCTCCAACCTCTAGCTCCAAGAGCCAAGGAAACCACCTTGCGCACGAATACAAGCACCAGCGAACAAATCTCTTAGCCAAGAAGGCTGCCTTGAAAAGGAGGGAGGAAGAGATTACCACCCCTACTTCAGGGCCTCCTGCAATGTCACCCTCTTCCCTCCCTTCTACTTCACTCCAGTCTAGTTCTACGCTGCTTCTGACTTCCACTGTGAGTGAAAATGCACCTAACCCCAAGGGGGTATAGGTGTTCATCGCTCCTTTGGTGGAGCCACCCCTGCTGATGTCTATTTAGGATATCCAACCTTTCCAAAGCCCGTGGATATGGTTAATACCTCGGTCATATCCGTTGTGGTGCTTTCCTCCTCTTCCTCCATACCTCTAGCTTTGTTTGTGGGGAGTTCATCTCCTTTGACGAAGAAAGAGGTGGAGAGTGGTCCTTCCAACAACGAAGGATGTAAGAGGATCCCACCTTCTTCACAAGGTGGTCTTGTGCTGACTTATTATGTCCTAATGACTGAACCAGTCCTGGCTTCCCCTGAGTTCGTCACTACTCCCAAGTCATTCGGTGAGCCCTGTTAGAGTTATTATACATTAGCTAATAATTAATTAATATTCAATTGATTATTAGTCTAATTTATTCTCACACTTTAGCTAAACTTAGGAATGCTTTATTAGTTGAGTTAATATTAGATCATTATGTCACATCTCATGTGATGTTGACACTTGTCATGATCTAATCCCTTTCTCATTTAGGGCTTTGCTCTTATAAGCATTCAACCCTTATTGTAAATATCACTTAGATATTATTCACGAAAAATATCACAGCATTCATATTTTCTTGAAGCTTCCTTGTTGATGAATATAGCAATTCTTGTTTGTAGATCTCTTGCATAGAAGGTGTACTTGTTTGTTGTTTGATCATGTGGCTCGTGGTTTTGTGCTTCTTTCATAATTCTAACATGGTATCAAAGCATGGATTCAACGAACCCCTTCTCAATTTATGAGGTTTTCTTCTTCAACAAAGGCTGCATGCTTAAGATCTAATTCCCCTTTGCTTTTTTTGCAAATTTTGGAGGTGGACATTTTGCAAAGCATTTTTGTGTGAAAAGGACCTCGCTGTTGGATCCAAAGTTGTCGAGAAAGTTAAATTTGGCTTTTGTTTCACCTGATTTCAACTACGGACGCCAGATCTACAAGGTTTTGAAACAGTTGCTTTATCTCCAGATCTGGAGGGTAGCTATATTTTTGGTGCAGTTTGAGCCCGAACGGACATCGCCATCGTGCTTAGAAGGCCCAAAAACCCAAAGATCACTTGTCAAATCGTCAAAATCCAAGAAGTTGGCTTCTGAGGAAATTTTTTTTTGCTTGTACTTTCCAATGGTGTGGGTCTCATTGCTTCATTTTGCTGTTGGTGCATTCTATAGTTAGTGGACGTCAAAGGAGATATTTTTTAGTCCCGAGCTTGTAAATTTTGACTAGTTTCTCTATTTTTTGCAATCTCAATGGCGTTGGAACTGTCTTTCAGAGCTCTTTAGTTCCATCCATGTAATTTTTCCAATTCTTCTCCAGGTATATTTTATTCAGATTTTTGTGTTTTCACACTCTGATGAATTACTTGGATGTTTTAGCTTCTAGGAACTTCTCGTTTGTGTGGGATGCTTCCTTTTTTGGTTGTTCTTCATGTATTTCTAGTCTTGTGTCTTTTTATGACATTTTGAGCTTCCATTGTAAGCACTTATGATTTTTGTAAATGCATTGAGATAAAGTGCCTCTGTATTCCACATGTATTGGGATTCTTGCACATCACTTTGTGCCTTGTTGTACTCGTACTATGATATAAAGTGCCATGGGGGTTGATGTTTGCCTTTGTTTTCCTTCATACCTTTCTCATGCGTATGTGACTTTTATTTTCACATCCTTTCCATCTTGTACTTTCATGATTGCACCTTTAGATATTCTTGGTTCCTCTTCATGCACTACTTTTAGGCATTTAGTTTTAGTGTACCTGTCTACCTCTCCCTTGTCAGCATTATGGGGGGGTTTCTAGTGTTGGTGCTACTGCTTCCTTGGTTTCGCGTTGGAGTGAGCTATGTATACATATTTGTTCCTATGTACTAGGTGGATGCATCGGCTGGCTACCCATGCATTTGGTGAGATGGAGCACTTACCATATGGAAACTCTTGCATTCCTATTCTTGGAGGTGGCCTTTTTTCTCATGATCATTTCTTCAAACTTTTGGTACTATTTTCTTCTGTATCTTCGAGTTCTAGGTGTTTTCCTTTGTTTTCCATTTGATTCGAGTAGTGTTGTTGGGGGCACTCATACAGATTCTTGTCTTCTTGATTCTGATCATAGTGGAGGTTCTTCTTTCAACATTTTAGCAGTCCTTCTTTGACAGTGTTTGCAGCTTCTTCATGCTTCTGTTTGTTCCTATCTTTTGGGACAACCTTGTCTTGTTTGGAGGCTTCTTCAATCCTTCTCTTGGCTTTCATCTCTTCTTGGAGTAGAGTTTTTCCCATGAGGTTTTCTCTATTTCTCCACATTATAGATATTTTCTATTTGTACATGGGTACCTTACTTGGCCTTGTTTGCTGGGACCCATCTTGCATTCGTTTTAGGGGTTTTAGCTACTCCCTAAGTTCATCGTAAGGGGGGGTGTTAGAGTTATCATACATTAGCTAATAATTAATTAATATTTAATTGATTATTAGTCTAATTTATTCTCACACACTTTAGCTAAACTTAGGAATGCTTTATTAGTTGGGTTAATATTAGATCATTATGTCACATCTCATGTGATGTTGACACTTGTCATGATCTAATCCCTTTCTCATTTAGGGCTTTTCTCTTGTAAGAATTCAACCCTTATTGTAAATATCACTCAGATCTTATTCACAAGAAATATCACGACTTTCATATCTTCTTGAAAGCTTCTTCTGTAACTTTTCCTTGTTGATGAATATAACAATTCTTGTTTGCAGATCTCTTGCGTGGAAGGTGTACTTGTTTGTTTTTGATCCTATGGCTCATGGTTTTGTGCTTGTTTCAAAATTATAACAAGCACAACGGTGAATCTCAAGCTCAGCCTGCCCCGTTCGCTGAAGTTAAACACGATGCTCTTGTGGGGTGCATGTTTAACTCTATGGATGAAGTTTCAGCCTTGTCAACAATCTTCGTAAAATCGCTGACCTTGACTCCACAAGATCTCGGTGGAGAGGACCTCAAGGGGCCCTCTTCCTAAGCCCTTGTTGTGGGTGGGCCGGACACCCCTCCTCTTAACATCTCTCCATTGCAGGATCATTCTCCTTCCCCCTATGATGATCTAGAGTGGGAAGCATATGACCTCTTGGCTTATCAATGTTAAGAGGAGGCCTTTTCTTAATCTTGTGTGTGTGTGAGTGTTTTGTGATGTGTTCCCCCGTGATCGTGCTATGTGTGCTTGGATGAACCTCGTCACCCCTGTTGGTGCTTGGATACAAGCATGGTTTTTTGTGTTGTAAACCTTCTTGTATTTGTATCATCATTCTTCCATGTTTGTGCTTGATTTTCGATAAATTAGGGACGATGTAGAGCATTGGGGGCATTTAGGCTTCCCTTCCATGTTGACCCAATTTTTAATTTTTTCTTTGTCTTCTTGTGCATTCACATGGTTTGATATAGTAGGGGGTTGATGATAGTTCATTTATATACTATTACTATACATATCTATATATTTGTGAGCAATTCTGACCCTAAAATATCAGGCTACCCATGTGCCCCTTGTTTGTGTTTTCTTTCTTTTTTCTTTATCTTTATCTTTCTCTCTTCTTTTCTTTAGTTGTCCCTCCTATGTGTGACAACGTTCTTTCTTTAATATGTCAATTTCCAGAAAGCGCATTCATTTCCAACTTATTCTCTCTTGAAAATCCTTGCAAACCTTTCTTCAGAATTGTATTCTCAACTTAGAACCCTAATGAAATGTGTTCCCTTCATCATGGGTTCGTAAAGAAAGTACTTAGACCTTCCTCTGAAGCGGGAACAACTATAATATTCCCCTCACATGGGGGCATATTCTTCCTTTTGAATTCCTTGATGAAGTGAACATCTTTCAAAAGGATTCCTTGATGAAGGATCGATTCGAGAAAAAGAACATCTACTTTTGAACTGCGAGTCCCTTGAGTGGACCCTCTCTTCACGACGGGTTCCCAAGGGACCCCTTTAAATTTTTTCAAAACTATTGACAGTCTATGCAATTTTCTACTCACTTGCCTACATGGCTGCTTTCTGACTCTATGGAGTCCACTTTCCTTTGAGCTTCCTCCATGAGAGAGATCTTGAGGGTGGATCCCCTGTAGGACTGAGAGCCTGTAGGGTGCTTTCTCGAGTTTCCTCCATGCGAGAGATCTTGGGGGTTACCTTCCCTATAGGACTGAGGGCCTATGGGGTGCTTCCTTAGGTGTTCTTCATGGTTGATTTCATGGAGAATACCTTCCCTATAGGACTGAGAGCCTGTAGGGTGCTTCCTTTGGGTCTCCTCCATGCTAGAGTTTTTGGGGGACACCTTCCTTGTAGGATCGAGAACCTGTAAGGCGCTTGCTTCATGGGGTATCCTCCATGCTAGAGTTTTTTGTGGGACACCTTCCTTACAGGACCAAGAACCTGTAAGGCACTTTCTCTCTTCAACTTCATAGTTCTAAGCAGCTATGAAGTCCTTTGCTTTCCTTGCACCTTCAGGTACACTAGACCAAGCTTTGCTTCCTCGACAGTTCAAGTATATGTTTCTAACCTTACACTCTCCTTGATCTACTTTACCGAGAACTCATCAGTATCTGTGCTTGCTAAAATGGGGGAAAAATGTATAGGAGTGAATTTGCATCCCATGTGCAAATTCCCCCTTTTCCCCTCCCCACTTTAGAAAACAAAGTTCAGAGGCTTAATTCCACCTAAGCCCGTTGCTTGCATCCCACTTGGCACCTTTTTTGAGCGTCAGTGGAGGTGTTTCTGTCAGGGACACCTATGCAGTGCACAAACATCTACGTGACATGCTTACATCCTTGGCAGATTCTTGTGGCTGAACCTGCAAAGGCGTTACACTTCTCATTGAGAGTCAAGTTGTAATGCTCCCTTTGGCCAATTGACCCAAATATGGCCATTTCTTTCATTCCTTCTTCAAATTAATCCTTTCAACATGCATTCTAGCTTCTACACAACTTCAAGCACTCATCCTATCACTTCACAAGCTCACTTTCACTCACTCCAAGCATTCAAACTGTTCATTGCAGCAAACACAATACTCCATTTTTGGTAGAATAAGTTGGGAACGAAACACCATTGCAACAGAGGCTCAAGTAATCTCATTTTCTCTCGCAAGCAGCCTTGAGTGCTCTTGGTGGAGGTGGTAAGCTTCCCTTTCTTCCCTTCTATCACTTGGTTGAGTTAACACTTAACTGTTTTGTAGTGCTTTTGTGATTTTCACTATATTACTTTCTTTATGTCATTTCTTTGGTTTTCTGTGGAGGTGGAAACATCTAAATGGGGGTCTAACTGAGGTAGGCCCCTATACAACCACCCAACATTTTCCTCTCTTTCTGTGTGTAGGTGGACATGTTTTGAAGGAGCTAGCTGGCGAACGAGTTCTTTTGTGAGATCCTTCTTGCCAACTTGACTCTCATATTTTTTCTTTACCATATTAGAGAATATTTCATTTACTTAATCTCGTTATTTTGGACCTTTAGTAATAGTTAGCTGGGCCGTTAGCTTGTTTAAATAGGTTTAACCTTGTCTTTTCTGCTGTCTAGCTATACGAATGCCAACACACTTTAGAGATGCCAACGTGCCGCACTTTCGTCCCCGGGTAGAGAGCTCCTTGAGGCGTAGTGTTGAACTTGAAAACTGGTTCGCCTAGCCCCACTTCGAAACTCGAGATTGCAAAGTGGTTGCAGGATTCTATATTCCTCGTCATTCTCATCCTCATACCCTAAACATCCCATTTAGCTGAGGTAAGTTAGAGTAGCTTTCCGCATCTTGGCCCTTCGTGACTTGGGGCCTTGCACGTGGAGGTCCCCCTACCGTACACTATCTTATTAGTTGCATTAAATGACATGTGTTTTCCTTATCTAATGTTGCTAACACATTCTCACTTGTGTTCTTGAAAGAGTAGTCATAGATGCTAATCCTATAAGAGATATAGTATGTATTTCTAGAAAGTTTGAAACACATCAAGAATAAGATGCCTCTTACATAAATAAAATACAACATGATTCCATATCACTATATAAACTACCTTTAGACCCAAACTGAATTACCTTATATTATAAAATATAAAAAAATCTAATTTAAAAAAAAAACATAAACTAAAATCTACTTATCAAAATTAAAATGTACAAATTATATATTTAACAAATTAAAAAGAACTGATTTTAACTTTTCCATATAACTTTTTCATTATATATCACTTTTAGATTAATCTTAAATGACAATAGAACTTTAAATTAATCACATCTTTAAAAAAACACAAAGATTAATAACTTTAATAATTAACATTTAATTAATAATTATGAAACCATAATTGATTGTCTCTTTATGAAATGTTTTCTTTTGATTGTTTTGGTGTACCATGTAAGTGAATTTAGATTTGCGAGTGGAAGCTCTTTACTTCTACTACAAAATTAAATATTCAAGCAACAAACTTTGGAAGGGAACATGTGAATTATTTAAAAAATACGATCCATCTACAAGAAATGAACAATATTTAAACACTTTGGAATGATTTAGTGGCATCATACCAAATCTTAGTATGTGTTTTGCTTTTTATAATAGTGTAACAATATAGTGTAACAATCTTTTTTGTCTTCTATCCTCTCCTTGTCATTCTAGCTTTTTGAAAGACTGGAAATGGCCTAATAAACGCAATATCCGCTTCTTTCCTCTCAAAATCATCTATAGACAACTTCTCCCCTCAATTTTGCTTTCACCTCGGCTCAATGTCAAGTGGAACTGCAAGTTTAGTCGAGCAAAATGGAATATGGTCAGCCATCAAATTTGGAAGCCTAAAGCCGATGCACAATCTCAACTCTTGGCTTGGAAGATGCTTCATGTTAAGCTACCTATTGGTAACCGCCTCAAATTCCTCCATCCTCCTTTATCATGTCCCTTCTGTGCTAAATCTGAGTCTATAAAGCATGCTTTCTGGTTTTGCTCTCATGCTCAGAACTTGTGGTAGTCTCTTTTCTCTTTGCTTCCAGCCCTCTTCACTCACACTTGGTCATGGAAAATAGCACTTCTCAGTGTCTCCTCTCACCATAATATCCTCACTCAACTGTGCAGGCAGGTCATCCTTAAATTCATTTGGAAGTTTCGTTGCGCTGCTGTCTTTTCCAACATCTCTCAGCCTCTTAAAGTTGAAGTTCAAATAATTTGCTGGAATATCTCTTTACAAGTTACAAATTTGCTTGCTATGCTCCAGGATTATTTAGAAACTAACAATGATCTTAAAACATCTATCTACAATGTTCAAGCACAGTTACAGTTGGTTGACGGATAGACATTTTGCTAAGGAGGCTGCTTCTTGGAGGCTATGGAGAGTATTCTGCCCTTTGGACATTGAGCTGCTTAGACCTTCTTCTAAATGGCTGTTGACTAATGGTTCAAGTTTTGGTTATCAGTGGTGTTCTAAATCTTCTTCGAAGAGAGATTCTTATTGTATTTGTTGGAGTTTTGCTGTTGTAACAACACATTTTGCTACTGTAAAGCTGTTTATTATTACAGCTATAGCAACATGCTTTACCTTATGTCCTGATGGTCTAGAATTGTTGTTTTTGTTGCTGCTGTAGCAGCTTGTCTTGCTACTTGTGTATGTCCTAATGGTGGCCTATTTGGCCATGTATTCTTGCTGATGTAATTTGTTTTTTTCTTCTTTATCCAATAAAAAAAAACAATATACCTACTTTATATCAAGAAGAAATGTGAATATATCATATTAGAATTTTATACAATGTAATTTTAAAAAATCTACGAATTTATCGAGTTTTTGTTCTATTTTAAAATAGGTTTTTATTGAATACTATTTTATAATTATGCACTATTAAATATAATATTTATTATTATTATTATTATTGATATTATGCTAAATTTAGTGTAGATTTTGTTATACATAATTTTTCAATTTATTTTAATGAAGAGTAAAGTTTTGACAAATTAAATATTATACAAAATGTTTAAGAACAATGCTTCATATTAACAAGTGTTTTTGATATAAAAAGTAGCAAAACAAGGGTGTTGTCCCATTAATACAAGGCACCAACGACCATCCACAACAGACTAACACTAACATCATAGTAACAACAAGTCTAAAAACCAAACCATCACCCTAAGCAGACCATATTAAGAAGTGTTACGTAGTGGCTAGTACTTGTCTTTCTACTATTGCAATTATTGTTTTTTAGATTTGATAAAAAATTAAATGTAAGTTTTATTAATGTGAATAAAAATAAATGTAAGCTTTGTTAATTATAGTATTTTAGTATTGTTAATTAGTTATTTGCATGACCTAATCCTAACCCTAATTCACACCTTAACTCTAATTCTATCCCTAACCCTAACCCTAACTTTAACCCTAACAATAAATTCTAAACCATTATCCTAATCCTCAAACTATCTCTAACCCAAACTATGATCGTAACACTATCCATAACTATAAGCCTAATTTGAATCACTAACTTTTAAATAAATACTATATTTAGTAAATGTTATATTATGAATTATTATACATTAAATAACTTTTATAAATAAAATAAAATAATTAAAGTTAGATATTACATGGTAATGTTTCTTCTCTTATTATTAATATAAAATTGTTATATATTAAAATAATTATTTATTACAAGATTTTTTATTTTTTGATAGATAAATAACTGCTATATGGGGCAACACCTTGTATTGCTTTTTTTGGAAAGATAGTACAAATGGAAATTCATTGAGCATATACTCCGTAGACTATACTTTTCCTATAGACACCATACTTTAATACCTTAAGCTCAAAATATCCAAGGTCAGAGACAAAAGCTTGGATAATTACAAATGATATCCTAGACCAGACTATAGATTGACGGAACTGACACTAAAAAAATTATGAACCCTTCTAAACATACTGAGCGGACTGACCATAAAACCCTTTAAATTGATAGCAGATTTACCAACAAGGTTTATGCAAAGAATAACCTTTAGACAACAAACCACCAGCCTTACTCATCACTATCCTCATCTGAGCTAAGACGTTTCTACCAGGCTTTGAACTCTATGATCACTAGGTAGTCTGGACCACAATTGACATGAGCTGAGCTTTTGGCCTTTTGTTTTGGATCCCGCTCATCATTTTTGCACCATTCTTCCCCCAGGTCTAGTTCCCAGTCTTCCTCATCACTGACCACAACCTCATTCACCAACTCTTCATCCTCCACATAGCGTAGGGCCCAACCGCAAGGAAAATTGGTGACCAACTTCGCAACACGAAGCAGGAAAAAGATGTTGCATTCACGAACGTACCAGAGCTTTTCATAAATTTCAGGTTCTATGGTTCTAATCAAAGGAAACTTCATGATCTCCTGGCCATGTATGTGAATCATGTAGTAATTTTGAGGCATGGGTATCAATTTATTTTCGTCAACATTATCCAATGCCGCATCAATTTCTGCTAACCAGGCATGCTTGAAGATCATCTGAGTAAGATTTTTGGTGCTCTCTTTTGAAACCTCCATTTGCAAAAGAACTTCCAGAAACATAGCATGAATTTCAGAATTGGTCCTTGCCCTGTGGTAGGCTCGTAGGAACTTAGGACCCAACACTCGCTTTACTTCCCATAGGATTATTGGGTGCGGAGATGAAAGCAACCCCTGAAGATGTTTATCCATGATTTTGCCTCTAAAAGCTTGCTTTTGTTTATCTAAGCTAAGAGCCAGTGGAGTCTCCATTCTAAGATTTGCGTTAACCGCTTACACCTATTGATAATGAAAGGCACCTATAGCCCACCTGTTGCTTTGGCTTCATAAACTATGAACAATACTTTGAGAGGCTTCTTTAAGATAATAATGTTTCTTTCAACACTGAATCCAAGGCTTGGTGCCCCATTATTAGGAAGTATGTCCTTTGGCTACCCGACTAATACAAATGAGTCCCTTTTGGAAGATGACAAAATTATCCCATCTCATTTTTGATAGAAAGGCCTTATTAGATGTCCTTCCACGTACTTCGCAAGTATAAGGATAACATTCCTTTAATTTCAATTCTGCCGGTTAAAAAAGAGGCTCTTACCCAGTTCTAGGTGGAACCATGGTGGGCCCCAATTGGGTGATATGAACATTTACCTTGCCACATGGGATCCACATGAGCTCAACCCAAAGATCCTGTATGAAGCCAACTCAACTAGAAGTCTGACGCCACTGCAATCATGTATGAGGGGACCCAGGAGTAATGCTAGCCGTTAAGATTGAAAAATTCTTGGGTTTTATGAAATCTTAGCCTAAATTCCCTTAGTTTTTGCTTACAACATCTTTTTCCAAACAGTCCGCTCTTTGATTCCCTTCTCTGAAAATATGTGATACTTTATATTCTTCGAACCTACTTAGAAGTTGCGTAATTTTCTGGAGCTAGTGATTCAGTTTCCAGTTGGGAGAGTTTTTCTGTCTTATCGAGTTTATTGTAATTAGGGAGTCTCCTTCTAGTTGAATTCTTTTTGCCTTTAAGGATATACCCAACTGAATTCCCATTAAAGCTACTTGGAGTTCTACCTCGTTGTTTGTGTAGATTCCTAAAGGTTTGGATTTTTCTGCCATTATCTCCCCCTTTTCATTTTTGGCTACACAACCAACACCAACTGGGCCCAGGTTGCCTCGAGATGCCCCATCAAAGTTGACCTTGATCCAACCACTTTCCGGTGGTTCCCATTTGACTTTCTTTCTCTTTTGCTAAGAAGCTTTGTGACCTGGACCTATAAATTTGGGAATGAGGAGCCCCTTGAAAGCATGTTTCATCTAGTCATCCCAATTCGAGTATGTTCCTTTCTTCCCTGAGTTTGATTTGACTGCTTCATTTACTGTTTCAGTGATCATTCTTTCAATTTTTTCACACAACTTTACTGGCTGCATTTCCTTGTTTTGAAAGATCCTTCTATTGCATTCCTTCTAGATTTCCCATATTATTATTGATGGGGATATGGGCCAAATACTATCAAATACTACCTTTCTTCTAGGAAGAGGCCACATATTGAACCATATTAGTGGGCAGCTTGGTAAGGGGATTTTCCAATTGATTTCTCTCATGAAATGTTGCCAGCATTGCGTTGAGTAAGGATAGTTGAGTAGTAGGTGATCTAAGGTTTCATTATCATTTTTGCATAAAATACATCTCCTTGGGCGCTAGATTCCAAAAGTGGCTAATCTATCCTCAAATAGGATCTTTTTTTGAATTGCTAGCCAAGCAAACACCCCTGCTTTAGGTAGACAATTTCTCCCCCACAGTAGATTGCTCGACCAATTTTGTCTTGCCTTTGCTTGTTCCTTTATCTTGTAACCAATCTTGACTGCATATGTCCTAGTCGCGGAACCACACCACCTGATGATGTCTTCTTGGTTGGAAGGCAAAAAAATTCTTTCTTTTAATATTGTTGTCAGTGCATCCTTCTGGTTCTATGGTGCTTCTAGGTTTTGTAGGGAATTCCATTCCCATTCTTGCACTCCCTCCCTAACTATCATCCTTCCATAGTTGCATACCTTCTCACCCCAAGTTCTTATAGTTTCTAGTCTGATTAAATCCAGATCAGGAAGAATTGCTAAAACTTCTTTACCATTCCATGAATCCTGCTAGAAGGATGCCAACTTACCATCCCTCAACTCCCAAGACACATGCTTTGTGATTATATCCCTACACTCCATCAAATAGTTCCAGATGGATGAACCTTGAGGTGAGTTTGTAGTTGTAAGAATTCGGGTTGGAGAGTCTGAGTCCAGATACTTTCTTCTTAGAATCCTAACCCATTGTTGATCTCCTTTTGCATACATTTCCCAGACCAATTTTGTGCCTACTGCCATGTTCATCAGTCTTAATTTTCTAAGACCTGCTCCACCAGCCTCTTTAGGGGTGCAAAATTTTTTGCAGGCCACAAGTGGAAATTTTTGATGGTCTCCTATACCACTCCAGAAAAAATTCCTGAATATTTGATTGAGCTTTTCTTCCACTACTATTGGAATTTTTAGGCATGCCATTGAGTAACTTGGTATTGCTGAAAGAACTGCCTTCACCATCAATAATCTTCCTATTGCAAAAATCCATTTCCCCTTCCATATCCCCAACTTGTTCTTGCAACTATTGATTAGCTCTTCCCAATAGCATTTTTTGTTGATGCCTACAAAAAACGGGGTGCCCAAAAATCTACCTAGAAAGTTTTCCACTCTCAATCCCAAAATTCTTGCTAGATCTCTTTGGAGGCTCGATTGAGTATTGAGAAAAAAGACCTCAGATTTGTGCCAGTTTATTCTTTGTCCTGATGCGTGGAAATATTCATCCAAAAAAGATTTAATGGTTCTCGCTTCTCTTCTGCTTGCCATTCCAAATAGAGTTGTGTCATCAACAAATTGTTGATGTGTTGAATTTTCAACACCATTGGCAACTTTCACTCCTTTCCATTTGCCTTCCTGCCTTAGTGCTGTTATTCCCCTTCCCATAACTTCTGCTATTATGATGAATAAGAAGGGGGAGAGGGGATCTCCCTGTCTTATCCCTCTCGAAGATGAGAAAAAACCCCAAGTTGTCCTGTTTACCAGTACTAAAAATTTCGCTGTGGAGATACAACTTTTAATCCATTTAACCCAATCCTCTTGAAAGCCAAAATTCTTGAGTACCTCCAGTAGGAATTCTCTATCCACCATATCATATGCTTTAAGTATATCCAACTTAATAACCATACATGGATCTCTTACCTTTTTGGCCGGAAACAGGGTTTCATGAGTTGATATTATGCCTTCCACAATTGATCTGCCTGGGGTGAAACCACTCTATTCCTCTGAGATAATACTATCTAGCACTCCCTTCATTCTATTTGATATTATTTTTGTGATCACTTTATACATTGTATTGCACAAAGCCATTGGCCTATAGTCTCCCATCCTCATAGGGTCCTTTTTCTTTGGGATCAATGCCAGGAATGTATGGTTTGTAGCTCCCAACATGGTCATCTTTTTTCTTGATTCTTCAACTGCCAGGTATAAATCTTCTCCTACTATTTCCCAGAATTTCTGGAAGAAACAAGCAGGAAAGCCATCTGGACCTGACGATTTATCTGGATTTAGCTAAAAAGTCACCTTTTTCACCTCTTCTCTACTTATTTTCTTGAATAGCATTTTGTTCTGTTCTTCCCCTATTATCTTTGGGATTGAAGCTAGCATTTTATTCCTAACTTCCTCATTATTCCTCGATGGTTTGTTAGGAATGCTTGGAAAAAATTTATGGCCTCCTTATTAAATTCCTCCAATGACTTGGCTATCAATCCATCTTCTCTTGTTATGGATGTTATTATGTTCCTACACTTGTTGGTTACTGCCGTTCTATGAAAGTACTTTGTGTTGCGGTCTCCTTCCTTGATCCATGTCTCCCTAGATTTTTGCCTCCAAAAGCATTCTTCTCTTTTCAAGATCTCTGAAAATTCTTCTTTTAGAGCTTTTTTTGTCTCAAAGTCCACCCCATCCATTCCTTTGACTATGATATGTTCATTGAGAGTGCATAATTCCTTTTCCACCCGATCTTTCTCTTGAAAGATATTCTCGAAGTGTTCTCTGTTCCACTCCTTGAGTTTATTTTTCACATAGTTCAATTTTCTATTCAGAATATATAAACAAGAATGGTTCCCTAGCTAGGGCTCCTTCCACCATTTGTTAATCAATTATGGAAGCTTTTCATCTCTAAACCACATTTTCTCAAACTTGAATGGGCAGCCAACAGGGGCTATGTTTGGCTATATTAGCAGCTGCACTGGGAAGTGATTTGCGCCCACGTAGGGTAAGATAGCGGCTTCATATGTTTGGTTGCTTCTTCCCCATTCTCCAAACAGGAGAAATCTATCCAACCTCTTAGCTATGTTTATAAATCCTTTCCTTTTGCTTTTCTAGGTAAAGGTGCCATTTTTTGTTGTTATATCCATCAGATGGTTGTTATCTACAAACTCTTGGAAGTCCTGTTGGAGTCTTGTGATTGTCCCTATCCCATCTCTATTTTTTTCATAGTTTAGGGTTGCATTGAAGTCCCCTGCTATGATTCCTTTTTCTCCTCCATGGATCAAAATGGCCTGAGTGATTTTTTGCCACACTGCTCTTTTCTCTCTTGTTTGGGTGAGGCCATAAGTATTGATTAGTGTAAATTGCTCATTTCTTTGTAGCACTCTGCATTTTATTGCTAACCAATTCCTATTTTCCTCCAACAGTTCTCCTGATACTGTAAGTGGGTTCCAAATAACCCCTAGCCTACTTGAAGCCCCTTCTGCCCTTACATAGCAACCATCCCATTGTTTCAACCATTTCATTATATTTTTGATCTCTTTTGTGTCCCATTTTTTTCTTGTAGTATGAATACATTTGCTTTGGACTGGTTAATTTGGTGCTTGACCATGCACCATTTGTTATGGGTATTTAAGCCCCTAACATTCCATGTTATATTTCTCATTGTGGCTGGGGAAGGAGAGCCTCCTTCCCTTTCCAAAGTTTTTTTTGGCCTGCCGCATTGGCTACTATTTCCAGTTTAGCTTTATTGGTTTTAGGGCCTCTCCTCCCCTTCCCTTTTATGTTTGGTTTATTTAGTTTGGATTGGATTTGTTCTAGCATTCTTTCCTCCCACAAATCCCCTTCGTCAACTTCCTCTACATTCTCTTCATCTGATACCCAATCTTTGCCTAATTCATAATCTGATTGAGTGTTGTCTTCCTCCCCCCTTTCCTCCTGATGATACTCATGAGATGCTCTGCCTTCTTTAACATCTGTCTATTCCTTTACCTTTGATTCCTCTACTTCTCTTTCTTGAGCATCCCTAGGCTCCTGGCTTATGGTGTTTGGGATCTTCTTGTTGCTCAAGACTTCTCCTATTTGTGATGAAATGACTTTTTCCAAGTCTTTGGTGTGCTTTAGGATAGTGCTCAAATCCTTTTGAGCCTACAAGGTTACTTCTTCAGCATTGGACATGTCTTGGCTTAAGATTATATTTGCTGTCCATTCAAGGTCTCCCAATTTTCTTTTTTTGGGGCTCTTTCTCGACAATTGTTCTAGGCCAACACCCCTAGATTCTGGCTTACCACCATTTCCACCAGAATTCACTAGTGGACCTATTTTGGTATTTTTCTTACTACCCATGGGATTATCGACTTCTGTTGTGCCAGAGCTTCCATTCTTGATGTCTTTTCTGAAAAGACACTTCCCTACCTTATTGACATCAAGTGCTCTTGGCCACTTTCTGAATCCAACTCCCAAAATCCAAAATGATTTCTAGGCTTTTGTAGATCCCTACCCCTTCCTCAATTTCTACCAGGATTTTTGCTTCTACATATTCTTTCCCATTTATGAAATCTTCATCTATCCCCAAGTAAACCCCTAAGGAGTCACCAATCTTAGTCATAGCATCCACACTCCAATATTCTAATGGGAGGTCAATCGGTTTTAACCATGTTGGGGTTTGTTTGATCTTATAATGCCATGGGTCAAAGTTGGATTCCCAATTTTTTACAATGAAAATTATGGCCATTAAAGAAGAGGGGTTTTCCAAACACTATTTATTGTTTTAGATCCTAGTCTATACATTCTATCAAGTAGAAGGCATTAGGAAGGGGATTGATACTCACTCGGTCTTTGAAGTTTTGCTGCCACCAGTTCATGATTTCTTCTTTCAGATCACCTGGGCCGCACCATTTCGCGAAGAGGGCACACTCGCATAGTCTCTCCACTCTTCCCTTTATGATTTCTGCCAGCATTGAGAAAAGTTTACTACCCCAAGGCTTAGCATTTTCTTCCGATCCACTTTCATTCCTTCTTTTGTAGCCAAAAAAGGTCTCCCTTTTTCCAATTTTGTTTGGGGTTATGGTGATTCGAACCTCTTACTAGTCCCTTGTTATTCCATTGGGCTCCATCGTATTGGGAATTGTCCCTGTGAATGTGATCTTCTCCCGAACGATATTCTTGGGGGGCTCTAATTGTTGTTGTTGTTATTCTTTCTTTGCCATGATTCTTCTGTACTAGGGTTGCTATTACAGAAATATTTCTTGTCCTTGGAGGTGCTCCAATGTCTTGCCCTCGGTGCCCTAGGGTTTCCATTTTTCTCGAACCACCCACTCCTGAAATCACCATTGTTTAAATTTTCCGTTTGATTCCATCTTCTCAGATTTTTCTTACGTCAACTTCCTCTCTATTGATCACTCTGAAAGCCATTCCTCCAATTGTTCCGGTTTTGATTATTTCCATAGTCATCTTCCCAATGCTGATACCAGGGATTGCATTTTTCAATCCATCTTCCATTCAAAAACACCCATTGAGGAATATGGGTAACCTCTTTTTCCTTTATTGATTCAGATCTTGCTTTGCTCGGAAGCTTTTCCTCTAGTTCGTTGCCCCATCTCCTTTTCACCTGTCCGTTTGCACTCTGGCACATTTCTCCTTCTGCAAAATTTTGCTCTAATGCTCCACCTTGCGCCATTATAAGAAAATACAAGATGTTTATTTTTAATATAATATATATATTAATATATATGTATTAAAAACAAAATATATTATATTAAATTATTAGGTTTGATTCATATTAGACACAAGTGCAACTAAATCTCTTCATTCAAATCAATAATTATTAAATATTAAACAACCATAAGATGGCTCTGAGTGCTCTGAGTAGGAAAGGGTGAGGAGGCTGATTTTTGAAAATTCCTAAGGGTAGAGGCGATGGAGATGAGGATTTGGAGGGCGATCCTGCTATTTTTAGTTTTCCTGGCCATTATTTTGGGTTGGTTGGAACTCGATTCAACTCTGTGGTAGTTGTTGTTGCTTTCTATGTGGAAAATACCTGGCTGCTTCACTCTATTGAGGAAGATTTGTGTTTTTCTTTCCTCAAGCAACCCGTTTGGCTTCAAGGGATGGTTGGTTGTTCTGTGTTAGGGCCTACGGTGGTCTTGGAGCTGTTCCTTCTTACTATTTTGTGGTTGTTTAGCTTCCTTTGGGTGCCTGTTGGAGGTTGTGTGGGAGGTTTCTCTTCATTCCAAAGTTTATCTCTGCCTTCTGCATTTTATTTTCCCTATGCTCTTGCTTGGTTGAGTGGCGGGTTTCCTGTCGCTTCTACCTCTTTGTCATTTTGCTACTTCTAGAGTGTTGAGGGAGTCTTGGTTGCTTCTGGCTCTTCTCTTGGAGTTGTTGGTTCGTCTGTTGACATGGTGCTTGAAGTTCCTGTTACAATTTCTCGTGGTGTTTTAATGTCTTCCTCTATCACCTCTGTCTAGTGCCTGCATCTTTGGAAGATCGATGTTGGAGAGCATTTCCGGGGCTTCTCTATCATCCCTGTGTTGGACGTTTTTGGGATGTTTTCAGGCTTCAACTTGCTGGGGCGTTTGGGTCGCTTGTTTCTCAACTATTTTCCAGTCTCTTTGGAGTGTCCACTGCTTGTGTCTTTTTTGGTTGGGGCCACTGTCTTCATTCTGTTTTTGCTTTCTTCCACAAGATGCAAAATTCCTTCTATGTTTTTTCTAGAGGCCGTTAATTTTTTGAATATGGTGGACCTTTGGACTGGGTCTTTTGGATGTTTTCACAATGTTTCTTTCTACTATTCTGTTTACTGGAGGGAGGGTGACTGGTAGAAGTTCCTTGAGATGTTATTTGTGGTCTCCTCATGGGCCTTTGAGCTCCTTGTGCTTTTTTCTACTGCAGTGTCTTCGTGAGGGAGACGGCTTGGGTGAGGTTATTGAGATGTTTGGACTTGGTTTTTTCTCCATAGACTTTGTTCTATCTATGATTTCTTTGATGGGTAGCAACGTTTCATCTGTGAATCTATTGGGGGTAGTTGATTTGATGTCAATGGTGGATTCTTGGGCTTGGTCACTGGATTTCTTCTTTGTGTTTCTTGTTGCTAATGTGTTTACTGGAGGGAGGATAGATGTTAGATGTTTCTTGTGTTGTTCTTTTTGGTGCCCTTGTGTGTCTTTGAGGTTTTCTTCCTTTCTAATGCTTATTTTGATGCTTTGCTCAAGGGTTGAGTGCTTTTGTCCCATCTTTCTAGGTGCTCAACTTTGTTTCCCTGCTCTTACCTATGGTTGTTTGTGCCCTATTTATGGAATTTGGGATTGTTCGGGGTTACAGGCTTAAATTATGCTCTTCACTTCTCTGTTTGAGTTGGGTGTTTTGTCCTCTAGGTTTATCTTGGAGCTATACATTCTTGCTTCAGTGGGTTTCATGGTTATGGTTTTCTTATTGACTTTGGCCTTTAGAAGGTTTGTTTCTATGGAATGCTTCCTATTTCTCTAGGTTGCCTTAGTGCATAGGGTGTTTGGTATCTATTGGAGTTGTCCTCATGCTCTATTATTGTTTGCTTCTTGCTTTGGTGCCACCAAGCAAGGTTTGTTAAAGGGTTTTAATTTTTACAATGCTTATGATTGTTGCCTTGTATTTCTGCCTCAAGAGGTTTGGGGTTTGCTTAAAGAGGTGGTTGTATTGGCCTCAAGTGGAGTTGCTATTGAAGCTATGGTGGATATACTGAACTTGTGGTACAAGATTTCTTTTGAGGCCCTCTTTGAAGGATTGCTGGTTCCTTTAATGATAAGATTACAGATAGCCCTCAAGGGTGCTGAGGCTGTTATTGAAGCTATGGTGGATTTTTTGAACGTGTGGTTCAAGATTTCCTTTGAGGTCCTCTTTGAAGAATTGCTGGTTCTTTTTGTGACAAGATTGCAGATAGCCCTCAAAGGTGTTGTGGACTACCTTGTCTCAATAATCTCTTTGGTGGGACAACTTTCAAAGTTCTTGTTGAAGGCTTTGAGTTTTTTGTTGCTTTTAGTTGCTAAGCATTCTCTCTTTACTGGAGTGTGTGTTTTCCTCTTAGCTCTTCAGATGGTGTCTCCTGTTGAGGTGGAGTCCTTTCCTTTTGAGGTGGAGACCCTTCCTATTGAGGTGGAGATTGGGTTTGCTGGCGAGTTTTTGTAGCTGTGGATTGGGTACTCTTAGTAATTTCTCCTATAGAGGTGGAGAGGCAAATTGGTTTTTAGAGAGGCAAAGTTATGGCTCTAAAATTTGGCTTTCTAAGCAGCTAGCTTGCTATTGGTTGGCTATTTTAAAGAGTGTGGATGGTCTCAAACTTTCTAAAAATTCTAATCTTCTGATGGTTCAGATTTGGGTTGTCTTGTCCACCCTTGGAGTGGCTACCATTACCATTGAAGTTGGCCTTGATTGGAGAGAGTTCATCTCTCAGATTGGTGACTATGGGGATTTGTTAGCTAATGCCAATTATTGGCATTGTTCTTGTTCTGTTTCTTGATATGGCTTCCCTACTCTTTTTGTCATTTTGTTTTTATATTCTAGATTGATATTTCTAAATAGCTTTGTTATGGTTTCAAACTAGTTGGTATATGGTGGATAAATGGTCTTCGTGATTTTAAGAACCTGATAGTAATCTCTTGTTTTTGATTAAGTATAATGGTTCTATGGTTATTGTTTTGTTATTTGACTTATGTGCCACCCTGGACATGCTATTTTTTGTTGCTAGATGGTGGTGCTATTTTATCTACCTTGTTTTCTTTTTTAAGTTTTATCTATAACCATGGGATTAGGGCCCATCCCCTACTAATATAATAAAAAACAAACCAATGATTATAGATGGTATGATTTTTCCAAAGTCCATGAATGATACAGTAAACACTTCTGGATTAAACAGTGTATGTTATTTTGAATTGATGTTTCAAACCACACTCAATGATTCATCATAGGAAGAAGATAATTACAAATATGATTATAGAAATGACTTTTAGAAGAGTTAAGTGGTGGGAGATGGTATAGTGAAAATAGACAAAAAGAATGATGAAAGCATAAAGAAGAATAAATAATATAGTAATATGATATAACACAAATAAATAAATCAAAAAAGTTTAAAAGTAAAATGTTTCAAAAGAGAATTATAAAGATGAATTATATAACAAAATGATTGAGGAACAATTATCAAAATTATTAAAAAATGAAAGAAGATATAAAAGAAAATATACTACAACTTAAAACAATAATAATTTAATCAAAGAAAAAAAGATGAGATTATATATAAAATATAAATTAAAAAAATAATAAATCATTCAATTAAAATAAAAAAAATAGATGGTTAAAATACAAAAGGTTATAATATATAAAAACTATAATATATATTAATATAAATAGATAAAATCATAATAATTTATATAATATATATTAAAGGAGTACAAAATAAAACAGTATATACTATATTAATATATTACCTAGGTTAACTTATTTACCTACAAAATATTACCTACAATAATATAAGATATAAATAGAAATAATATATATAAATTCAACATATATACATACATACATACATACATATGTATACATATGTATACACACACACACACACACATATAATAGGTTATCTTATATACCTATATATTATAGGTTATAATTTTTTAAGGAGAACCTATATATATAATTTAATATAAAAAATATAGGAAAAAAATGTATTAATGAAAAGAAGGAGAACATATAATAATCAAATTATATCATAAAATATTAAAAACATAGATAACAAAGATGTTAGTCTAATGAAAGAATAATACATTTTAAATTTTTTTTTTTTAATAGTGTGAATTCAAATCTCTATGAAATATAAATTGAAAAAAAAAAATGATTCAATTAAAATAAAAATATAGATGGTTAAAATACAAAAGGTTATAATATATAAAAACTATAATATATATATTAATATAAATAGATAAAATCATAATAATTTAAATAATATATTTTAAAGGAGAACCTACAAAATAAAATATTATATACTATATTAATATATTACCTAGATTAACTTAGTATATACTTTCAGGGTGGAAATCCTCTTCAATATCTGGCAAGATAGAAATGCTTGCATATTTGCTAACACACAAATGGATAAAAATCTTTCTTTGTATTCTAAAGCCATTATTTTCTCTAATGTGCTCTTACAGATTTAGGTTCAAGCCAACAAGGTTTCACTTGAGGTGGCTCACCTTTAGGTGCGTTTGGATCATTGGGGCAATGCCCTGTGTACTATTGCTCAGGTGCCCGCTTCGCCCACTTCCTCTTGCAACCGGTCGCCCTCTCGGGGCGGCAGTGGAGTGGCTCTGCTCCCCCCATTCTTAGCCTCCTCTTTGGCATGGTTCCCATCCTCCTCGACGGATACGTTCTCCTCCTCTGGGGGCTGGCCAGGGGTGGCCCTCTGGAGAATTAAAGAGCCTAGGAGGTAGCAACATTCAAGATTATAGCCACATACCCTGCTTATGCACTTATTAATGATGATTATAATTAATGGGGTTGATATTAGTTTAGTGTGGAGACTACAACATTGAAGTTGAATACTGATGGAGTGACATCTACTACAAGCTTGATTTCCATAGATAAATGAAAAACTAACAAAAAACTAAAATGTCAGAGCCTCGACACTTAACATAGAAAATTGGAGAAATCAACCCAAATTACATTTTAATAATAAAAATGGTGTAAACCATAGGATAAAAAGTTCCCTCCCTTCCTGGTTGGATTTTAAAAAATGCATTAATAGGCAATAGAGGAATGAAAACATTACTCTCCTTGAACTTAAAAAAAAGATTTGGGTAACCAATCATTTATTTGCCCACAAATTGAGAAAAGAATCTCTAACAACATCCCATTTAACATCTAAAACCTAAAGAAATTGGGAAATTTATTATTTCATACAATACTGAAGAAAATCCTTCTTGTGTAGCAACTGAGGTTTGATAGGAATATTGTTCTTGCAAAATCTAGAAATGCCTCAACTACATTTACAAAATAAAAGAAATTGCACACAAAAGAATATATAGTTTCACCTAAAATGATGAATCAAATCATAAAGAGGAAGAGCTTGAACTCTACTTGGCTGCCTTCTAATAGCTTCTCAGTGATAACAAAGAAAACAATGGCATACAGAAGGACCTATAATAATGTTAGCTATCTTTGGAACTTCAACACACTTTAAAGTTGCAAAGTGCATGTATGTAAAATGTGGTGGTAGATACAAGACATGTGAACTATTATCAACAATGCCACCTACCCACCAAAAACCCTTGTAGTGAAGACATGTCTATAACAACAAAAAATTAGAAACAGTTAAATTTTTTTCCTTTCTTCCTCCCAAGAATAATTTGCAATTGGGAAAATAGAAAACCACGGGAAAAATATGAGCTTCCAATGAGAAAATTGCAAAATACAACCCAAATTCCATTTTAATAATGAAAATTCTCCAAACCATAGGATAAATAGTTCCCTCCCTTCCTAGCACAATTTCCAATGAATCCATTAATAGACAATAGCACATTGAAAACATAAGTCTCCGCCTTAATAGGCAGGAAAAAATACTAAATAGACTGTAATTCAAACAAGGTAATCTGGATATCTAAATTCAACTATTCTACATCCATAATCTTAGTTTCACTAACTTTGCCATATATCTGGGGGACTAAAATTTGAATTAATTGAAGAAAATGCACAAATTAATTACATATAGTTACACTAGAATGGACTTTCATCTTGAAGCTCTATGACTATAATTACCATGAAAGTAATATGAACTTAAAGAGCACAACCATATATTAGATATCGATAAACAATAAGCGCTCCAAACTTACAAGATTCATGATTCTCTATGCAATGAAAGCCAGGTTGAACACTGGATCATAAAAGCTGACAGAATAAATGCATTACACCAAATCGTAGACAAATAAACTAGTTTTCATCTTTGAAACCAACTCAAAAATAGCAAAGCCAACAAAAGGAAGGGCAAGATGTTGTAGCATACTTTCAAATTTGAGTTTCTTGAATCTTGAAATGCACCTTATGTTGCAAATTGTAAATTTGGACTTCAAACCAAAACTTCACAAAAGCATTTGCAATGTGCATTCCCGACATGCAAAGGCGATGAATAGTCACGAGAGTTGGAAATGATGGTTTTGAATTGGGTTTGAGTGCCATGAAAGGGATTTTTCTCAAATATCATGATTAGAAATTCTCCTCCACAACAAGCATGCAAGTTGCTTGATGATATGCCTCAAGTACAGGGTGTGTGGACTATTTGTTGAAATACCTCAAATAAATGTGCAAAAATAGGTTAGTAGCTTTAAATGCAATTGGCAGGTTAAATCTAGATTCTACAACCTTTATCAGTAACTAGACAAAGCACATGAATTGTTTTAACAAATTCCTCTTGTAGACATCCAAATTTGACCACTCCCATATGGTTAAACCCGTCTCCTTATTTGTCTACTTATTAGTATCAATTAAATGATTTATTTAATTAATATTCCCCCTTTGCCTAAGGTTTCTAAAGTATTTAATTTAATAATTAAATACTTTACCTTTTATCCTTTCCTCTATAAGTTAAATGAATATATCAATTTATTTAATTTAATCATTTACCTTTTTGAATTTAAATCAATTTTAAATTCACTCTTTTCTCTCTCCTTGACACATCCTCCATAACCTTCTGCTAATTTGGATTAGTCTAATTGATCTATGATTAGGATGTGCACACCTTTAAATCAACATTAATGTCACATCCTCCATATTTGGCCACTTGCCTCTAATCCCTCATTAATCTTCCTAATCACCTGTTTGCACAACCTTAATCTAATCACATGCCATCTTTGGAATGTCCTCCAAGTCAACCTTTCATAAGTGCTTTCCCTTTTGAGCCTTGACCTCTTCCCCATGTGAATTTAAAATTAATATTTATTCATTCAATGCATTTCTCTTCCCCATGCAAGTTGTTGGGAAATTCTAAATTTTTTCTCACTTGTCACATCAGTCACATGGGGTCAAGAACCTACTTTATGGGGACTTTGTCTTGTCCACAAGGTCCTTCCAATCATGTGAAATTAAAATTTACATTTATTTCTCCAGCCACTTCTCTCTTCCCCATGATGATGTGTGAGGAATTCTTTTCTCACATGTCAACATCCTTCCCATATGGAGACAAAAACTTCCTTTTTAAGGAGATCTTCCCCTAATCCCAAGGTACTTGGAAGTACCTCCACCTCACATGTCCCTTTTCCAACTTTCTTGTCCTTGTGACATCTCATCCTCCACATGGCAAGATGTGAGGGCTTGTGAGTCCTCAACTCACCATAGCCCTTCATCTTGCCCATGTTGGAAAAATCTTGACTGTCCAATTCTCTAGAGATTCTTCCCTTAAAATGAAATATTTTCTCTCAATTCATTCAATTCATCACATTTGCATTTCAAGCTCAAGCTCTCTAACTTTCATGTTCTCACATCCTCCATTGTTGCATGATTCAAGCTCTCATCACTTGCATTTGCATTCATCCATCAAAATACCCAAATAGCTCATTGCATTTATCATCTAATCTAGATCATTTTGCATCCATTTTTAGTCTATTTTCCATCATGGAGCATGCATTCATCATTAATCAAAGGGCCAACCAAGAATATCACTCGAACGAGGTATAAATCTGTTATTTATCTTTATTTTGTTTAAGTTCAACATAACCCAATCTTGAGGTGTTGAAGTATTGTTTTCTTCTTTTGCATGTTTTGTTTTGCATCATTTAGGTTAGGTAAATAACGCTGGTCACATCTCCTAAAGAAATATGCCCATGTACAGGGTGTGTAAATTGTTTAACATAAGAGTTTTGAATCATGTATGCAAAATGTGGAAGTGGATAATTTGAGAGACAAAGGCAAGAGGAACTAAAGCAAAAATTCTACAAACTTCATATGTTTGAAAGATGGACAACAAGACTTCTCTACTTGCAGATGTTGTATCATATATTAATGATGTTAGATTCAAAAAATAAAGATTGGAGATCGAAAGGGATGAATTACAAAGTCAACAAGAATTGCTGCTATAGTGTGGGGAAATCTCCTAGCTTGATTAAGAAGTTCACATTTGTGGAAGAAGTAATGACAAAATTCAAGGTGTGAAAAAAAATCATCCTATTGCTAAATTGATTAATACAGTGCAAGATCTTGGTATGAAAGTCCTCCATGAAACAACTTCTTGCTTTCATTGTGTTAGATAATCTAGAAGAATTTGTAAAGAATGTGAAATCTGTATTATTTACAGAGGAGGCACCTACATTCTCCAAGTACTTGGATTCATTTTCCTTTCCCATGTTACACTATCTTGAAAAACATTGAGGCACTACTAAGGACACTGGTAGATTGGTTGAGACAATGATTTGAGTTAATGCAGGCTATACATTTCTTAGTTGATATCTAGATATTTGATGGTATGAATCCTCTTTTCTCTATGGTCAATGTTTCCATTATGAATTTCTATAGTATTTTTAAATAGCTAACTTGAAGAAGATGGGAAAACAAGCAGCTATTATGCAAAACCATATGTCAGGGCCTTCTTCCAACAAAATATCTATAGTAAAAGAGGGTTGGTGGTGCCCATCATGATTGGTTTAACTAGTACATTCAGAGAAATCTCCTCTATTGGTTTATAAATGGTGGAAATGGCTTAAAGGAGGAGATGTTATACATATGATGTGTGAAGAAAATGAAGTGGCTACCAACCATGTCCAACTTGCTCATTGATTTGACTAGAAATTGCACCACATTTACTCCCCTGTCTACCCACCGTCTAGAGTTTTCTAGCATCTTTTGTATGTATAATCTAGAATGATTTTTTCAACTACTTCATCTACCTATCATTATGATAGAAGTGTGTGGAAGCATAAAACATGTATCTATCTGGAGTTTTTAATGATTTTTTTTGTAAGTTTTTAGGTGTATGCATGTATTCTATGTATCCTCTATATCCTCTATTCTTGTTGTTCTTATGTGCTCAGTTTGTTCTGTTCTACTATAGGTTCTCATTGTTGTTGATAAAAAAAAGATAGTTTGGGAAAAAGCTTTCCCAACAACTGGTATCAGAGCCAGTCATGGAGATAGGAACAATGAGCAATATGGAGAAGTTAAATGGGGCTAACTTTTCCTTATGGAAATCCAAAATGGAAGATATAATGATTTTGAAGGATCAATATTTACCATTAGAGGGAATATCAAAGAAACCCACAATGATGGAAGATGAAGATTGGAACAAGCTGGATAGAAAGGCCATTGCAACCATCCATCAATATCTGGCTAAAAATGTGTATTTTAATGTTGCCAGATAGAAGAAAGTAGTGAAACTATGAAAAAAGTTACATGATTTATATATGAGAAAAACACAACTTCAAATAAGGTTTTCTTGATGAAGAAATTATACAATCTCAATATGGAGGGTGCTTCAGTAGCATAGCACTTAAATGAGTTCAACATAATCACCAACCAACTTGCCTCTATTAAAATTGCTCTGGATGATGAGATTAAATCCATCCTACTAATGTTCTCCATGCCAGATAGCTGGGAAAACCTGATTGTAACCATAAACACTTTTGCACCTACAGGAACCCTAAATTTTGATGATGTTAGTAGCAACTTAATGAATGAGGAGTTGTGACAAAAGTCATTTAAAAAAAACTAGGGAGGAGAAGCCTTAACTATAGCTGATTGTGGTAGAAAAATTGATCGAAACCATCAAGGGTGTTCAAGGTCAAGAGGCAGATCAAAATCGATAAGAGGTAGGCTGATTTGTTATCATTGTGGAAAGCCAAGACATATGAAAAGAGAATGTCAAATCTGGAAGCGATAACTGAAGGATAAATAATCAGCCAAGACCAATAAAAAAATAGCTAGCACAAATAAAGGTGAAACCATTGTTGTAGTTTCAGATAATGAGGTTTTATTTATTGTTTCAATGGAAGATGCATGTTTATATACCTCCAGCTGTAGCAATGAGGTTTTATTTACTATTTCAATGGAAGATGCATGTTTATATACCTCCAGCTATAGCACAAATAAAGGTGAGACCACTGCTGTAGTTTCAGATAATGAGGTTTTATTTACTGTTTCAATGGAAGATGCATGTTTATATACCTCTAGCTATAGAATTGATTGGATTCTTCACTCTGGGGCATCTCACCATGTAACCCAAAACAAAGATAATTTTATTGTGTATAATCTTGGTAATTATGGTAGAGTCCATTTGGGAAATAATCATTTTTGTAACATTGTTGGAGTGGGAGATGTCCAGATCAAGACAAAGGATGGAAAAAACATTTTACTAAAATAGGTTAGGCATGTTCTAGAGATGTGTATGAGTATAATTTCTATAGGATGTTTGGATGATGAAGGCTCCTCCACAAGTTTTGGAAAAAGTGGGTGGAAAATCAGTAAAGGGGAATTGCTCATGGCTAGAGGATCTAAAGAACATTGTATACATTAAGTACAATAGCAGTGAAATCAGATGTAGCTATATTGCAAAAGAAGAAATCTCAATAGATTTGTGGCATAAGCATTTGCATCACATGAGTGAGAAGGGCTTAAAAATTCTTATTGGTAAAAATTTTCTACCAGGCTTGAAATCCTACAATCATGATGTTTGTGAGCATTGCATATCTGGTAGGCAATGAAGGGTTTCATTTATTAGAAGTGGTCATGAATAGAAAACATATTTGTTAGAATTGATACATTCTAATGTATTTGGGCCAGTATACATTAGGTCACTAGGAGAAGCCTCATACTTTGTTACATTTATAGATGATGCATCTAGAAAGGTTTGGGCCTAGCCTATGAAAAACAAAGATGAGGTATTCAAGATATTTTAGAAGTTTCATGTTTCTGTTGAAAGAGAGACTAATAAATTTCTCAAGTGTTTGAGAACAAAAAATGGTGGAGAATATTGTTCCAATGCATTCAAAGAGTATTGTAATAAGTTTGGCATAAAGCATGAGAAAACTATACCTCTTACTCCTCAACAAAATGGGACTGCGAAAAGAATGAATCACACTATCATGGAGAAGGTGAGGAGTATGTTGTCAAACTCTAGTTTGGAATTTTTTTTTTGGGTAGAAGCATTAAGGACAACCTTCTATCTCATAAATTGATCTCCTACTACAGCCTTGGATGATGGCATTATCAAAGAAGTTTGGACTGGTAAAGAGGTAGATTACTCTCACCTAAAAATCTTTGGATGTGAAGCATTTGTGCATATTCCCAAAGAACAGAGAAGTAAGCTAGATGACAAATCCACGAAGTGCATTTTTCTAGGCTATGCGGATAGTGAGTTTGGTTACCGATTATGGGATCTAGATAAACATAAATTCATTAGAAGTAGGGATGTCATATTTAATGAGTCAAAGATGTTTAAAAAATTTGTAGGCAATATGGAGGTCAAGAAAGTTGTTGATAAGTTTAATGAACAACAATTAAATATTCTACCATTGCAAGAAAAGGGGTAGCAAGCTCACAAGCAAGTTGAACAACAAATTGAAAATGATGAACAAAAACAAGAAGAAATTATATAGCAACCATTACAAGAACTCCAACCTAAAAATACGCCACCACAATTGACCCACAGATCTACTAGGCCTCACAAGCCTTCACAAAGGTATCCTCCCTCAAATTATATCTTATTAACTGATGAAGGTGAACCTGATTATTTTCAGGAAGCTTGTGAAGATGAGAACAACAAAGAATGGAAGAAAGAAATGAAGGAAGAAATGGAGTTTTTGACGAAGAATGAAACTTGGTAGTTGGTAAAGATTCCAAATGGAAGAAGAGCCCTACAAAATGAATGGGTGTACAGGATCAAGCATGAGGGAGAAGGGAAAAAAAAAAGATACAAGACAAGGCTGGTGGTGAAAGGATTTTCTCAAAAGAAAGGTATAGACTTTACTGAAATATTCTCACCTATTGTAAATATTTCATCCATTAGAATTATTCTTGGTCTTGCCACTACTTTAGACTTGGAGTGTGAATAATTGGATGTAAAGACAACCTTCCTTCATGGAGAATTGGAAGAGGAGATTTATATGGAGCAGCTAGAAGGATTCAAAATAAAAGGTAAAGAAAATTTAGTTTGTAGATTGAAGAAGAGTCTTTATGGACTAAAAGAGGCACCTCACTAGTGGTATAATAATTTTGATTCATTCATGTTGGAACATGGTTTTAAAAGGTTAGAAGTTGATCATTATGTCTATATTAAGAGTTATGACCAAGATAGGTACATTATATTATTACTATATGTAGATGTCATGTTACTTATTGGACAAGATAAAAATATGATTAATTAGTTGAAGGATTTGTGTAAACAGTTTGCAATGAAAGATTTGGGTCCAACATAACAAATACTGGGTATGAAGATCATGTGACAAAAAAAGAAAATATGGCTATCACAAGAAAAATATATTGAGAAGGTTCTTGATAGGTTCAATATGATGGATGCCAAGCCAGTTGGTACACCTCTTGCATCCCACTTTAAATTGAGTATTGATTTGTGCCCTTGTGATGACAAGGAGAAGGAGGAAATGAGTAGAATTCCTTATCCTTCAGTAGTTGGCAGCTTGATGTATGCCATGGTATGTGTTGGAGCCTAAAATTTCATGCAAATTTTGGCAAAATTTTAGGTTCCCATGATGAAAAATTGGATTTTAGCACTTAGAAAAGCAATTGAAAAATTTGCTCAAATGACTCATTTTGAAAAGTCACAACTTAAAGCCTCTTTAGTTTCACGTAAAATCGCTTTGTGGATGTGTTCATCTACCATATGTGAGTGTCTCTACCAAATTTCAGCTCCTTGTGATGAGTTTTGGCAGAGATTCAAAAGGCCGAGTTGAAGGGTTCTTCGAAGGTTTGCTGTCTACACAGAGTAAAATCTGTTAAAGTGACCAACTTTGGAGGATAATATTAAGCAATTGGAAGACTTTCTTAACAAACCAATTGGTGCTCTTGATTCTCCTCATATCAATGTGCATCCATGTAAATTTTTAGATCTTCAAGTCATATTTGATATTTTTTCAAAATCAAATCCAAATGGATTTTACTCAGTTTGAAGACTGTATTTCCAGAATAACTACAAAATGGTCAACTTTGATGTTTGATATTTCGTGAATGAAGATACTTGGTGAAAAACCCTCTTGCACACATGTTTACTGTGCCTAAATGAACTAATCTCCAAAGTTATAGCTTCTCAGGATCACGTTCGATATTTTTACAAAATAGCAAGTTGGTGGGTTCCAAATAGTTTGACAAAGAGTAATTTTTTAGAAAATGTTGAGTAAACAACTTTGGGCATTTACAATTTGCAATTTTGACAACTTCATGCCAAACCGTTTGACAAGCATACTCTACTATCACAACTCAACACGTCTGTGCATTTTTATGGTCAATGGAGGAGTTCTGGTATGCTTTTTAATTGTTTTGCGCTCCTGGGCTAGATTTGGCGCCCCGAAAAAGTTGCAAATTTTGAAATTCTAAGGATGACCTAGTTGGTGTTTTGGCCTCAAATGTTTCCAATTTTAATTTCGTTGGATGCCGAGCTCATTTGGTGCATTAATTTAAAATTTCATTTTTCTTACTACATGCTCCAACATGGTTAGTTTACAAAGGAAGTACCACAATTTGGCAAGCTGTTCGAAATTGGTCAAAAACCCACTTCCAAAATAATTTATTGCGGTCTCTTGCAAATTTCCGTGGCTCTAGGATGCTCTGTGTGCTTGCAGTGAAATTACTTTGTTTTCTCAACAGCTGAAACTAAAATTTTCCTTATGTGCTAAAGATTGAGAGGCATAAATTTTTAAAACATTTTAAATGTTTTGAAGTGAATTTGGGACAACTTTGAAAGCCCTAAATATATTAGCATTTTATAAAGTTTAAACTTTGTGAACAAAGGCAACACATATTATGTGCTATTGTTCATGAGATGAATTAAACTTCATTACTGGAGCTGCTTGATTTTAAAAATCAATTCAATACGGTGATGTTTCTCTGTATGGATTGGTAGAACATTGCTGGAAGCAATATCATCAAATTATTCCAGAGAGGAGGATTCAGGGACCTATCATATATATTAAAATACAAAAACCATTCAAGTTGAATTTGGCGTATGACTTAGCTCTTGCTGCATTGCTGGGAGTATAATCAAAAGGAGATTTTTTGTCTGATATTTGCAAATAAGCATGTACATAAATAAGGAATCATACAAAAGGAACGTGAGTTGATTGAACGAGTGCCCAAGCAAAATGTGAATTCATAGATTATTACAATCGTAGGCTGTGCACCAAATGAATTTATTGAAAATAATTTGAAACTCTTGAGCAAATAGAATTGGCAGAGGCATTAGAATCAAATGCACCCTACAAATCACTGCTCAAAATGTTCATTTGGCTTCCTCATAGAGCCTTGAAGAGATTGATGTGGTCAATTTCAACCGTGATTAAGGATGAAATACAATTTTTTTGTGCTGGAGAACTGTGTAAAAATGATGGAGAAAGTAATTAGAAGTATTTCCCAGACAGCAAAGCAAAGCACTAAATGCATCGGGGAGACTTTTGTTTCTTGGCAGAAGATGATACATTGTCCCTCCGATGCCCCGATGATGGCAAAGAGTGAATGTAGCGGGCATTTTTTTAAGGAGTAATATATTAATTCATTCTCCGTAATGACTAAGGTGAAGAATATTATTTGGTTTTCGGATGTAAAATATTAAATGAAATTTATTTAAAACAATAATCAAGGCCCGAGCTAATAATCTTGGGATACACAATAATATGAAGTGCAAGAGTAAAATATTTTCACCGAAGGGATTATAAGGAGGATAATTATTTTACCTATGGAAAGCATAAAAGATGAAATTTATAAAATATTTGCACTGGAAGGTAGAATATTTTTTAAGGAGGATAATTATTTTACCTACCGAAAGCATAAAAGATGAAATTTATAAAATATTTGTATTGGAAGGTAGAATATTTTTTACCAAAGATGAAAAGAGTAGATGAAAAGTATTTTTTGAAAAATAAAATACTTTCGAGGAATTAACGAAGTAGGTAATTATTTTACCTAAACAATAGTGCATGCAATTAAAAGTAAGATTTTCACTGAGGAAATTAAAAGGGACCACAAAGACTACAAATTGGGTAATTATTTTACTCAAAGGATATCTCGGGTAAAATATATAGTGAGAAATTGCTAGTGAAGAAGTTCAATGAATAAATCAAGATTAAAATTTCACAAAGAAGCAAAGACAATGAAGATTAAAATATTTTAATTTTCCCAAGGCAATTAATTTTAAATATTTTATTTTCACTGAAAATATGAAGAGTTGCAGTGAAGAGATATGAGGGGTCATAGCCCTAATGTAATGTATATATGTTCGATGAAATCATATCATCAAAAAGAAGAGGCAGTAGGTTAGAAAATCATCAGTAGTTGGATAGGTTGAATAGTTGCCGAAATAGAATATTACGCTATGTATTGCAATTTTTTTTGAAGTAATACAATGGGCAAGAAGATTTAATTTGGTGATCAAATTTTTGGTGCCAATTGTTTGTTGAGAATATACGATTATTTGGTTGTCTTCAACTTGATATTTTCTTTATTATTTAAATTGGTGTATCAAGGATATATTTAGTTTATCAAGGCACATTTGTTCTTGTGTGATGTGATTAATTGGTTTCTTTAAAAAGAATTAAAATCCTTCTAGTCAATCATAGTAATCTAGGAGTATCACTTGGATCATTAAAGAAGAGCCTATAATCAACAAAATTATCATACTGTCTCCAGTTTGGTTCTATCTTGTTATTCAAATAAGAAGTATTTGATTTGTCAGGGCACACTTGCTGCTTTTGTGTGGTTTAGTTAACTGGTTCCTTCAAGGAAGGATTAAAATTTCCTTTTAATTAATCACTATAACTTAGTATGAATCATTTGGATTGATAAGGAGAGTCTGATAGTTACATCCTTGCACATTTATATACAAGGCATAAACAATCACAAGTGCCAAACAATTAGAACTGTAGCCGGTAAGTAAGTCACATATCTTTCATATCTTGACTCCATTAACCAAACAGAAGTAGGCACTAGTCATACCAATTCCATTTTAGAATTTCATAAAATCTTATTCAAAACATTCACATTTCAAATTCAATACTAGGAGTAGGAGTAGTTAGCAAGCTTTCATCTATTACACTTTATGCCACTGTGATAGATCCACAAATTCAATCAGATCATACATTCTTCCAAATCTACTTCTGTATAAAGGTATACCCACCTAGGTTAGCAGAGCCTGAAGTACAGGGAGTTACCAAGCACATAAGTTAACTCCGTTCGTTGGTTCAATAATGTTGCAAATTTGATCATAGAGTTTGGCATCCTCTTAGGATTTGCAACCTGCATTTTTTAGAACTAATAGATTGGAGACTCCACTGAGAAGAATCAACATTGAATCCAAGCCTTTATTGGTATAGAGTCATAAAATTCACATTTGCATTCACCTGATTTCATAGGGGATTCCACTGGGGTAAATCAAGAACAATTTCAAAATCCATTTCATTTTCCTACTTTTGGAAAAGTAGGTGGCAAGTTTGGCAAAAAACTTGATGAAGAATGCCTAGAAATTTTGGAACTACAACATTTCCAACCAAAAATTGAAGTCAAAGGATGAAGCATGTATAGCAAGTATTCCTTGCCCCATATACATTATGGTGCAATTGAGAATTTTGGCAATGGAGGTAATTGACACCATTCACAACAAGACATTTTTACACCGCAAGCCCCATATCAAATAAATGCTTATCCTCCATCTCTTAGAAAAAGGTTAATAATCTACCAAAACCCATATGGCTCTCCAAACTTTGTCTCAACCATTGATAAACCATTTAATTGCAATAATATCCAAATCTACCCAAATCCTTATCCCTGCGAACTGATAGAATTGCTGAAGCATATCCCTAAATTTCATGGAGAATGGGGTGAATCAACTTGTAAGCATGTACAAAAATTTTGGGATTTCATTTTGGACTATCAGATTCATCCAGAAGATGTCATTATGAGATATTTTTCAAGATATTTGATGAATGATGCAAGGGAATGGTTTATAGGCTTGCCTAGATGCAAAGTATTTATTCATGGGAAGATCTAAAAAGACTATTCTTGAGCCAGTACAATGACAATTATGAAGATGAATATGGAGAAACGGATCAAGCAATGTAGTAGAAGAGGAGACATGTGCAGATGGAATTTTTTCAGATTTGAATGTAGATGAAATTGCTGAAGACCGATCTTCCACCTTGGAAAATGATTGTAGCATTGAAGATGTTGAAGATATGATGTCTAAGAAGTACACCAACAATAAGTCAAATCATGTGGAGGTGCAGACATGTATTCGTTGTCACAGCATTGACAAATTGGAAGCTGAAATGAAAAGAAACAATATGCCCTACAACGATGAAGAGGGAAATGATTATGATCAGTTCATAGATGATGGGTGTGTTAGTGAAAATAGTCACTATGACAGTTTGCATGATGAAGATGAGGATGTAGAAAATCTCTCTTGCATATTAGATTATGACTGTGTGAACAGTACATGCTATGAAGAATCAATTGAAAATCCAGATTTTGATGACGAGCCTATGAATTTTAATTTACAGCAAAGTGATTCTTGCAGCTCTTATGGAGATTTAGAGGAAGAAGCAAGGGAAGATGTAAAAGAATGAGCAAGTCCCCATGGAAGTGAACAAATAGAAAGTTCATTGACACCCGAGTACTATGATGACACAATTGATGCAAAAGAAGTTTGTGCACCTGAAAATGGCTCTCAAATTTTTTTAAACCCATTGTATGATCAAACATCAGAAGAAGATCAAATAACATTTTTTCAAGGTGTGTTGCAACATAAATTTCATGTCTATTCAAATCTATTCTATGAAGAGGAAGAAATTTTTTCAGATAACTAGGATAATATATCAACTTGTGAACAAATGACTGTGTTGATAATTCACCTAATTTTTTCTATGATGATCTTGAGCCTCATTATGATGATGAAAAAGGTGAAGAGTACATCAACAGTGAAATGGACACAGAGGCATGTTCATTCAGTAGTGAACAAATATCAGATTTGCTGGCAATGGAGTACCAAAAATGCACACATAAGAATGATTCATAAATTCCATTTCCAGCATGCATTTGCTTTGACAGTGAAAACACTTTATGTAACAACGAAGGGAAAGATCTTGAAGCTGATATGTCTATCCTTACTCAAGAGAAGAAATATAAATCAAAATTGGAGACCTATCAAAAAGATATTGGTTTACATATCATGGATAATTCATCCCTAGCATCAGTTGGTTCAAATGTGGAAAATGATGATTTTATGAATCATGAGTTTGTATCACTACCAATTAGTGAGATTGAAGAAATAAAAAGTGTTTAAGATATAATTATCCCAAGAGATGTTGATGTGATAGAATTTCCAGACTTACATGAGAAGTATTCAAATGGTGGATTTTCAGTGCAGCTGGGAGATCATTTTACAACACATGATAGTGAGCAAAATAATGAGAAACATTGCATTAAAAATACATACACATTGTATGTTGAAGATGAAAAAGATTTATTGCATGATGATGGAAAATATGAAATGTAGAATGGTAAAAGGAACATGAGTCAGGCTGAACACAATGATTTTCTTAAAGTTTCCAATGGTAGTACATTTTGTAGGGCAGATTGCATGAATTTCTTCAAGAGAAATCTGATGAACTCAAGACAAAACAACATATGTAACAGGGGAAAATAGGGGATTTTCTTTTTGGTGGCCTTGTGCCATCAGTTGTGTTGTGGTTTTATCAGATCATCACGTAAGAGAGTTTGAATATGCTGCTCAATGGATAAAACACTTGGTCTACTCTCCCAGAGACCTAGATTCTTGCTATTCCTACAAGGGGCATACATCCCCAGACGGAGCCACTGTTAGAGCCTAAAATTTCATGCAAATTTTGGCAAAATTGTAGGTTCCATTGAAAAATTGGATTTCAACACTTAGAAAAATAGTTGAAAAATATGCTCAAATGACTCATTTTGAAAAATCACAACTTAAAGCGTCTTCAGTTTCACATAAAATTGCTTTACAGATGTGTTCATCTACCATATGTGAGTCTCTACCAAATTTCAGCTCCTTGTGATAAGTTTTGACAGGGATTCAAAATGCCAAGTTGAAGGGTTCTGCGAAGGTTTGTTGTCTACACAGTAAAATCTGTTGAAGTGACCAACCTTGGAGGATAATATTAAGCAAATGGAATAATTTCATAACAAACCAATTGGTGCTCTTGATTCTCCTCATATCAATGTGCATCCATGTCAATTTTCAGATCTTCAGGTCATCATTTGATATTTTTTCAAAATCAAATCCAAATGGATTTTACTCAGTTTGAAGACTACATTTCACGAATAGCTACAAAATGGTCAAATTTGATGTTTGATATTTCGTGAATGAAGATGCTTGGTGGAAAACCCTCTTGTACACATGCTTACTATGCCTAAATGAACTAATATCCAAAGTTATAGCTTCTTAGGATCACGTTCGATATTTTTACAAAATAGCAAGTTGGTGGGTTCCAGATAGTTTGACAAAGAGTAATTTTCAGAAAATGTCGAGTAAGCAACTTTGGGAATTTACAGTTTGCAATTTAGAAAAATTCATGCCAAAATTTTTGACAATTGTACTCTTGTATCAGAACTCAACACGTCTGTGCATTTTCATGGTCAATGGAGGAGTTCTGGTATGCTTTTTAATTGCTCCCGGGCTAGCTTTGGCACCCTAAAAAAGTTGCAAATTTTAAAATTCTAAGGATGACCTAGTTGGTGTTTTGGCCTCAAATGTTTCCAATTTCAATTTCATTGGATGTTGAGCTCATTTGGTGCATTAATTTAAAATTTCATTTTTCTTACTACATACTCCGACAGGGTCAGTTTACAAAGAAGTACCACAATTTGGCGAGCTGTTCAAAATCAGCCAGAAACCCACTTTTGAAATAATTGATTGCGGTCCCTTGGAAATTTTTGTGGCTCTAGGATGCTCTGTGTGCCTACAGTGAAATTACTCTATTTTCCCAGCAGCTGAAATTAAAATTTTCTTTATGTTCTAAAGTTTGAGAGGCATAAATTTTTAAAACATTTTAAATGTTTTGAAGTGAATTTGGGACAACTTTGAAAGCCCTAAATATATTAGCAGTTTATAATGTTTAAACTTTGTGAACAAAGGCAACGCATATTATGTGCTATTGTTCACGAGAGGACTTTAACTTCATTGTTGGAGCTGCTTGATTCTAAAAATCAATTCAATATGATGATCTTTTTCTATATGGATTGGTAGAAAATTGCTGAAGCAATATCATCAAATTATTCCAGAGAGGAGGATTCAGGGATCTATCATATATATTAAAATACAAAAACCATTCAAGTTGAATTTGGCGTATGACTTAGCTCTGGCTGCATTGCTGGGAGTATAATCAAAAGGAGATTTCTGTCTGATATTTGCAAATAAGCATGCACACTAAATAAAGAATCATACAAAAGGAACGTGAGTTGATTGAATGAGGGCCCAAGCAAAATGTGAATTCATGGATTATTACAATCGTAGGCTATGCACCAAATGGATTTATTAAAAATAATTTAAAACTCTCGAGCAAATCGAATTGGCAGAGGCATTAGAATCAAATGCACCCTACAAATCACTGCTCAAAATGTTCATTTGGCTTCCTCACAGAGCCTTGAAGAGATTGATGTGGTCAATTTCAACCGCGATTAAGGATGAAAGCCAATTTTTTTCGTGCTGGAGAACTGTGTAAAAATGATGGAGAAAGCAATTAGAAGTATTTCCCCGACAACAAAGCAAAGCCCTAAATGCATCAGGGAGACTTTTGCTTCTCGGCAGAAGATGATACATTGTCCCTCCGATGCCCCGATGACACCAAAGAGTGAATGTAGTGGGCATTTTTTTAAGGAGTAATATATTAATTCATTCCCCATTATGACTAAGGTGAAGAATATTATTTGGATGCCAGATGTAAAATATTAAACGAAATTTATTTAAAACAATAATCAAGGCCCGAGCGTAATAATCTTGGGATACACAATAATATGAAGTGCAAGAGTAAAATATTTTCATCGAAGGGATTATAAGGAGGATAATTATTTTACCTACGGAAAGCATAAAAGATGAAATTTATAAAATATTTGCACTGGAAGGTAGAATATTGTTTACCAAAGATGAAAAGAGCAGATGAAAAGTATTTTTTGAAAAATAAAATACTTTCGAGGAATTAACAATAGTGCATGCAATTAAAAGTAAGATTTTCACCAAGAAATTAAAAGGGACCACAAAGACTACAAAGTGGGTAATTATTTTACTCAAAGGACATCTCGGGTAAAATATATAGTGAGAAATTGCTAGTGAAGAAGCTTAATGGCAAAGGCAATGAAGATTAAAATGCTTTAATTTTCCCAAGGTAATTAATTAAATATTTTATTTTCACCGAAAATATGAAGAGCTGCATCGAACATATGTGAGGGGTCATAGCCCTAATGTAATGTATATATGTGCGATGAAATCATATCATCAAAAATAAGAGGCAGTAGGTTAGAAAATCATCAGTAGTTGGATAGGTTGAACGGTTGCCGAACAGAACATTATGCTATGTATTGCAATTTTTTTTTGAAGTAATACAATGGAAAAGAAGATTTAATTTGGTGATCAAATTTCTGGTGTCAATTGTTTGTTGAGAATATACGCTTATTTGGTTGTCTCCAAATTGATATTTTCCTTATTATTTAAATTGGTGTATCAAGGATATATTCAGTTTATCAAGGCACATTTGTTGTTCTTGTGTGATGTGATTAATTGGTTTCTTTAAAAAGAATTAAAATCCTTCTAGTCAATAATAGTAATCTAGGAGTATCACTTGGATCATTAAAGAAGAGCCTAGAATCGATAAAATTATCATACTGTCTCCAGTTTGGTTCTATCTTGTTATTCAAATAAGAAGTATTTGATTTGTCAGGGCACACTTGCTGCTTTTGTGTGGTTCAGTTAACTGGTTCCTTCAAGGAAGAATTAAAATTTCTTTTTAATTAATCACAGTAACCTGGTAAGAATCATTTGGATCGATAAGAAGAGTCTGATAGTTACATCCTTGCACGTTTATACAAGGTATAAACAATCACAAGTTCCAAAAAATTAGAACTGTAGCCAGTAAGTAAGTCACATATCTTTCATCTCTTGACTCCATTAACCCAACAAAAGTAGGTACTAGTCATACCAATTCCATTGTAGAATTTCATAAAATCTTATTCAAAACATTCACATTTCAAATTCAATACTAGGAGTAGGAGTAGTCAACAAGCTTTCATCTATTACACTCAATGCCACTGTGATAGATCCACAAATTCAATTAGATCATACATTCTTCCAAATCTACTTCTTTATAAAGGTATACCCTCCTAGGTTAGTAGAGCCTAAAGTGCAAGGAGTTACCAAACACAAGCTAACTTCGTTCCTTGGTTCAAGAACGTTGCAAATTTGATCATAGAGTTTGGCATCCTCTTAGGATTTACAACCTACATTTTTGAGAACTAACAGTATGTACTCGACCAGATATTGCACATTCAGTGAAAGTAGTGAGCAGGTTCCTTACAAATCCAGGAAAACGACAGTGACAAGTAGTGAAGTGGATTTTGAGGTATCTTAAGGGTACAAAGTCCACCACTGGTTATCCATATACCTTTGCAGGTGTTACAGTATCTTGGGTGTTTAGACTACAAAAAGTAGTAGCCCTTTCAACAATAGAGGCAAAATACATAGCTACAACAAAAGCTTGCAAAGAGATGTTGTGGATACAGTGATTCCTAGAGAGATGGGAATAAAACATGAGAGACATACGTTTTATTGTGACAATCAGAGCGCCATCCATTTAGAAAAAAACCCAGCATATCATTCAAAGACCAAGCACATTGATCTAAGGTACCATTGGATTCGACAGGTATTAGAGGAAGGGAATTTCAATTTGGAAAATATTCATATAGATAAGAACCCTGCTTATATGCTTACTAAAATTTTGTCAAGAGTAAAGCATGAGCTATGTAGAGACTTGGTAGGTTTGGGGGTGATTTGATGACTACAGTTTATTCTGACCCCCTTCATTGGCTTCAAGTGGGAGAATGTTATACATATGACGTGTGAAGCAAATGAAGTGGATGCGAATGTTGTCTAGCTTGCTCACTTATTTGACTGGAAACTATATTGCATTTACTATCTAGAGTTTTCTAGCATCTTTCTTATGTATAATATGGAATGATTTTTTCAACTACTTCATCTACCTATCATTATGATATAAGTGTGTGGAAGCATAAAACACATGTATATATCTAGATTTTTTAATAATATTTTTTCCAGTTTTTGGGTGTATGGGTGTATTCTTTGTATCCTATGTTCTTGATGTTCTTGTGTGCTTTGTTTGTTCTTTTCTATTGCAAGTTCTAATTGTTGTTGATAACAAAAAGATAGTCTGGGAAAAAGCTTTCCCAATAGGAGATGATACATTAGTTAACAAATCTCCCTATGTAGCCTCAAATGAGCAACCTATAATACACAAAAGCCACTAAGATACTCAACAACAACAAGACCCTCTTCTTAACAGGTTAAACCATACAAACATGTAGAAGAAGATAGATTTCATGCTACTACAAATAGTAAAGTGGTCAATAGTCCCCCTATCTGGATAAAACATTTGGGAGCATCTATAGTTATACTTGCAAGTTCTGGAACTTAATAATATATTAAATCCACCTCAACCAAACACAACAAACAAAGTGGTAGGAGAATAACCAATTGTTGTTAAAAAAGGCCATATTGTGGTAGAATGAGATTCCAACTATCAAAGACTAATGTAGCACTGATGAAGAAATAGAGGAGGAGACAAAAAGCATGAAACAAAGAGAATGGAAAAAAAATCTTTCCATTATTTAACCAAAAATAGACATTAAAATCCAATACTAGCTAAGTTGTTGTAAAAAACTTGCCAAAACCATGACAAGCGACTTACCTCAATATTCTGCACAATTATCTCATGGAGTTAACAATGCCAATGGGAAAATTTTGTAGGATAGTCTCTCCATAGTGGTTGCTCCAATCTATTCAGAATAAATGAAAAGTAAATCTAAAAATATTAAGGCTTATTTTATTGTTTCCCTTTTGTTATTCATAAGGTATGCAAAATGTGGTGGTACATACAAGGCATGTGAACTATATCAACAATGCCACCTATACATGTAAACCCTTGCAGCGAAGACACGTCTACAATAGCAAAATGTTAGAAATGGATGGAATTTTTTCCTTTCTTCCTCCCAAGAATAATTTGCAATTGAAAAACTACAAAACCATGGGAAAAATATCATCTGCCAATGAGAAAATTGCAAAAAAATCCCAAATTTCATTTTATTAATGAAAATGTTGCAAACCATAGGATAAAAAGTTTCTAGCGAATGCATTAATAGACAATAGTGCATTGAAAATATAAGTCTCCACCTTAAAAGGAAAGGACTAATAAGGTTGCATCCACTAGATATTATACAACGCGTTGTTTACTCTTTGCACATATGTTTCACCTAAATCCTTGTTTCATGCGTTGGCTTTATATACCCTTTAATGCGCTCTTTAAAAAGCTCAAATACTGAGTTTTAAAAACTCTAAAGATCAATACATAAAAAGTGTTGTCCAAAAATATGAAATACAATGCATTAAGATAGAGTATGCACTATGATAATGACAACGCTATTATTATTATATATATATATATACATATATTTATTCAAACTATCGAAAGTATTAATTGTCAATTAATACATAAATATCATCATATTCATTCGTTTATCAAACTCATACTTACACTATTGCTCATAATGTATATATTTATATCGTACTCGTTCAATTGATAAACAAATAAAATATATTTGTTGTGGACATGGAAAAAGTAACTCTTCTACTTTTTCTCATGTTCAGACCCTCCTAGTGGTTTTGCCTTGATGCTTTTGTTTGTGTCTTAGGAGTTGTTATTTTTCTTCTTAAGACCTTGTTCCTTTTTGTTTTTGTAGGTTTGGAACGTGGGCCCAAACTGGACTTAAAACTTTTGCAAACTTCCTGGTCCAGTTTTTGTTCTGGTCCTTGCCTCATCTCTTGCCTTATTGTTTTCTTTGTTGTTTTGTTTTCCTTGCACTCTTGGGTTTGTCCCTTGAGTTTTGTTTTCTTGTCTTTTTGTTTCTTTCCCTTTTTGCAAGAAGTGAAAATAGAATGGGAATTGGACCTGAAATTTTACAAAATTTTTGAGTTCAAGTTTCATTCCTATCCTGCTCTTGTTTGTTTGTCTTATGTTTGTCTTGTTTTGTGTTCTGTTTTGGGATGGGATTTGCCCTGGTCCTTCTTTCCTTCATTTTCTTGTTTTTCTCTATTGGGTTTCTTCCTCTTTGTTGGGAGTGGAACTGGAGTCGGATCTGAATCTAGAACTTTGCCAAGTTCTAGATCCTGATCTAGTTCTGATCTTTCCCTTGTTCCTTTACTATCCTTTCCCTGCCGTGGGACTAGAGTTGGATCTAGAATGAAATGTGGAACTTTCACAAAGTTCCCAGTCCTATCCTTTTTCTGCTTCCACTCCCATTTTGCCTCTGACGTATGTATTAATTGTATACTCGACTCTGATTCTAATTCCTCTCCTGACCAACTACACTAAATGCATTAATTGTAGTCTCCTCAACAGGAAAAATGGTTTTTTAAAACCTTAATCAAGGTTATTTGGCTCATTACACTTACTCAAAAAATTTTAACAAACAAGGAGCCAAGAGAACTCAAGGAGGAGCTTGATTTGGCTATGGGTGAGCATTCGTGAGTAGATCCCTACTGATTTAAACGTTTTGTAGTTGCATTCTGAGGTAGGTGGGTTTCCCTTTTCCGTTTCGTGTTTTTCCCCTTTCGTTTTGTTGCCATGTTGTTCTCCGTGCGTTTGTGAGATTTCTCCCATGAATCTTTGCTTGTTTCCTTTCAGTCTATTGGTGTTTTGTTTGTTTTTCTTTGTTTTGTTTCCTTCCCTTTTCTATTTTCAGTTTGTCTTTTTTTGTTCTCCCTTTTGTTTTCATTTGGCTACTGTCATTTTTCGCCAATTTTGGTGGTGTTTTAATTCCACCATGCCCTAGTTTTGACTAGGGATTTCATTTTGAGGGTTCTGGTGCCTTACAGTTTTTTTGAATCTTTTCTTGAACCCCTCCAATCTCATTTTGTTGATCTTACAATTTTTGATTGTAGGGTTTTTGGTTCCCTAATTCTAATATGAGTTGAAGGGCCGTACGAGTTAGGGTTTTGCGTTTTGTGCCCTTTTCATGTACTTTCCCTAACTTGCTCGATCTAGTCCCGGTGATTTAAGCGGAGTCGATCTCGATTTCTGCCTCCCCACATCCTTTTTAACTCATGTCCAAACTAGTGTCGATGTGCGGAGAGAATCCGCTAAATTCTGATAGTACAATGGAAAAATCGGATTTGAAAATGAATTCATCCATTGAAATTTCGCATGAGGTTCTAATCGGGTTCCAATCCTGAGTTTTCCTCTGATGTGTTCCAATTTTGATCCCATCAGCTTAGTGAGGCCGGGTCATCAAATGTTATGGGGTACATTGAAACTTTGGAAGTTTCAATTTCTGATCAGGTTTTGGTCCCGGTTTCGATTAATGTTATTTGTTCACCTCTTTGGTTCCTGATTTTCTCCCAGTCCCACTCTTTCCAGGTTTAAATTTTTACTAAGTATGGAAGGTTACCCAGGGAAGAATAGAGAAGTGTGAAAAGATGACTTGTAATGATGATTTTTTGTACCTTTTGATGGTCTAATTTAAGCCTGTCTTGCAGGAATAAATAATGTCAGGGGCATCAGAGGAAGTTTCACAAAAGGAAGGGAAAATTGCAGAAAGCTCAAGGGGAGCATAACCAAAGAAGATCAAGGTGGAGAAATTTCCCTACACCTTGAGATAAAAACATCAAGATGCTACCTTTACAGCCAACAAGTTGGATTCAGAGTGGGCAGACATCACATACACCAATCTAGGCCCATTCAACTGTGAAGAGCTGCTAGTGGAAATTTTTTGTGAAGATGTGAGTGGAAGGGCTGAAAGAAAAGCCCAATTTGGGCTGGCAAATGTTACACTCTTTCCACTATTAGTCCAAAGCCTGAAACTTATAATCACAGTAGCAGGGGCTTACAACCCCTTATCAAGACAATGTATGGACCTCCAGGGAAATTTGATCATTGAGCTATCCCCATAGATGATAGGTTTATGTTTAATGCACCTACCCCTAAGAACCCCAAGCAATTGATTGAGACAGAGGAATTGGAGTTGTTACACATGGACAAGAAAGCTAATAGGTCCCACATGAACAAGAAGTGGTTAAGAATTGAGAATAAGTCCTTAACCAAGGTTCCTAAATAGTCCAAGAGAGGGTATTTCAGGCAGGAGATAGATAATATAACCATGATGCTTTCCAGGGTATTTGGGAAGAAGGACTCAACATACTTCAAGGAAAGGATGTTTCCATTCATTTAAACCATTTTAGATGGTAGGAAACAATTTGATTAGGGTATGATTTTATGAAACAACTTGCATAACCAAATGCTCAAGGTGGGGTAGACCAAAACCTTCTTCATGACATCTTATGTCATTTATTCAACTGCAAGGAGGGGGATATTCCCTGGATTAAATGCAGTGGGAACATTAGGAGAGGCTCCTGGGTAGAAGAAGGCATGGGAGCACTATGATCAGTTGACCCTGCAAACCTCAGAGCTGCACTATAGAAGGGTCAATGATGCATTCCTCTATCTCATCATCAACTGGTTGAAAGGGGATACTGGATTCAAAATGAGCAAGGAGGCCATGGCTTTCATTGTTGAATGGGGACATTGGTACATCCAATGCCCCAAGTTCTCTTATTTTAGGTTGGCATGCTTTGATGGACATCCTCATTAACTGCCAAGATGTTGCAGTGATAGAATTATGCTTATGGAGTTAATTTATCAGGCTTTGGGGGTTAATACAAAATTTTCCAACAAACACAAGCTCGGATGCCACAAGTTCTCGATGAAGTTGGGAGAATACTATTGTGCTCACAATTTGGCTATGAAGGCACTATGTGAAGAATTGAGATTTCTAAACTTGGCGATGTATAAATAAAGGAAACATTTTGACCCAGTGCACAAGATGAATGGCATAGCTCCAACCATTTTTGAGAAACATTTCAACTTATTAGAAGATTTTTGGATTGATATGCAAGATGATTATTATGTAAGGAAGAGAAATTATGAAAGGCTTACTATCCCACAAATTATTGAATATGGGGTAAAGGAAGATATCCCTAATACACAATCAGATGATGGTGTAGTTTTGGACCCTGGATATGAGGTTGAAAATATAGGAACTAAGAGCTTGGACCCAATAAATTGGGATGAGGAAGAATTCATTGATATCAAACAACTTGCTAGGATAGTGATGGATAGAAGTATTCAATGGGTGGTTATGAGGATCAAGGAACCAAAGGCTCAATCTTCAAAGAAGAGGAAAGCTACATGTACCCAAGGATACAAGAGAACAAAGAGGAGGACAAATCCTAAAGAAAAATTGGAGTACTTTCCCCCTAGCTCTAGAGGAGAGTTTGATCCAAGGATGCCTACTCAAGAAGTTCATGAGTCACAAGGTGTAGAAGCTGCTACTACTGGAGAAGGAGCTTCGTCTCAACCTTCCCTTCCATAGGAGTCCACTAGGGAAGTACTTGCAGGAAACCTTCATGAGAAGGTTGAGAAAGAAAAGAAAAATGAGGCTGAGATTCATGAAATTGACACCGATTTAGAGGCTACACAATAAGACCATGAGCCTCTTGTGACCACAACTACTAAGGACATTCATGATATTGGAACTGGGAATGTTTTAACTGAGGAAGACTAGTGGAAGTTGTTTGAATATGCAAAGAAGGAGGATGATTCCAAAGCACAAGCTGAGGCACTTGCAAAGAAACAAGAGGCTGGAGCCATAGCAAAAACTAAAGAGCTTGCAAGGCAGTATAAGCAAAAGGGCGACTTCTTGCAACAACAAAGATAAAATGAATGGAAATCCAATATAGAGAGGAAGAAGTTGTCCCTCTTGCAAAAAATTCATGATCTTGAATAGGAAAAGGCCTTGAAGAGGAGGGAAAAAGAGGACCTTGAGGCCAAGGCCAAGGCTATAGAGGAGGCACAAAGGAAAAATGATGAACAAGAGCTCTTGCTAAAGAAGTTGGAAGCAAAAGAACACACCAAGCATGACCAAGAGGTAGCCAAAATGTGGGAGAGAGTCAAGCTATTGGAGAAGCGAAGATATGACATGTTGGAGGAGAGGAGATTTGAGGAGGAAAGAGAGAAAGTTGAAACTGATAGGCTTGCAAAGGAAATGGCAGAAAAGGACCAACAAGAGGTTGATTCCCAACCTAAGGTAACAATTCTGTAACTTATCTCCTCTACCACTTCTTCTTCACAATAGGTGGTTACTCATCCTGCTGCCTCAACATGGTTGAAGCTTAACTTGGAGAAGAAGCAAATAGTCCAGCCCCAACCCCTGAATTGGGATGACATGATGAAAGAGATTGAGGAGAGGCCCAAGAAAAAGGCTTGAGTCCTTCATTCCACTAGACTAATAGATGCTGGAGAGATTGTGGATGAGTGTGCCATTCCTATGGTGGATAAGGACAAACAAGAGATGCAGTTGAGTGACTATCAACTAAGTATTTTAAACTTGGGAAGACCTACAAGGAACTAGCAAATGGACCTAATTAATATTGTAGCATCCTCCAACAAGTCCAAGATGAGAAAGGGTAAATAAAGGAAAGATGAACTCAATGCTCAATTAGATCAATTGCATAGGTTCTTAAAAGACTTATCTTCTCCTGTTTCTATACAATCTACTGCTCCACAAACACCAATTTTGTTAAGCTAGAAAGAAGCTGATGACCTTGTTGAGATGAGAAGCAAGGTAAAGATGTTGGATAGATGGATTGATAGGTTGAACCAAGAGATGGAGGAACTACTTGTTGAAGCCCACAAGGTTCATAGGAAGCATTAGAATCATCCAATGATATGACTACATATGCTGAGGTCATTTGGAAGCAAGAAGAAGAATACAGAGAGCATGTAAGGAAGTTGAAAGAAATTACTAAACTGCCTCAACAAGAACTCTTGGAACAATCTATCCTTGAAGAAGGTAATGAAGATTTCATTGATAAAACTATCAACATTATCAAGTTTAGGACTTCATTTATTTTTTCCCATAGAAATGAGGTGCAACAGGTTTGAAAATATTTGATAGATCAAATTGTGGAGTTAGAAGCAATCATAGCTATGATGGTGAATGAAGATGCCCCTGTCAAAGATGTTTTCCCTCTTGATGAGTTAAGGAAAAAATGGGATAATAGATTTAAAGAGGCAACATAGAAGGGAGATGATGGTGATAACTTATTAATTGACAGGTTCATGGACATCAAGGAGGTAGTAAAGATTGCCCGGAATAAGCTTGCTAAATTGGATGATATGTAGAAGTTCACCTCTGCTGAGTTGAAGAGAATAAAGTTTGAGGATAGTTGGGTGGATGGTCCGGATGTGGACATGCTTAGACAAGTGTTAGACAGCTATGATGAGTACTTACTTGAACAAAAGATAGGGCAGTAAGTGTATGGAATATTCTTTTATGAATGAAGCATCAAATGGTACAACCAGTTGGGTAGCTCTCCCCTATTTTTCAGGATCATAACACAAGTTTAACTAAAGATCTCCTAGCAGTTCAACATTCTCCTTATTCATCATATTTTGATATAGAGTCATCAACAATTGAACTAAAGATCATAAGGGGCAGTCATCTTATGCAGTTCCAGTTGTTCCCTGATTAGTGGATCTCAAATTTTTGACTAGATGAATTAGTGTTAGGACTTGTCTATATGTAATTTTTCTCTCCATGTTGTAAAGGTCAGCTAATTGAGGAAAGATTGGACACCTAAGGAGAGTTAGGATAATTTTTATAGTTTCAGAAGCTTTTACAGTTTTCATGCAAGATACTTATACATTTTTACAGTGTTTTTTCAATACAGTTTTATGTTATTTGCCAGAACTAGTTTTAATGATGATGTCAATGAACAAATGGTCATTTGTATGCCAATGAATGTTGTGCATAAATGTCTCTTATTTGATGAAAGTCAATAGAAGATTCCAAATTTGAGACTGTTTCCATTGAATTATCTGTGAATGAGATTTCTTTGTGTTTATTGATCTATTAATTTCAGTGATGAGTTGGTGATATGTTCTTATCTGATTTTGAAGTTTATGAATGGTGAATGATTGTATGTCTTGAATTTTCATTATGAATGAATGTAATGGTATGGATCATTTTGTGGATTGTATCATTTTATGGTTTAGTTATTTGAAAGGAATGCCCATTATGAAGTTTTTATTTCTAAATTGAAGGAAATCTACATTTATGTTTTGTTGCCCTGAGCCCTGTTCTATCTTTTTTTGATGTTTATTTACACCCCAAAACGTTAAATTAATTTTTACTATGCATTTTGTATCCTTTTACCAACAGAACCCTTGAACATTACAGTTGCATAGGCCACTGAACAACATCAACACAATTGAGAACCAACTACACTGACCTTGGAAGATAGGTAGCTTTAGGTTGTTTATTTTGTCAGGAGAAATAAAGTAGAAATATTCTGTTTAATTTTGTTGTGTTAGATTGACCATCAACAAAAATGGCGCTAGAAGGAGGGATTGAAGCAACAAATTGGCTCGAATTGGGTCCTTTTCACTAGAAAGGTTTGAAAGAGTTCACATATTTGTTGCAAACCCAAAACGATTAGTTGAACTCCAAACCCCTGTTAGGCTCAGAGCCCGTAGGGTTTTGATCACACCACCGTCAACACAACCACTTAGTCCACCTAGATTTCCACCAATACCACAGTTGGTACAACTAAATCCACCACCACCACCACCACCTAAAGTGTTCTTTTCCAATAACCCTTTGCCACTAGGAGTCATTCCTGGTGGCATACATGAAATGCCCAAAAATCTTGAGAAATTTTGCCCCAGATATGCTCATGGAGAGTCATGAAGTGCTGAAGAGCACATATAGGCATTCAAAGATGCATGTAATTGAGCTCAAATTTCTCACCATGATGTTGAATGTAGGGTGTTTCTTTATTCGTTGGGAGACATGGCTTATAATTGGTATCTAAATCTGCCCACTAGATCAATCTTGAGCTGGATGAACTTAGAAGATGCCTTCATTAATCAATTTTAGGTTTATGTTGGTCCCACAATCCTATACCATCAATTCGCCACTATCAGGAAAGAGCCACATGAGCTATTACCCCTATTTAATACCATATTTCAGAGGATGTATAGGAGATTATAGGACCTATACTTGGTGGCTGAAAATATTGCTATCCAAGCCTACCTGAAGGTTGTAGATCCCATGATTGGCCTATTTTTGTAGAGGAAATACAATGCAAATGAAATTTATTCTCTTTCTAAAGTTTACCACCTTGCTATTAAACTCCAACAATAGATTAGTTCACAATCAGGAGGTCTACGAGGGATTTTCCCTCCTTTAGGATACTCCTAGGTGCCTAATCCTACCCCACTATTTAATACAGTCCCAGGGATGTCCCACTCTACATACGACTCTTTAAATGAGTTACAAGCTCCATCTCAGGAACTATTCTTTAGTGGCCAAACCCCTGACCCCTCACAGAAAACTCAAAATTCCCATAATCACGCTGGAGGGTTCAACCCTGTAACACATATGTCTACTGCAAACACTGCATAAAGTGAATGTACAACTCATTTGACGATGGAGTTGGAAACTCTGAAGAAAAAATTATCTCAGGTGACCAATGAGATGACACAGCTCAAATACAACCCCCCTCAAATTCTAAATCAAAGCTAGAATTACCAAAACTAGGGAGGGTATTCCAATTAGGGTAGTTATTCTAATCAGACCACCAATCAAAACCAAAGGAACTTTCAAAATTAGAGTTCCCCCAATCAAAATTACCAAAACTCAAATAGGGGATACAACTAGAGGTCCAATAATAACAGACAATGGAACACTAGGCCTAACAATGGGGGATTTTCCCATAATTATCAAGCTGGTGATGACAAACCACACACTACAAATGTTGTAGATCTAAATTTCATGACAAATTGGTGCAAGCTGCATGACACTGCAACACATTCTGAAGTTAACTGTCCCGAAATGGAGAAAATGGTTAAGATTGCACAAGATGACGCTCCACTGTAGGGTGCTCCCAATAAGAATGGTGGATCCATGGATACCGCCATGGATTATGAACTCTTTGATGAAGGATCTCCTTTCCCCAGACAAGAGGAAAATGAGCCATTGGAGGATGTATATGATGCTCAAGCCTTCCAATCCAAAGGGGGTCATTTTCTAAGGAATCAATATAAAGGCCCATTCACCACATCTGCTCCTTCAAACACCATAATTCCACCCAATAGAATGCTGACAATAACCCGCCTCCACCGAAAGGCCCACCTAAATTTCAAAATAAAGGTAACTCATCTTTTGTTCCTAAATATTAGATGAAAAATGAGATGGAATTTGATTTTATTTTAGAGATGCAAAAGAAAAAGAGTTCATTGTCATTCTTTGATATTCTAAAGTGGCGCCCTACCCAACGCGACATTGTGTGAAACTTGAGGGCTTTGGAAGAGGCAGATAGGTCAAAAGGGAAGAATAAGGTGACTCCAACTACTGATATGAACACGGTCTTATACAAAGGAAAGACAAGGACCCCACCATTCCTTTTAAGCTTGAGAATCTTTAGAAAGAATTTGCATAATTTCCTCTTAGATTCCAGAGCCTCAGGTAATGTCATGCCCTTTTCCATTTGTAAAAAGTTAGGTTTAAATCCGGTTTAGACTCACAAGAAGGTAATACAATTAGAAAAAAATGAGGTTAATGTGGTAGGGGAATTAAAGAATAATCATGTGCAGGTTGGATTAGACCCATGGATCCAAAATTATCTGGATATCCAGGTAGCTAATATCCCCAAGACATATGACATGCTTCTAAGCTAGGATTTGATGAAAAGAATCAGGGTTACCTATCTTTGGACTTTCTTCATAGGTGGCTGCCATAGAAAGGGGTGGCAACACAAATTAGGATTGAAAGCGAGCCTTGTCTCAAACATATGATAACTGAGTATGACTGTCCTAATGAGGTAGCTTACTTTGAAACTGAGATGGGAGTATATAGGAGAGAGGAAATCATGACCTTTTTGATGTTCAATCTTGATAACCTGCAACCTTTAGAGCATAGTGACCCCATGACTATTGTCAACCAACATGTTTTAATTATAAAACTACAACAAGATAGGCTAGTTCTAGGAGAAGAGGTTGATCTATGGAGCTTGCTACTCCTTAACTGGTGCAAAATTCATTACCAAAGTCATTCTAAACTGACGTGTCAACCTTGTGTCGACATTTTGAACCATGTCTGTTAGTTTGAGGAAACCTATGAAGGCCACCCTGAAACACACCTTAATCAGTTTGCATTTGAGGCAAAGGATGCCACTATTTTGACATGAACAATAATACGCAAGGAGAAGTCCTCCCCCTAATTGGACAGACTCAGGCTTCATATTCTGCCTTGAGAAATGAGATTGTATAATCTCTAGAACTATCTGATATACCATCCCTTGCCAATCTTCCAATTCCCAAGGGTTTGTTAAAAATAATGATAGACTGTAAAATCATTGATCAAGATTAGATTCAAGAAGTGTCTGCACAAGTTCTAAATTTGAGGGAAACCTATGACAGTTGTCATTCACATCACTCCCCATGTCCGGATGTCTTAAACTAGTCCAAGCCACCATCCATTTCTTGTGAACAATTACTCCTGGCTCATTGTAGGAAAGAAACACCAGCTCAGGACCAATTATGGGTCCTCAAATTTGATGGTTCTAAGTCTAAAACAAGAAGTAGCGCTAGAAATGAACTAACCAACCCGAAAGGGAAAACATATTTCACATCTTACAGGTTGTAGTTTGGCTGTACTAACAATGTGGCAGAATACAAAGCATTGGCTAGAGGACTAATGTTTGCACATCAAAAAAAGGTCACAACTCTGACACTCATGGGAGATTCTGAAGTCATTGTCAAGCAAGTTTTCAGTCAATATACATGCCATAACAAGAGGCTGGCTACATACAAAAATAGGATATAGAATTTGATAGAGGACTTTGATGCCTTCGAGATCAGATTGATTCCTAGAGAGGATAACCAGATAGAAGGTGCACTAGTTGTTGTTGTTAGTACCTTGGAACCCATGCAAGACTGTAAATTGAAAAGATTCTTAGTAGAGTTAGTCTCAATCCCTACCATTCCCGAAAACATTCACAATTTTCAGGTTTTCGATGATGGCCATCATATAGTTGCCTTCATGGCAAGCTCAAATGTCTTTGAAGGATAGATTATAGATGAATCAAACAAAGATCAAGGAGACTAGGATCTTGAAAATTGTGATCCAAAAGGGATAATATACCTAAAAGCCAATAGTATTCCCAAGGGAATGGTGGCACTAGAAAGAATCTTTGATTATGATCCTCGAGCTCATGAGAGGTTACCTACAAAAAGTGATGGAGGAAAGTACAATTCAGTCAACTTGGAATATTTAGGCCCTGAGAGGAATGTGTTCATAGGAAAAACCTGCCCCAAACACATTCGAGAGAAAATCCTGACAACATTAAAAGTGGACATAGCAGGAATTGCTTGGGGATACAAAGACTTGAAAACCTTCAACACTTCAGTAATAACACATACTATCCCCTTGAAACCTGAAGTGAATCCTTTCCGCCAAAATCAACATCTAGTGAATGCCTTGATCGAACGAGTAATTCAGAAGGAAGTGCATAAGTTTTTGTCAGCAAGGATAATCTTTCCAGTAACACATTCAACTTGGGTCACTAACCTGGTCCCTATTCGTAAAAAGAGTGGAGAGATCAAGTTATGTTTTAATTTTAGAAATTTTAACAAGGAATTAGAGAAAGATAACAATCCTCTTCCTTCCTTGGATGAGGTGATGCAAATAGTGAATGGTTCACAAATGATGTCGTTCCTGGATGGATATTCAGGATACAATTAGGTAATGGTCAACTATGAGGATAGGATGAAAACCGCCTTCACTACCAAGTGGGGGACAATTTCTTATTGGAGGATGTCGTTTGGTCTCATCAACGTTGGATCTACCTTTTAGCGAGCAATGGATGTGGCATTCAAGGATCTGGTAGGTAAGTGTATTATTATATATATGGATTATTTGACTATGTTTTGAAAGAATAGAGACAACCATGTTGCATATTCGTCAAAGGTTCTTCAAAAGTGCATAAGTTATGGAGTCTCCCTCAATCCAAAAAAGTGTGTGTTTGGAGTTTCAAAAGGAAAATTACTATGCCACATAATATCAGAGAAGGGGATTTTTATTGACCCAGATAGAGTGGAATCCATTTTGAAATTGACCATGCCTGGTAGCAAAAGGAGATGAGATCTTATTTTGGGAAGATAAATTTTGTGTGGAAATTCATAACTAGGTTTGCAGAGATCTTCAAAACCATCAACGCAATGATGAAGAAGGATGCTAAGATTGAGTGGAGCAATGAGGCCAAATCTGCATTTTCCTAGATAAAACTGTCTATTTCAGAGGCACCAGTTTTAACTAGCCTTGATTATCTGAAGCCTTTTTATATATACTCTTTTGCATCTAACCATTATTGTGTTGTTGTTTTAACATAGCGAAAAGGTGAAGGGGATGAAAGGCCAATTGATTTTATGAGTTCTCCATTCAAGAATGCTGAAGTCTGATATCCATCTTTGGAGAAATAGGCTTTTGCATTGGTGAGAGCTGTCAAAAAGTTCATGCATTATATCCTCCACAGTCAAATCACTGCCATAGTTCTTGACCCTGCTGTAAAGTCCCTTCTTATGCAGAGTGAACTGGGGGAGAGACGAGGGAAGTGGATGACAATCTTACAAGTGTTTGAACTTGAAATCCACTTGATGAAGCTAGTTAGAGGACAAGGCTTATCCAAGGCAATGACAAATGTTGATACTAAGATTACCTATCAACAGTATACGATACAATCATTTATAGGTGATCCTTGGTACACTGATTTTATCTTTTTGTTGCTAAATAACAAATTCCTAGATGGGATGAACGCCACTCATAGGAGAGCACTCAGGTTGAAGAGTTCCCACTACATGCTTAAAGGGGGAGATTTATACCAAAGAAACTTTGAGGGCATCTATCTATGCTACCTTGATCAGTAGCAAGCAAAACAAGCCATAACAAAATTTCATGGCAGACATGGTACTGGACATGGTTCTGCTAATTCCATGGCTAACCAAATTTTGAGGTTAGGTTACTACTGGCCTGATGTGTTTCATGATGCTCACCAATGTGCAAGGACATGTCATGCATGTCAGACTTCTACATCCAGGGAACACAATCTAGCAATGCCCCTACAACTGGTATACGAGGTAAGACCATTTTCCCAAAGGGCATTAGATTTTGTCGGGGTAATTAACCCCAATTCTTCGACAGGTCACAAATTTATTTTGACAGAAACCAATTACTGTACGCATTGGACTGGAGGTTAGCCTTGTAAGAACACCACCACTGAAATCGTCATCAAATTCCTTAACGAATGCATCATTACCAAGTTTGGAGTATCATTTGCCCTGGTATGTAACAATGGCCCTGCTTTCTCTTCTGCAAAATTTATTCAATGGGAATATGAGCATAAAATTATGTTAAACTATTCTTCTAATTACTACCCACAAGGGAATGGAGTAGCTGAGTCTACAAATAAAAATATATTGGAAGTAATTAAGAAGCTATTAGAAAGTAATCCTAGGGAATGACATACTCAATTCAGATTTTCCTTATGGGTAGATAGAACTTGAATCAAGGATGCCTTAGGAAGCTCGCCATTCAAGTTGGTCTATGGCCAAGACCCAGTCTTTCCTATCCATCTACAAATACCTATTCTTAGGTTTATGCAAGAATTCTACACAAATGATGATAGGATAGAGGTTAGGCTAACCAATTTGTTGAATTTGGAGGAACAAAGAGATGTTGCTTTACAACAGTTTTCTAAACATCAAGCTATTGTCAAACGTTGGTTTGACAAAAGAGAAAAAATCAAAGCTTTTAGGATATCAAACCTAGTATTATTATGGGATAAAGCCAGAGAAAAGAAAGGGGACCATCAAAATTTTGACCGAATTTGGTTGGGTCCTTATCAAATTGCCAAGATCCTCAGTGAAAATGCCTTTCAATTGAGTATTTTAACAAGAGAGACTATTCCATTGCTTGTTAATGGGTAGTTTCTCAAACATTATTTTGGCCCATGAGGGTTTGATGTTATGATTGGTTGTACATATGTAATTAGTTGGCTTGTTTGTTTTGTTTTGTTCTTTTGGTTTGTGTTTTTGTTTTTGTGTCTTGGGGTGATTTCCATTTTTCTCTATTTCAAAATACAGAGTGGTTATTCATTGTATGCTAAAGGTACTAGGAGAGAAGTTGGTTTAGACATTTTCAAGTATGTTTGTGGAAAGTTTTTGTCTCAAAGACCTGTGTCTTGTTTCCTTTTTAAGTAGTAGCCTGAAAGGTTAAGAACAAACAAGTGTATTGTAAGTAATCTCATAGACCACGACTGAATTTGTCACAAAATAGATAGAAACATCTGTTTACATGGAGGCTCATTTATCTCAGGGGTAATTGTATTCTTGATTTAGGTGAAAAATATGAGTCCTAACACTATCATGAAATCCATTGTAGTTCTCAACCCAAATTTCAGAATGATATATTTGAGTATTGAAGAAAAGATGAAAAGATAAATTATTCAAGTAAGCCCATACAAAGAAAATAAAAGGAAACCATTAAGTAATGGTAAAACTCAATACGAGAAGTGTAATTCAAGTATCTCTATCGAGGCTATGGATGTCTGACTAGTAGTAGAGAAATACTTTGAGAGAACTAGAGGTATCTTTGTTGGGGCTATCGATGCCTGTCTGGCAACAGAGCAATACCTAGGATATCATTACACAAGAGTCATCAAGATTAAACTCATGTAGCCTAAATCTTTAATACAGTTATTCCAGGATGAGAAGAACCTTTATTGGAATAGATACACCATACATGAACTCACTTGAATTCAATGTGGTTATTGCTGATTTACATTTGGGATTCCAACTCAACCTTATTTTCCATAACTGATCATACTAAAGTTTAAAATGTACATGAACCAGAGGTTCTGGGTGACTGAATTCTTCAGTATCTTGAAAATGGGTAAACTATTTTCCTAGCCAAGTTGCCAATTTTTATGCCTTGTATAACCACCGCATTGTTATTTTGGTCAAAATGGGTCCCCCTTGTGTTTGTTTTCCCTTGGTGTTTTTGTTTGTGTCTTAGGATTTGTTCTTTTTCTTCCTAAGACCTTGTTCCTTTTTGTTTTTGTGGGTTTGGAATGTGGGCCGAAACTGGACTTAGAACTTTTGCAAACTTCCTGGTCTGGTTTTTGTTCCGGTCTTGCCCCGTCTCTTGTCTTGTCATTTTATTTGTTGTTTTGTTTGCCTTGCGCTCTTGGGTTTATCCCTTGAGTTTTGTTTTCTTGTCTTTTTGTTTCTTTCCCTTTTTGTTGGAACTGGAACGAGAACGAGAACTATACCTGAAACTTTACAAAATTTTTGAGTCTGGGTTTCATTCCAATCCTGCTCTCGTTTGTTTATCTTGTTTTGTGTTCTATTTCGGGATGGGATTTTCCCCAGTCTCGCTTTCCTTCATTTTCCTATTTTATCTATTGGTTTTCTTCCCCTTTGTCGGGAGTGGAACCGAAGCCAAATCTGAATCTGGAACTTTGCCAAGATCTAGATCTGGATCTAGTTCTGATCCCACCCCCGTTCCTTTGTCATCCTTTCCCTGCTGTGGGACTAGAGCCGAATCCGAAATGAAATGTGGAACTTTAACAAAGTTCTCAGTCCTATCCTGACTCTGCTTTCGCTCTCGTTTTTCCTCTAACGTATGTATTGATTGTATACTCAAATATGACTCTGATTAGGCCCTCTACCAACTACATTAAATGCATTAATTGCAATCTCCTCACACATGCGAAATGGTTTTTTAAAACCTTAATCAAGGTTATTTGGCTCATTACACTTACTCAAAATGTTTTAACGAACAAGGAGCCAAGAGAACTCGAGGAGGAGTGTGATTTGGTTGTGGGTGAGCGTTCATGAGCAAATCCCTATTGATTTCAACCTTTTTTGGTCATGTTTTGAGGTAGGTGGGTTTCCTTGTCTCGTTTCATGTTTTCCCCGTTCCATTTTGTCGCCCTATTGTTCTTCGCACGTTTGTGGGATTTCTCTCGTGAATCTTCACTTGTTTCCTTTTGGTATTTTGGTGTTTTGTTTGTTGTTCTTTGTTTTGTTTCCTTCCCTTTTTCGTTTTCCATTTGTCTTTTTGTGTTCTCCATTTTTTTTTCATTTGGCTCTTGTCATTTTTGTCATTTTTGGTGGTATTTTTGTTTCACCGTGCCCTAGTTTCAATTAGGGATTTCCTTTTGAGGGGTTATGGTGCCTTATAGTTGTTTTGTATCTTTTCTCAAACCCTTCGATCTCGTTTTATTGATCTTATGGGTTTTGATTGTAGGGTTTTTAATGCCCTAATTCTAATATGAGTCAATGGGCCGTGCGAGTTAGGGTTTTACGTTTCGTGCCATTTTCACGTACTTTCCGTAGCTTGCTCGATCCAGTCCTAGTGGTCTAGGTGGAGTCGAGCTTGATTTTTTCCTCCCCACATCCTTTTTAACTCATTTCCAAACTAGTGTCGATGTGTGGAGAGAATCCACTAAATTCTGATAGTACATGGTGAAATTGGATCCATAAATAAATTCATCCATTGAACTTTCAAATGAGGTTCCAATCCAGTTCCAATCTCAAGTCCACCTCCGATGTGTTCCAATCCTGATCTTGATCCTATCAGCTTAGTGGGGTTGCATCATTGAACGTTATGGGGTATTGAAACTTTGGCAGTTTCAATTTTTGATCCGGTTCCGATCTTGGTTTTGATTAATATTATTTGTTCACCTCTCTGGTTCCTGATTTTCTCCCGGTCCTGCTCTCGCCAAGTTTAAAGTTTTACTAAGTATGGAAGGCTATCTAGGGAAGAATAGAGAAGTGTTAAAAGATGACACTTGTAATGATTATTTTCGTACCTTCTACTGGTCTAATCTAAGCTTGTCTTGCAAGAATAAACAATGTTAGGGGCATCAAAGGAAGTTTCACAAAAGGAAGGGAAAATTGCAGAAAACTCAAAGGGAGCAAAACCAAAGAAGATCAAGGTGGAGAAATCTCCCTACACCTTGAGATACAAACATCAAGATGCTACCCTTATAACCATTAAGTTGGATTTGGAGTGGGTAGATATCACAAACACCAATCTAGGCCCATTCAACTGTGAAGAGCTGCTAGTGGAAAATTTTTGTGAAGATGTGAGTGGAAGGACTGAAAGAATAGCCTAATCTAGGTTGGCACATGTTACGCTCATCCCATTATTATTCCAATGCCCAGAACTTATAATCATAGCATTAGGGGATTACAACCCCTTATCAAGACGATGCATGGACCTCCAGCAGAATGTGATCATTGATCTATCCCCACAAATGATGAGGTGTATGTTTAATGCACCTACCCCGAAGAACCCAAAGCAATTGATTGAGACAGAGGCATTGGAGTTTTTCAATAGGGAAAAGGAAGCTAATAGGTCCCACATGAACAAGAAGTGGTTAAGAACTAAGAAGAAGTCCTTAACCAAAGTTCTTGAACAACTCAAGAGAGGGGATTCCAAGAAGGGGATAGATCATCTAATCATGATGATTTCTAGGGTATTTGGGAAGGACTCAACATACTTGAAGGAATGGATGTTTCCATTCATTCAACCCATTTTAGATGGTAGGTAGCAATTTGATTGGGGTATTATTTTATCAGAAAAATTGCATAACCAAATGCTCAAAGTGGGGTAGACCAAAACCTTCTTCATGATGTCTTATGTCATATATTCAGTTGCAAGGAGGGGGATATTCCCTGGATTAAATGTAGTGGGAACATTAGGAGAGGCTCTTGGGTAGAAGAAGGCATGGGAACACTATGATCAGCTGACCCTGCAACCCTCAAAGTTGCAATATAGAAGGGTCAATGATGCATTCCTCTATGTCATCATCAACCGATTGACAGGGGATGTTGGATTCAGAATGAGCAGGGAGGCCATGGCTTTCATTGCTGAATGAGCACATTGGTACATCCAATACCCCAAGTTCTCTTATTTTAGGTTGGAAGGCTTTGATGGACATCCTCATCAACTGCCAATATGTTGCAGTGATAGAATTGTGCTTAAGGACTTCATTTATCAGGCTTTGGGGGTTAATGCAAAATTCTCCAACAAACACAAGCCTAGATGCCACAAGTTCCCCATGAAGTTGGGAGAATACTATTGTGCTCACAGTTTGGCTGCAAGGGTAGCATGTGAAGAATTGAGATTTACAAACTTCGGGTTGTATACATCAAGGAAACATTTTGATCGTAAGCACAAGATGAATGTCATAGCTCCTACCATTTTTGAGAAACATTTTAACTTAGTAGAAGATTTTTGGATTGATATGAAAGATGATTATGATGTGAGGAAAATAAATTATGAAGGCTTACCATCCCACAGATGATTGAATATGGGGTAAAGGAAGATATTCCTGATACACTATCAGATGATGGTGTAGTTTTGGACCCTGGGTATGAGGCTGAAAATATAGGAACTAAGAGCTTGGACCCAATAAATTGGGATGAGGAAGAATTCATCGATATCAAACAACTTGCTAGGACAATGATGGATAGAAGTATTCAATGGGTGGTTATGAGGATCAAGGAACTAGAGGCTCAATCATCAAAGAAGAGGAAAGCTACACGTACCCAAGGATACAAGAGAACAAAGATAAGGATAGCTCCTAAAGAACAATTGGAGTACTTTCCCCTAGCTCTAGAGGAGATGTTGATCCAAGGATGCCTACTCAAGAAGTTCATGAGTCACAAGGTGTATACGATACTACTACTGGAGAAGGAGCTTCATCTCAACCTTCCCTTCCAGAGGAGTCCACTAGGGAAGTACTTGTAGGCAGCCTTCATGAGTAGGTTGAGAAAGATAAACAAAAAGAGTTTGAAATTCATGACATTGACATCGATTTAGAGGCTACACAATCAGACCATGAGCCTATTGTGACCACAACTACTGAGGAAATTCATGATATTGGAACTGAGCATGTTTTAACTGAGGAAGACCAGTGAAAGTTGTTTGAAGATTCAAAAAAGGAGGCTGATGCCAAAGCAAAAGTTGAGGCACTTGCAAAGAAACAAGAGGCTGAAGCCATAGCAAAAATTGAAGAGCTTGTAAGGAAGCATAAGGAAAAGAAATACCTCTTGTAGCAACAAAGAGAAAATGAATGGAAAGCCAAAATAGAGAGGGAGAAGTTGGCCCTCTTGTAGAAAATTCATAACCTTGAAGAGGAAAAGGCCTGGTAGAGGAGGGAAAAAGAGGACCTTGAGGCCAAGGCCAAGGTTGTAGAGGAGGCACAAAGGAATAGGGATGAACAAGAACTCTTGCTAAAGAAGCTAGAAGTAGAAGAGCAAGCCAAGCATGAGCAAGAGGCAGCAAAAATGTGGGAGAGAGTCAAGCAATTGGAGAAGCAAATAGATGACATGTTGGAGTAGAGGAGATTGGATGAGGAAAGAGAGAAAGCTGAAGCTGATAGGCTTGCAAAGGAAATGGTAGAAAAGGAGGAACAATAGGTTGATTCCCAACCTAAGGTAAAAATTCTGCAACCTCTCTCATCTACCACTTATTCTTCACAAGTGGTTACTCCTCCTGCTGCCCCAACATGGTTGAAGCTTAACTTGGAGAAGCAAATAGTCCAGCCCCAACCTCTGAATTGGGATGACATGATGAAAGAGATTGATAAGGAGAGGCCCAAGAAAAGGCTCGACTCCTTCATTCCACTAAACTAATAGATGCTAGAGAGATTGTGGATGAGTGTGCCATTCCTATGGTGGATAAGGACAAGCAGGAGATGTAGTTGAGTGACTATCAACTGGGTACTATAAACTTGGGAAGGCCTACAAGGAACCAACAAATGGGCTTAATTGATATTGTATCATCCTCCACCAAGTCTAGGATGATAAAGGATAAACAAAGGAAAGATGAGCTCAAGGATTAATTATATCAATTGCATAGGTTCTTAAAGGACCTATATTCTCTTGTTTCTATACAATCTATTGCTCCACGAACACCAATTTTTTTAAGCAAGAAAGAAGTTGATGACCTTGTTGATATGAGAAGCAAGGTAAAGATGTTGGATAGATGGATTGATAGGTTGAACCAAGAGGTGGAGGAACTACTTGTTGAATCCCACAAGGTTCATAAGGAAGCATTGGAATCATCCAATGATATGACTACATATGTTGAGGTCCTTTGGAAGCAAGAAGAAGAATACAAAGAGAATGTAAGGAACTTGAAAGAAATTACTAAACTACCTCAACAAACACTCTTGGAAAAATCTATCGTTGAAGAAGGTAATGAAGATTTCATTAATAAAACTATCAACATTATCAGGTTCAATACTTCATTCATTTTTTCTGATAGAAATGAGGTGCAACAGGGTGGCAAGGATTTGATAGATCAAATTGTGGAGTTGGAAACAATCATAGCTATGATGGTGAATGAAGATGTCCTTGTCAAAGATGGTTTCCCTCTTGACGAGTTAATGAACAAATGGGATAATATATTTCAAGAGGAAATGCAGAAGGGAGATGATGGTGATGAATTATTAATTGACAAGTTCATGGACATCAAGGAGGTAGTAAAGATTGCTTGGAAGGAGCTTGCCAAATTGGATGATAAGTAGAAGTTCACCTCTGCTGATTTGAAGAGAATAAATTTTAAGGACAATTGGGTGGATGGGTTGGATGTGGACATGCTTAGACAAGTGTTTGACAACTATGATGAGTACTTTAACAAAAGACGGGGGAGTAACCATATGGAATATTCTTTTTTGAATGAAGCACCAGATGGTACAGCCAATTCAACAACTCTCCCCTATTTTTTAGGATCATAACACAAGTTTAACTAAAGATCTCCCAGTAGTTTGACCTTCTCCTTGTGCATCATATTTTTATATAGAGTCATCAACAATTGCACTACAGATCATAAGGGACTATCATCTTATTCAGTTCTAGTTATTCCCTAATTAGTGGATCTCAAATTTTTGACTAGATGAATTAGTGTTAGGACTTGTTTATATGTAGTTTTTCTCTCCATGTTGTAAAGGTCAGATAATTGAAGAAATATTGTCCACCTAAGGAGAGTTAGGATAATTTTTACAATTTCAGAAGCTTTTATAGTTTTCATGCAAGATACTTATACATTTTTACAGTTTTTTTTCAATACAGTTTTATGTTATTTTCCAGAACTAGTTTTAATGATGATGTCAATGAAAAAATGGTCATTTGTATGCCAATGAATGCTATGCATAAATATCTCTTATTTTATGAAATTCAATAGAAGATTTTGAATTTGAGACTGTTTCCCTTGAATTATCTATGAATGAGATTTCTTTGTGTTTATTGATCTATTAATTTCAATGTTGAGTTGGTGATATGTTCTTATCTGATTTTGAATTTTATGAATGGTGAATGATTTTATGTCTTGAATTTGCACTATGAATGAATTCAATGGTATGGATTGTATCATTTTATGGTTTAGTTATTTGAAATGAATGCTCATTATAAAGTTTGTATGTCTAAATTGAAGGAAATCTACATTTATGTTTTGCTGCCTTGAGCCCTTTTCTATCTTTTTTTGATGTTTATTTACACCCCCAAACGTTAAATTAATTTGTACTATGCAATTTGTATCCTTTTACCAACAGACCCCTTGAACATTACAGTTGCATAGGCCATTGAACAACATTAACACAGTCGAGAACCAACTACACAGACCTTGGAAGATAGGTAGCTTTAGGTTGTTTATCTTTTTTAGGAGAAATGGAGTAGAAATATTTTGTTTAATGTTGTTGTGTTACATTGACCATCAACAAGGTCTTGGAACCTTGTGAATCATTAAGAATTCTAGGATTTCTTGTAAAAGTGTTGTAACCCACTTTCACACATTTCTAGGACCCTTTGATTATAATTCACTTAAATAATCCATTTTTATCACTTACCAAGTCTTCTTTCAAAGTGTTGGAAAGAGTTGTAACAAACTCTCATGCTTTTCTTGACTTGTCATCACTAATTCAACCCTTTCTTATGTTTAAATGACCCCTTAATGCACTTTCTGACCCTACTTAAGTGTATTTTTGAGAATATTCCCGTTAAACAACATTAAATGCACTTTAATTCCCAACACCCAGTAAAATTACCTTGGTGGGAATAAGTCACCCCTTGGGGCGACTTAGTCCCACTGAGCACAAAAAAAAAAAAAATTGAAAATTTTGGTAGAATTTTATTCTTTTGACCTTGAGGTCAGCCTGTGATGTGTTATTTTTGAGAAATTTAGTAAAATCAAGTATAAATAAAGGGTTTTTTCTCTCATTTTCACCCCCCATTCACTATTCAAACAATCCATCAAAGTCATTCAAGTCAACAAAGCCCTAATTGAAGCTTGGAGACCTCATTCACCCTATTTTTTGTAGAATCTGAAACAGACACCTGTTCAGAAGGGAAGTGCAAACCGAAAGCTACAAATTCCTATCCTAAATTTCTTGAGATTCCCAGGACTAAGTCACCATCTGTGGTGAATTAGTTCCACTGCCAAGCCTAAAAAGTGATTTTTACATTTTTGAGTACCCATTTGGCAGGAACCTGTTTCGATAGAATCTCCCTGAAATAGGACTAAGTTTCGCAGCTTGGTGTAAGTGTCCCAATTGGCTTCAACAGTAGAATTTTTAGGATTCTAGAGGCTCTCTACATCACACTTTAGTTTCTAGGTGCACCTCTCCATTCTTGTTTGATTCTGTTATTGTTTACTTGCATTATTAGGTCATTTTGCATACATCACCGTGTTTTCAAACAACTTGTATGTAATAGGTTTTGCATTGATAAATCATTCCTTTTATTAGTTCTTTGCATTTAGACATCATAATTAGACATACTTCATCCATTCTTGCATTGATTTTGAGTATATACATTGCCCATTTTGGCCCATCTCTCTCCTTTTAGGTAAAAAACCCTAGAAGTGCTAGAAAGCCATTGGGTGCCAAAATATTTGTTTACATTTATTAACAAACAAGTACATAAAATTAACCATTCGATGTACAAATTCATATACCCATGTAATTTTAATCCTTTAACAATATCATGTTTTCCAAACAATACTCATGTGTATATAAATACACATATACACATATATACATATATATTATACATATATACATATATATTATACATCTATACATATATATATACATATAAATATACATACATACATATAAATATATATATACATACATATACATACATACACATACATATACATATACATATACGTATACATATACATATACATATACATATACAAATATATTAACATTTCCGTACAAACGTTCTCATTACATCGATGTATATGTTAATATGCATATGTATATATATAGCATTGCTCCCATAATCAAATACATATATTTTTCATCATACGTTAAAATAGTCATATATATACGTATATACAAATATTAATGTATATAAGTTGCATTAACATAACAACATACATATACTCCATTGATTAACACACAATTCAATTCACAGAGACAACCTATCTCAAACAAGGACAAATACTCAATTGTTAAGTCAAGACCATGACCAAAGGTACTTACTTGAAACTATTGACTTGACCATTCTAGCAGTGGGTGTGTGAAAGCTTAGTTAGTCTTTATTTGGGGTTACCCGACCAAATACTTCTCTTGAGTGATATTTCCCCTCCCTTCTGGAGGTGTGAACCTGTACCTGCATCCAACTTGGAACATTGGAAATGGTAGTTAGAAGTTCACATGAAATCCACTTGTTTAATAAAACATTAGCATATTCATATTGCAATACACATTCTTTCATTTTACTTCATCAATATAAACATAATTACTCCTTCAAAGCAATAATAACTTAATACCTATTTTAGTATTCCATTCCTTTATCAAACATATCAAAATCATGATTTCATTTATCATCCTATTTACCCATGAAGGTAAAAATAACTCAATAACAACAAGACATGGTGTAATAATATGCTCCATCAAAATTGAGCTTACACCAACCCCTAGAAGAGACAACCAACTACACCCTTGTCTACAATTTTACTGTAGATGATCTTGATTGTTTGCATGAATGGGAGGGATTTTCAAGCCCTTCAAATTTGTCCTCAACATATCATCCCAAATTGTTCAACTAACCACCACACCTCTGGGCATATGATCTCATGGACTAACCGCCACTCTGGGTCTAGGTGAAGGTGCTGGTTTGGAAGTTCACTAAAACTTGCAAGTTTTGGTGTAATGGAAAACTACATTTGGTATCAGACTCAACCTAGGTTCAATTCCCCCGAGTTGCATCAGAAGGAGGGTGTTGGACAAACCACCACACTCTGAGTGGATGTGGAAGCATAATTTATTTATAATGAATGGATGATTGTGTTTTATAGCTTTGGAATTTATGATTGTGTTCTACCAATTTTTTATGTCATTATATTCTCATGTAACAAACAGTTCATCTATTTTGTTGTAATACTCATCCACAATCAATTAAGTTGGTTTACAACTCTGTTGATTAATCCGCATGACAAATTATGAAGGAATATATTTTTAGAGGCAAGAGATTGACAGTGTGGTTGGCTGCTATGTTGATTAATTTGGACGACGAAGTTTGTGAAGATGTGCATTAAATCTTAAAGAATGTAAAAACTATTTTTTTAACCAATCAATATTTTAGTGTAATCTAATTATATAAGTAAATTTTCTATCAACATTAATGGAGATGAATAGCTGAGTTAGATATCATGATTTGGAGAGATGTGAATTATTTTATGACAGCGAGGATTGTAATGGACTAAGTAGAAAACAAAAACTGTTTAATCTTAATTTTGATTATGGTTTACATATTGAACATTCAATACATCGAATTGTATATATATCTATATAGAAATATAATAAACTAGTATAGATATCTTAAATATATTTATAAAAAAATGTTCAAATATCAATTGTGAGACATTTATTTAATTTATACTATAAATTTAATATAAACACTTGATGATTAATATCTGTCAACATCTTTTAGATAAATGTATTTAAGCTATTTATCTTTTTAATTAAAGGGTAAGTAGGTTTTGATGGATTCTTAAAATTCAGTTACATCAAAACATTTGTAAAATAATTGTCAACCAACAATATATCACACTTAGATCAGGTTCTGAAAGGGCCTAGAACCTTATACAAACCATCCATTTTACACAATGCCATTTCTTTTCCTTGCAATATGCACATCTTTAACTTGGTGATGGGATCCTGAAACAAATTTAGGAAGACTTATCTTCTCTGAACAATCATCCAAGACACCATTTTTAAGTTCCTCAAATCAAGGAGAGAGGAGGGAGTCTTCAACTGCTACATCAATTAGAGTCGTGTGCAATGAAGAAGAATGTCTGCTTGAAAATGTCTTATATTGTATTGAATCTATAGACTAGGCTAGAGCATGAATCTTCACATAGTCCGCAACCATGGCAATAGAATCAGAAGCTTGTGAAGCATGAACTGGTTCTAAAGGAGAAGCTACAACATGGGACAACAAACCACTTGAACCATACCAACCCCAGGCGAAGCCACCACAGGAGAAGAATTAACCATCATGGGGGATGCAAGAAAATGATCCTTATTCACCCAAGAGACAGGGACAACATAAGCATCCACAGTCAAATAGTTGTAGAGGTCATTCCTCCACCATTTTGATCTAATGAATCAACAAAATGTTTTTGCAAAAATTCAAAACAATTTATTACATATCAATGAACAGGTTTGTATATTGTTACTCATTATTTCCTTAATAAAAGACAATTTATTTTTTATATTACAGAGGTGTCCCCACGACCCAACCTAATGACCCAACAACCCTTACATATCAATGAATAGGTCTGTATATTTTTACTCATTATTTCTTAATAAAAGACTTGTAAATTTGTTAGTTAAATAGAGGGAGGGCCCAATACTAGTGGTGATTCGAATGGTTGATATGATAATGGACAATGTTAAAACTATAACAAAATGCAACATATTTTTTGAAGTTATCGATCCATGACTCAGTGTTTTGTACCTACGCTTGGTACAATAGAATATACTGAGAATAAAATGTAAACTTATTTTTCAATTGTTTTTATCAATGACTTATGTGTTTTGTACCCATGCATAGTACAATAGAATATATTGTTGACTTCAGAAATGTTTTTGAAATAAAGTATTCACAAGTGAATAGAATAGTTTTATTTTATATGGAATTTAGTTTTTAAAAAATTGACTTTGAAGATTTGTTAGGTCCCTTAAAATCAAACAAATATATTGTTGACTTCAGAAATGTTTGTGAAATAAAGTATTCACAAGTGAATAGAATAGTTTATTTTATATGGAATTTAGTTTTTAAAAAATTGACTTTGAAGATTTGTTAGGTCCCTTAAAATCAAACATGTTTCTCTCATGAAAACAGGTATGGAAATTTATACAATAGAATTAACTAGAAAACTTTAAATCTTTAACTTTTTATATTTTGTATAATTTTTGTTCTTTTAATTATAAAAAAAATAGTAGTTTTAATTTTTTTTATCGGGTAAATTTGGTCAAAGGATTAATATCCATTTATTATAATATTTAAATATTATATAGTTAAGACAATTTTTTTGACATGAGGTTATTTATAAAACTAGGAGGAAGCTAACATTAACAATTATAACATTAACAAACCACTAGTTATCCCTCCCACCCTAGGTCGATATTATCATCACTATCAAAGGAGACATCATTAATTGCAAATGTCTCATTCATCCCTGCAAAGCACCACATCTGAAGAAAATTTTAGAAAGGCTAAGCCCCATGTTACCTAGTGTTTGGGAAGGACATTGTTATGTCCACAATAGAGAAAACAAAAGGAATCCATTGACCCAAGGTATAAATGTTGAGACTTGGCCAATGACAACTTCTAGGAGGAAAACACACACTAGGCACCACATCATTCAACATCCTATCGAGCCCCATTATCCAACACCTTTTGATTAGAGCCACCATGACCACCCTAACCACCTCCTTTAGCTCACCAACCTTAAACAAAGTGACAACAAACATGAAAGAGATATTAGTATTGACATGATATATATGCACTATGGTGAGAAAAAAATCACCCAACAACATCCTAACAACATGCACCATGATCACCACATTAATTTTTAAAAAATTCTTCAACCGTAGATCCAAAATATTCCCAATAATTTTTTTTGCCTTTTCTTGGTGAACAACCTTATAAAAGACTCCATGAATGACCACTGAGATAGCGATAAAAATGGTAGTGGGTATGAGCTTAAAATAATAAATCCCATGTCTTCCCATGAATTTTGCCCAATTAGACTTGCCTCCTTGAAGTGACTATTTACTTTGTGAAAAACCATGTTGCCAACTATTATTGTCATCATAGCATGCAAGTTGAGGTTGAAAAGTAATGGGGTCATTAAAAATTGGGTAACCAACTTAATCATAAGTTATCATCTTTGTCATATATAAACCTCATGCCAATATCAAGTGCAAAGTTGGCAAGGGAGTCGACATGGATGTTGGCCTCCCTATACATGTGGCAAACATTATAGTCTTCCAACTTGTCTAACAAAGGCTAGCCCTAATTTAAAATGCTATTTTTTTTTCAATTTTGAGCCCTTTTTTTCTTAAAGCATTAATAAAGCCATTGAATCGCCTTCAATTTGCACCTTGTTGAAGTCAAATTTCACACATGTTTTTAGAACCAATAAAAAAATTGAGGCTTTAGCTTCATTCTTTTCTCCATGTCCAAGACTCTTAGACACAATGCCAATCAGAAATTGGTGATCTCTTATGATGCAACCGACACCCAAATGCTAAGATTAACCCTATATGCTCCATCAAAATTGAGCTTACACCAACCCCTAGAAGAGGCAACCAACTACACCCTTGTTTAGGATTTGCATGCAAATGATCTTGGTTGTTCCCATGAATGGGAGGGATTTTCAAGCCCTTCTGACTTCTCCTCAACATATCATCCTAAATAGTAAAGGATTTTAGTTTCCAAGCTTTAAGATTAGACACCGTTATTCACCACTTCTTCAATTACATTTTTCAATTTTACCATGAAGGTCTCCATAGAAATATTTTTTTCTTGAAAATCCTCATGTTTTTTTCTTTCAAGATTTCCTAAATAGTAATAAAAAGTAAACACCATCCATATACATCAGAATGTGTCTTGCTTATGGAGAATTGACCATGAGTTGAAAAATTCAATCACATCTTAGGCTGAGGAGCCTTGCCACACTAGCTTCAATTGAATTCTTAGCCAACATTCAACAAATTTGCAATTCAATAAAAGGTGATTAACATTCTCCTATTTTCACATGACACATCTAGACAAGCCCAAGCAAAAAACTATAGCTTTGAACAAACAATTTTATTCAAATAGAGATGGATAGGCCAATTCTCACTTTTAGCAACTACTCCTCAATGATGTACCCCAACTTCACCTTATAATTTTTAGACTTAAACCCACACTTTCTAAGCAATCATCCTTCTCCAATTTTTTTTTTTTCCTATGAACCGACACTAGCTGAATAGATTAAACTTTTAATAGAAAATTTTCTACATCTTTTAAAATTAAACATATTTCTACCATAAAAGAATGTCAAAAATAAATTTGAAAATTCATATAAAAATATTATATTATAAAATTTTAAACTCTCAAAAGATTTTATATTTACATAAAGACCATCATAAAAGCATGTCTCAAAAAATGGCAATTCCATAATAAAATTGCATTGAACAAAATAGTACTGGTATGTACTTTGCAATTCCAAATCATAAAATTGTTATGAAAGGATAAAGTATAGTAGTTCATTTTTCTAAGCATTATTTTAACTTTCAAGGTTCAACAATGCATTCATTGGTTATAAGAAAGGTATTACTCTTTAAAAATATTTTGAGGTAAGTATTTTAAAAGAATAAGTTTAATAAAGTAATTTTACAAATTTTAAATATTTTCAATTTATTTAAGTTTTGAAAATATGTTATTGTTATGAACATATGTCTTGTTAGAATTTTAATGCATGTTTTTGAGTGTGACAATCTCTCAAATTATAATGATATTAATTATATATATATATATATAAGTCAACTATTAGTTAGAATGATGACATCTCAAGATCCTCTTATAATATCATTTTCAATGAATGATTAATATTTAATAGATTCTTACCTTATTTATTAAATCATGTGGAGAGAAATTAAATCTATATTAACCTTATAACTCATCTACGATCTTATTCATCAATTATCATAACACCGCGATGAGGTCTCTTGTGACTATCATTGTGTGGGATCCTATGCCTTCTCATGTGTCGTCTGTGTTTATCATTGCTCGTGCCCTTGTACCTCCTCTCACACTTTCTATTGTGCATGCCTCTATACTCTCTCCTGAGACTCCTACACGGACTTTCTCTTCCGCAAGGAGTTTTTCTCCTGCTCTATCACCATCTTTGGAGGGTTTGTTATATGCCATTTTAGATCTTCCTATGTTTGGGCGTGTGCCTCCTGATGAGGCCTCTCTGGCTCGAGCCCTCCTTGTGGGTTCGTCCCCCTTCACTCATGTGCCTACCGCTTCTGTGGGGGCTCATAGTTACTCTTTGGTGACTAGATCTAGTTCGCTCGTCCTCCTCGGGTGTACCCTCTACCCTGTGCCAAACCTTCCCAGATAGTGGTTTGTGGGGAGGTTGTAATTGAGAACGAGGATTTCTACCAGCGACAAGGTTTGGTATGTCAATTTTCCAACCTTTGGGCCTCTCTTCTCGACTTGCACAAGTGGGTTTTAGATTCTTGGAGGACCTTAGTGGGGGTGTGTGCAAGAAGTTTAGTCTACTTTTTGGCAAAAAAGTGGAAGTGTTTTTTGTTTTTTTTTTAATTTTTAGAATTTGACCTTAAAATTTAAAGCATTTAGAGATGCAATCTTAGAAAAAGTCACTAATCATAAAATTTAGTATTCTGAGTGTAGTTTCTAAATATGCAATTTATTTTAATACTTAGATGATACAAATATATTTTCAATGCATTTCTAAAAACCACTGTTTAAAAGTCATTTTTTTTACCATACCATGCACGTGTACGTCATCCATATTTTGACCTAAATAATCATATTTTTCTTAATCCTTTTGGGAAAAGATTTGTAACTCACTGAAGCACGCTTTCAATATTTTTTGTAATTTTCAATTGATTTTTTTCCAAATTTTTAGTGGCCATATTTGTTATTTTGAAAAATCGTCATGTATGTCACACATAAGATGACCTAAAATTATCATTTTTTAATTTTTTTTCAAATTGAAATGAATTGTTTGAAGTACGCTTTCGTACAATTCATTTTTCAAAAAAATATTTTAATAAAAAGTTATTAAAATACTAAAACCTATGATATTTTAAGTTTATGGACCTGTTTCATTAGAAATTAATTGAAAAATAGAAAAAATAATCCAATTGTAAAAAAAATTACATATTTGGAATCTACATTATCTCATCTATAATGGGTTTTAATTTCGTCAAAAAACTCTACAAAAAAGTCTTTAGACATATGTCCAAAGTCACTATTTTCTTGTGGCATTAACATGACCTTCAAATTGTAGGTCAAACTAGGTCCAAAGCTTAGGTTTGAGTCCCCAAGCCTTTTCCCAAATAAAAAAACAAAGCAAAAACTCATCCAATATTAAAAATTTAAAAAAGGGATCCCATTTCAATTTTTTTTTTTTTTTTATACTTTAATGAAACAGGATCCCATTTTGAAATCGACCCATCAGGCCCCAAAGCTTTCCCCTTATTCATTAAAAATACTATATCCTCTAGCTCAATCATGGAGATAGGTTTGATCAAAGAATCATTCTTTTCACTAGAAACCAAAGAGGGAATGCAATAAAAAATTAGAGCTTCTTCTTCATAGGCAAGAGGGGAGTCCTTTATGAATAGAGAGAAGAAGAACTGGACAATATCTTTAGAAATTTCACTAAAGGAAGAAAGTTAAATCCCGTCAGCAGACCTAAGATAGGAAATGAGATTACTTTACTTTCTATCCTTCACAAAATTATGAAAAATGAAGTGTTTCTATCACCTTCTTGGAGCCAATTAGTACAAGAGTTCTGCTTCTAGAATATTTCCTTCCTCAGCTCCTATTCATCCACCTCCTTCAATGCCACTGCTTTCAGCTAAAAAATTTCCTCAGTAAGACCGTAGTCCCAAATTTGTCGTGTAATAGAGTCCAAGTGAGCTTTAGCTTGGAAGACATTACCAAAGTGATACCTATTCCATCATTTCAACATATATTTGACATATTGAAGCCTCTTGGTGAAGGAATATATTACAATTCCATGAGCTGGCTTCCCAACTTGCCACCAAACAAGAACAAGATCATGAAGTGACGAATCACAAAGCCAAATTAGTTGAAATATACAAGATTTACTTTTAGAGAATCTAGAGAAACAAGTAGTTAATTTAATTAGCCAATGATTTGATCCTCTCAAATCTAAAACTTCTGAACTAGATGTCCAACTATCCCCAATCCAAAAATTGGACACTAAGAACCTGTCCAATCTTTCTGAAATAGCATCCTCCTCGCTTCTTCTATTATTCCAAGTGAACATACCATTATAAGGTTTGATACAACCAGATTCAAGAAAGAAAAATTGTCCCTTAGAAGCTCCAAAGAGGGTTCCAAGTGGGCTATGCCCCCTGTCTTTTCCTATAGTGAATAGATAGCATTGAAACCCTTGCCAAAATCTAAGGAAGACAAGAAGAAAGAGAGCGAACAAACATAATATGAGACCAAAGCAAAGAATTAACATGAAAATTAGTTGGAGTATAGATGTTAGAAAAAAAGAATAACCTCACCAGACTCCAAATAAGAGGCAACAAGAGAAATGGATTGCCTATTGGAGAGCCACCAAATTGGAACAACTCTATGTGGATCCCAAAAACAAGCAAACCCCCCAAAACTACCAAACACCCCCACACATTGACATTGAACTCTACCCCAAATATTAGGGGCCAAATTCAACATATTTTCAACTGATAACTTGGTCTCCTAAATAAAAACCAAATATGGGGAATGAACACAAATCAACTCATGAATAGCCTTTTGTCGAGGGATCCTAACATTACAGGATAACACAATCATCTTTGAGATTGGGAGAAGTGTGAATCAATGGTTTTCACTGATCCAGATTCCACCAATGTCTCACCAATTAACTTTACCTTCTCTTGATCCTTCTTATGACCAACCTTAAGGGGTTTCTCAGAAGCATTCTTCTTGGGGGGTTTATGTTGCAGGCCCAAGGTAGGAGGATAAGCTTTACTTTTACCAATGCCAATAGCCTCCTTCTCTGTAATGAGACCAAAACCAAGAAAATATACACCATCTTTAACCTCTAACAACACCCCAACTCCCCCTACACAGGAATAGAGGGAGGAATATCTATGTCCATTTGAGCATCCTGATCCCCCAAGTGAGAGGAGCAAAGATTAACATTTGATTGATTTCCTAGATGAACCTCATCTAACACACCCTTTGTCACTTGCATACCTATGGGAACACCTTCTTCTTGAACCAAATCTTCAAGGGCTTCAAATTTGTTGAAGGTCTCCTCCTCTAGTCTATCTTTGAGGTTTCTCTTTTGACCCCTACCTTTGTTATGAGACTTAATAGGTATAAAACCCTCCTTATCAACCAACACCTCCTGCATGAAAATTTTCCCTTTATCCTTCTTTGGTAGCATATTATTTAAGTCAATTTCCATGCATACACGAGTAAAGGAAATAACCCTTTTATTCAATTTTTTTTGAGAGGGACTAATAGGCTCCAAGCAAGAGGGAAAATATCTAAAAGATATCACTTCTCTAAAAATCTAGTGGAAAACACAAGAGGCACACCTAAACAAGAACCCTAGAGGGAGTTCTGTTGGAAGTTTGATTGTCATTGATATCAAAAGGGAATTTATGTCCAATAATTATGGTCATTGATGTCAAGTGGTCTCACTCTAAATGATGAATCTGAAGTTGCAGTGCAAGCCTTGAAGTGTTGAATAAGTTCACGCTTTGGGCCTCGAGCTTACCTTATACTACTTGTCAGAGAAGGAAAGAATTAGAAATTTTTACCAAGCCTCTTCCCAAAGAGAAATTTGAATATCTGAGGAAAAAGCTAGGAGTAATTGCTCTAACATCACATGAATATATCATAGTGATAGGGAATGAGTCTAGGGGGAGCTTCACAAGAATATTTATACAACCTTGGAAAGGTGTGAAGAAGTTAAGTTAGGTATACATGGTTTTACAAATTTCTAACGACTTGATGGTTTCTAATTGCTAGACACATTCTTTCTCTTTGCATGGTATGTCAAAGGGGGAGAACATCAACAACTGCAAGGTGTCTAGACAAGTGTCCCTTTTCCATTGATTTCAAAGGGGGAGAAATTGAGAAAAATGCTCCTTTTTTTTCTAAAAAGGGAAGATATGTCAAAGAGGGAGAATTGATTGCTTTTCAGAATGGATGCTGATGTTTGAATAGAACATTTAGTTTTGTCATCAATGAAAAAGGGGGAGATTGTTGGAAATTTTATTGTCATTGATGTTGAAAGGGAGTTTAAGGCCAGTAATGATGGTCATTGATGTCAAGTGGTCTTGCTCTAAATGATGAATTTGATGTTACAATGCAAGCCTTGAAGTGTTGAAGAAGTTTGGGCTTCAGGCCTCTAGCTTACCTTATACTTCTTGCCATAGAAGGAAAGTGTTAGACAAATTAAGCCAAGTTTGATTGGACATTGGACTTTGAGCTTGAGGCTTACACCTTAAACTTAAGGTTAAGCAAAGGGTATGAAGAAACCCTAACACCCCCAAAATGGTTTCGGGTTTCGTGGGTTGGAGCTAAGGCTTATGCCTTATTGGAAAGCAGGAATGAGGTATGATGGTAGGGCGAACACTGACACCTAAAAAATCATCAGGCATCAGATATTAGAGTTAGGGCTTATGCCTTAAAAAAATTGTGAAGTATGCAAAATGAGTAAAGCCCGAAGTCCAACATCCAAAAGGGTTCTTGGTAATGGCACTGAATAGGGTTTATAATTGATCATTGGCTAGATACAAGCTGTGACCGGTTACTTAAGTTACAACTTAAGCCATTTTTTGTCATTGTGGTGATTAGACCCTTAACATAGGCATTACTAGCTCAACAAATAATAACTTTAATTTTTCCTAAGTCCAAAGCCTTAATATTTTTCCCTTGCTATCCCACAAGACCCATGGTGGACCTGACTCAGTCTATGGGATTGCAGTGTCTTGAAACATGTCCCTGGTGGGACCAAGCATAAGGTGTGTGACCTAGAATATATCTACGATTGGGGTTCAAAAGGATAAAGTGATTAGGTGGTTCCCACACGTCCACACTACTTAGGAGGTGATGTCATCAGTTTCCTGCAGGAATACGAGCAGTTGACACATGGTCGTGATAGCGTTATGTGATGATAGTGGAATGTGACATCACGATAATAGGTGGCAATCATTGATTGCATCACAAGACTTCTATACATTGTGAACACAAATTAAAGAGCAATATTTATATATGATGCAATGACATAAGTGGATAGGTGGCATCCTACCACTATTCCACTGGAGGCTTTATGGGTCCATGTGTCAGCATTGTGGGAACACAATATAACAATACGTGTCCTTGGTGACATCGACCAAAGGGCATCCAAAGAGGAATATTTGCTTGGTGCCCTAAGCAAAGATATACGACACCGTTTCAAAGTATTTTGATACAATGACTATGTTTTAAAGTTGAAGTTTCAAATGAGAAGCGATAGATCATGGCACAAAACATCAAGATCTATGACCTAGGTTTAAATTGATCAAATCAATGATTAGGTTTTAAATGCAATAACGGTTGGTTGGTGATTGGTAGATCATGACACGAGTTCCATGATCAATGGTTTGCAGATTGAATGAATGAGAAGGTTGCACAAAAAATTAAGTAACCGTTCCAACAGTAATTCAATTGATGATTGAAGGGAATACATAATGCCATTAATGCTCAGTTGACAAAGTAATCTAAAAGAGATCTATTACAAATCGATCATGCAAGACATGGCATTAAATGAAGAACAAACTCTAGTTACTCTAACACCAAAAATAACAAGAGCATTGAATGTGGATGGTTGTGAAAGGCTCAAGGTATGAATACTTGTCAGTGAAGGTATACGAAAACAAGCAAGCAAAAAATTGTCTGTGTTGTGAATGAAATTAATGCAAATGTGAGAGTGACCTAGACAAAAAAATAGAGAATTATATAGGGTTTGCATTCAATGAGAGTAGGTGTGTTAAATTGTGCAGAGAAAGGGAAAGAGCAGAGCAAAGAAATGATTTGTTGAGTGAAAGTAGCAAAGAATGTGTAGTTGGAGAATAGGTCTGCAACATTGAACTGGATTCAATCTTGAATCATTTGTAATATGGAGTTGTAGCTCCACTTATTTTCATTGTAAATCTGAGTTGGTGCTCAGTTAGGGAGTGGGTGCTTCCTTGGAGTTGGTGCTCCTAAATCAGGGGATTGGTGTCTCCTTAGGGTTGGTTCCCTTAAACATTGTAACCAATGAGGTTCTATTGTGAGGCTGGATTAGGACAGTAGATCCTAGCAACTATTCTCATCGTGGTTTTTCCCATATTGGGTGTTATGAGCATTTGTGTGTGTATGTGTGAATCCTAGCATGCTTATTTTATATGCTTTAAGAGGTGTCAAAAGTTAAATTTTTGTTGATTTACTGATTCACCCCCCTCTCAGTAGATAGTTGTGTTCTAACAAGTTATTTAGTCGAGTTGAAGATCACATGCCATGGCTTAATAAAGAGACCCACCTGATTGTAAAAATACGAACGCCCCTCAAAAGTCCTATTTCTATATGATAAACAAGAGAAATCCACTATGAAAAAATTATTAGTCAGTAGCATAATTTCGAAGCCGCCTTTAGGATTCGATGTCCTTTGAACGTAAGATTCCAAAAATGGGAGTGAGACCTGCAGTCCCATAAAATTATAAATTAGAACATGACTACACAAATATTCCACATCCCCAGCCATCAAGACCGATTGAATCACCAAATCCAGACAGTCTTGAGATCGCTCTAGTAGCCATTCATCTTTTACATTATAAAAACTCCATTTTTTTAAGAACCCTCACCTTGTTTAGCCATGTTTAGGCGATCCAATCCTCCACCAGGAGCCAAAGATGTAAGGTTTGACCCATCTAGAGCTCCATGAAGAGCCATGCAAGGAAGAAAACCAAACTCCTGGCATGCACCGTAGAACCCACAAAGAAACAAAAGCATAAGAAAAAGCCACAACGGATCAAGGCATGCAACAAAAGTGTAGAAAAAAGGAGGAAGAACACCTCCAAACCACACAAACCTTCAACAAAGAGAAAAATACAAATGAGCAACAAAAAATGAAGAACCCGTTTCACCAAACACCTTGCAAAGGAACTCTAACCACACAGTAGAGACAACAAAGGACTGAAGAAACAATAAAAAAGCACAATCCCCTTGACCACGATCTGAAATCACTTTACATTATAAAATATAAAAAAATCTACAATTTTTTAAGAAAACATAAACTAAAATCTACTTATCAAAATCAAAATGTACAAATTATATTTTTAACAAATTAAAAAAACTAATTTTAACTTTTCCATATAAATTTTCATTATATATACTTTTAAATTAATCTTAAATGACAATAGAATTTAAAGTTAATCACATCTTTTGGGCTAGTTGGTATTTTGGTTTGTGGGGGTGATCATTGTATTTTGGTGGTATATTTTCTAAATTGGGATGAATTGTACTACTTTTTGCTCATTCTCAGATTTTGGGTAACTATCTTCATGTACTGATTTTAAATTATCAATATAATATATGCAACCTCAGTTGTGTTTTACGGATCAAAAAAAAATTACATCTTTTAAATAACACAAAAATTAATCTTTAATAATTAACATTTAATTAAATATGAAACCATAATTGATTGTCTCTTTATGAAATGTTTTCTTTTAATTGTTTTGGTGTACCCTATAAGTGAATTTAGACTTCCAGTGGAAGCTATTTACTTTTACAACAAAATTAAATATTCAAGCAACAAAATTTTGAAGGGAACATGTGAATGATTTAAAAAATAATTAAAAAATATGACCCATCTACAAGGAAACGAACAATATTATAACATTCTGGAATGATTATGTGACACCATACCAAATCTTAGTATGCATTTTTCTTTTTTTCTCAATAGTGTAACATTATACCTACTTTCTATTGAGAAGAAATGTGAATATATCATAGTAGAATTTTATACAAGGGTAAGTGCAAAAAGATGGGGGACCAAAAGGGGGTCTTAAGTGGCCACTTTTTTTTTTTTGAAATCAATAAATATTGACCTTGGATAAGAAATTGAGGATAGTTACACTCAAAATTTTTAGATGCAATAAAAATATGGGTCATAGTTCTCCGATTCTACTTTATAAACTACTATTTTTTTGAAGATGGTAGAGATTAAGGAGTTCAAAAAAGGGAGCCACAAAAATTGGTGTTGTTTTTGTCAAAAGGTTAACCTTTTTTTAGTATTTTCAAAATATCTTCAGTGAGAAATTAACTAACATGTAGTTTATGCCTGATTTTTTTGATAATTTTTTAATAAATATATGAATTTTTACTAATTTTCAAAGTGGACACATCTTGAAAAAATAGAAATTTGGTCGTGCTACCCCTATAATTTTTGAAAACTAATTGAAAAGGAGCGCTCTAGGTTTCTTGCTCGATTTGTACAACATCAATATCCAACTAGAGGTAGAGATTTTCTTATAGCCAGTCATTGACTGGGCCATTTTTCTGCTTGACGACCAAGGAAAATGCTAAAAAAGAAAAAACAACCTATCTTTAACATCTGTGAGTTTGAGTCACATGATGACTCAGATTTCAAGGTTGACCTGAAAGGAATCCCAGTGATGTATCCAAATAGTATTCCTATTACTGTTTCTTTTCCAAACAATATTCCACTACCCAAACTCTATAATTAGAAGAAGGTAGCTGAGGAGATGTTCAAATGGTAGAGGAAAGATGCAAATAAGGATCAAGAGATAGAAAATACTATAGGAAAAATTGATGTAAATCAATTTTCCAAAGCGTCAAATGAGCACACAGGGGTAGCAAATGTCACCTTTCTAGAGGATCTTTTCAATTTGAAAATCAATGATCTTCATGCAAAGGCATTAATATGTAAGTTTTGGAACTTTTTCCATAGTATTGAAATGCTAAAGGATTTGATTTATCAAGAATGGGTAGGGGAAAATCAAGTTTTTTATATAGACCATGCATAGGGTTTTTTTGTAGTGCCTTTTGCATCTAAAGCATGTAGGGATGAGATTTATAGGGTTAAATCACGGGTCTTTGAGGGATCCGGTTTGTTCATTCAACCATGGTCTCCAAATTGTAACCCTAAATCTGCTATGATAAAGTTTGTCCCTTTCTGGGTACAACTTCATTCCCTATCTCTAGAATATAGGGAAAAAGAGCTTGTTGAAATCATGGCAAACCAAATAGGGAGTTTTCTTAAGCATGATATAATCTTCTTCAAGAATCCAAAATACCTAGTAAGGATATGTGTTTTGATAGATGTAACCAGGGATCTTCCTAAGGAGATTCATATTAAATAAAAAAATGGGATTTAGGTTCAAACGATTTCTCTAGAAACTCCTCAAAATGTATGCCTATCATGCCATTTTGTTGATCACCATCTTGTTAACGATTGCACGAAATTTGTAAGCCCTGAAATATTTATAGATTCATATTTGTTATTAAATGATTCAGTTTTGGGTAATGCCAAAATTTTGTCCCCTTCATCTCAAATGCAAAATTCATCTTTAAGATTTTAGAGATAGCTCTCCATTCAACGAACTGCATGTGCTCTAAAAAATACTAAAGTACAAGGAAAGGTAAATAATATAAATCATAATTCAGGAAATTTCATTATCAAAGTTCCATAATCCTTCGTTAGAATCTTATCTCGATTGTTTGTGGGTAATGCTAGTCTGCTCCACTTGTATTCTCCTCGCATGCTAGATATTAGTACACAACACATGAAGGATATAGTAAAGTATTTGGTGATAGGTTTGGAAAACTTCAATCTGATATTTAGCCACTCCACATGCAACGGGTATCACAACCAAACTTACCATTGTTAGATATTCATCCATTTCATAAAGTCTCAGAGGATTCTGTGGATTTAGAACTCCTTGATTTCCAGAGTATATTTGAAGAAGGCAACCTTGATGAGATGGTAGACAAAATAATTAGAAAGGAAAGTATCAAGCTAATTGAAGAAATTGGGAATTAAGAGCTAGGAGATTTAGGAGATTATGACTATTCTAAGACTTTCAATATCTCAAACAACCAACCTACAAAGTGTTCTGAAAAATGTCTGGAAAAGAGGTAGAAAGTCTAGAGCAGAAAAATTGCAAGAAGAAATAGCTACTGGGATACAATCCACTTTGGAAAACAAAATTGTTTACCCTGCTTCACAAAAGGAGTTGATACCAAGGAGGGTGTGTTTCTCTCCTAGGTTGCAATGAAAATAGTTTCATGGAATGTTAGGGGCATCAACACCCCTAACAAAAGGGCCCAAATCAAGTGTTAGATTGATGCTTGCGGGGCAGATTTGGTAGTTATTCAAGAATAAATTTTTTTAGAAGTTTTCAAAACAGTAATAAGAAAGTGGCCAAAATGGAAGTCTTCCCACTCATCTGTCGTAGGTGCTTTAGGGGGTTTTCTCACGATATGGAACGCTCACACAATGGTAGTAGAAGTCTCTAAGATTGAGCCAAATTGACAATTACTTGAAGTAACCCATTTTAATTTATAGTTTTGGCTCCTAAATGTGTATGGTCCAACCCAAAAATTTGTAAAGAAACATCTTTGGGATACTCTAGAACACACATTAGATGAAATTGGGGAAGATAAAGTCATGTTAGCATGTTAATTTAATGCCATAGTCTCTTTGCAAGAGAAGAAGGATGGGATCACACCTCCTATAAAGGTTATGGAGGATTTTGCAACCTTCATCTTTGATAATGCACTCATTGATATCCAACCATCTTTAGGTAAATTCACATGGACAAATAGAAGGAAAGATTTATTATGGATTACTAAACACCTTGATAGGTTCTTAGCCTCTCCAAATTGGATTTTAGCAGAATATACTATGTCATCTTAGATCTTACCATTGGTTGGTTCAGATCATTTTCCAATCTCTTTGACTATATAATGGAAAGCAGATAAATCAAGGTTTAAATTGTCATTTAAATTTGAGAAAATGTGGTTCAAGCATCCAAATTTTCTCAACCTTCTTCAACAGTGGCAGACAAATGCACCTTTTCTAAATGGCTCTAGGTAGTTTCAATTTTGCAAGAAGTTAAGTTATGTCAAAAAACATATAATTAGCTAGAATTCTCATGTATTCAAGAATATTTTCAAAGAAAAGGAGAGAGTTTTTAAACTATTGTCAGAGGTGAATGAGCATATCATCTCAAATGGAATGAATGGAGAGATTTTTGAAAAGAAAAAGTTGCTACACTCAGAATGGGAAGAACTTCTAGTAAGGGAGGAGGTTTATTGGCGCCAAAAATCTAGAGAGTAATGGTTGAAGGAAGGTGATAGAAACACCAAAATTTTCCATGTTTCAACACATATCAAACGGGTGAAAATTTCTATCTTTTCTATCTAGGACAGTTTGATAGGATCATCCTTCACAAGTGAAGAAGATATTTAGAATGAGGGTATGCGTTTTTTTCAGATTTATTGTCTGCACCTGTGCCTCAATTACAGAGTATGATAGATAGTGAATATTTACTTGAGGCTATACCCTAACTAATTAGTATTAATGAAAATGAATAGTTGATGAGGCCTTTTGATCTAGAAGAAGTGAGGTATGTGGTTTTCTCATTACCCCTAGACAAGGCTCCAGGTCTGGATGGCTTCACGAAAATCTTCTTCCAAAAAGGTTGGGATTTTATTTCTCAAGATCTACTTAATGCAATGGAAGAGTCAAGGAAAACAAGGACTATTTTGAAGCAGTTTAATGTTACTAACATCTCCTTAATTCCCAAGATTGAGCAACCAAAATTTTTGCATATTTTAGACCTATTTCATTATGTAACATGGTGTATAAAATATTTACAAAAAGAATCTACCTTAGACTTTTCCAATATATAAAAATCATTTCAGAGGAGCAAGGGGGTTTTGTTCTAGGGAGAGAGATAGTAGCGGGTGCATTGGTTGCCCATGAAGTCTTGCATTCAATAAAAAAATATAATATGGTATCAATAATTGTTAAACTAGACATGATGAAAGCTAATGACAGACTCAATTGGGCTTTCTTAACTCAAATCTTACAAAAAATGGATTTGCAAATAAATGGTGTAAATGGATATTATCTTGTTTATCTGGTGCAGTGTTTTAAGTTATCATTAAAGGGTCACCATCAGGTTTTTTCAAATCCACCCAGGGTGTGCGTCAAGGAGACCCTTTGTCCCCCTTCTTATTTATCGTCTTAATTGAAGCACTAAATAGAGCAAAAGAGTTCATTCTCAGGATTTATGGAAAGGAGTATTTCTTCCTACTACCAATATCTTAGTCACACACTCTTTGTTTGCAGATGACACATTATTGTTTAGAAAAGCAACCCTCGATGAAGCAAAACAAATTCAAAGCTTATTGTAGAAATATATATAAGTTTTAGGGAAAAATATCAATGCAGATAATCTAAAGTGTATGTTCTAAATACTACATTAGTGGTGAAGAGGAAAATAATAAAAGTGTTGGGATTCAAAGCAGTAGAGATGCCATGCAAATATCTTGGTCTTCCCTTCTTCTCAGGTACAAATAGAGTAAGCTTTTGGGATAAGATAAATGCAGTGCATCAAACTCATAATATCCTCATGGAAAGGAAGGTGGTTGTCACTGGTAGGTAGGATCTTGATGGTAAAATCAGTGTTATCTTCAATACCAAATTATTGGGTAAAAGAAAAAAGCTATGTCACACTTTTGACCAAATAAATAGTTTCGAGCAAAAAAATTTTGGTCGAAAAACTTTTGGCCCAATAGGTTTCGATCGAAACCACATGGCCTATACGCGACACACAGGGTTTTGGTTGAATAGGTTTCGACCGAATCCAAAAAAATTAAATTTTTCCTTTTGTCGCTTTGAAATTGGCTTATTTTATGTGTGAGGTTTCTATAGAAAGGGTTTTGGCCGAAACCCTTTCTACCAAAATTGTCTATGTAGCATCCTAGTTGGCAGCCAACTCAACTTTTTCAAATTTTTTTTAAACTTTCAACTTCAACTAAGTATTTCTTCAATCAGAATGATGGTTTTTTTTTTTTTTAAATACCCTTTTGTAGATCTTAGAGTGGTGAATCCGAATATGTAATTTCTTTAATATTTTGATTAGTTTTAATATATTTTATTTTCAAAATAATGCAAGTAGGTTGTTAAAGTTAAAAAAGAGGTTGATTAGAAATTAAAAAAAAAAGTAAAACATATTAATTTTTTTAAAAATATATGGTGCACTAGAGGAGAGTCCTCTTCAAAAGGGTATAATTTTTTTTTTTTGAAAATGATTAAAAAATTAGGCAATAGTTGACGTCCCATGAAAACTGTCAAATTCTGACAAGTTTGACTTTAAAACGTTATTACGAAAAAAATATCCATCAAAATTTGATTTTTTTTCCATGCACTAGATATTGAAGTTACCTATTTGGAGAAAAAAAATTCAAAGAAAAATGAAGTTTTTTTCAATTTGTTTCTTGACGTCCCATGAACACCAGTTTTTTATGAAATTTTCAGCATTCCAAAATCTGTTCTTAAATTGATAAAAAAGTAATGAAAAATATTTATAGAAAATCTAAAAAATTACATGTATAAATTTCATCAAAAGTTCTACATTTCATTAGTTTACATCATTTTAAAATTCAAAACATAAAGACCACTTTTATGTGGTCGAAGTTCAATTTTTTTTTGCTATTGGCCGATTCCTTTATAAAGTGTGACACAGGTTTGTGCTTTTACCCTATTATATGGCAGTATTAAAGGCTCCAAAATCCATGGTAAATGAAATATAAAAATTGATAAGAGGTTTCTTATGGAAGGGTAATATGGACAACTCTAATAAAATTCCTTTAGTCTCAATAGAAAACCTTTGTGTGGAAAAGATGAAAGGAGGTGCAGGCATACACAATATGATGACCAAAAATATGTCATTAGGAGCTAAATTGGTATGGAATACGTACAAAAAGCATCATGCAAAATGGTGTTAGATTATGCAAAGTAAGTATTTAGATGAGGCTTCACCAAACAAAATACTAACAATAGCAAACCCACAATAGGGGTCCTCTATGTGGAATTTTTTGATATCATGTAGAAAAAAATTGTTCCATATATAAGTTGGAAAATACATAATGGGGAGGAAGCTTCCTCCTGGAAAGATTCTTGGAATGGCTTTCCATCCTTGAATTCTCTTTATGATTGTAGAATGGTAGAGGAAATCTTGACCACTTCTTGGGGTGCTAAAGTAAAGGATTACTTTTAGGATTCATTAGAGCCAACAAGGAAAGTCAAGTGGAGAGATTTTTCAATCTCTCACGTCCCAGCTGATCAAAAATAGAAATTGGAAGATATTCTAAGGGATAGAACAATTTTCAGATAATCTATGCTAGATAAAATTATCTAGGTGCCTTCTCGAATGGGAAAATATTCAATAAAGTAGGGTTATAAAGCAGCTATAAGTGGAGGGGTACACCATGAATCGTAAAGGGATTTTTCCTTTTGTTGGAACTCTATAGGATTGCCTAAGGTAGGTTCCTTTGCTTGGATAGCCATGAAAAATAGAATTCTAACAACTGATAGACTAGCTAAGCTGGGAATTTTAGATAAGTTCAAATGTGTTATGTGTGATGAAGTTCAAGAAGATTCAAATCATCTCTTCCTAGGATGTAGCTTTGGATAGATTTGTTGGGATTTCATCAAAGGAAAACTTAATTGGTATTTTCCCCTACCTACTACTCTTTGGGAACTCTTTGCAAGTTGGTCGGTGTTGTATAAAAATCACTCTTCTCTATCATTTGGCGAGTAATTCTAGCTTTAGTTATTTGGAATATTTGGTGGGAGCATAATAAGCGTATTTTTAGAAAGGAATCAACATAAATCGATTAGGTCCTATTGCAAATAGAGAAGTTAATCTTTGAGGTAAAAAATGCACGAGTGCAAGAGGTCAAGCTTGCTAGTTCTTTGTTCACTGATTGGGATGCATCAGTAATGAAGAATTGGAAAAAATATTGTTCTCTCATTTAAAGGAAGTCAATTCCAACTAGGGAAAGATAAAATTGATAGATCAAAGGTTTCTTGGTTCCCACCTCCCTTAGGTTTTTTCAAGTTAAATTTTGACAGAGCTTCAAGGGGAATCTGAGTGTTTTAGGTAAAAGTATGGTAATCAGAGACAATAAGGGGCATCTCATTGGTGCAAAATCAGTTAAACTTTCTCATGGCACAAATAACACCATCGAAGCACAAGCACTTCTTTATGGACTTCAAATGGCCTTAGAGTTGCAAGTTAAAAATATTCAAATCGAAGGCGAATCATTAATAATCATAAATGCTTGCAAAGAAAGGAAATATTTAAATTGGAGACTAGACTATGTGTTGTAGCAGGTGCAGTGTTTAATGGATAAGTTATCTGTTTGTAGTATAAACCATTCCTATAGAGAGGGAAATAAACTAGTGGATTTATTGTCAAATATGGGGTGCAAGAAATTGTAGAATATAATTTCATACGATCAATAGGGTATTTTTCTAGAAAGTTTGATGGACATTATTAGTTTTGAAAGTGGGATAAAATGATAAAATGTTGTGTGTTACAGGAGGTGGCAATTTTAAATAATGTGGCTTAGTTACAAGCATATCCTCACTTAGCTGCAATTGCCCCATGAGAAGCTTTGGCACCAAAATCGTCTTAAGTTTCCTAAGCCAAAAAGCAATAAATTAGACCTGCAAGGAGAAGAAAATATAGAATTGGCAGATTAAATACTTCTTACAACAAGCCTGGTTTCTGTTTGAAAGTTTTAAGTCATTAATTTTTTCCTATACTTATCGGGAAGGAAATTGATTGGCTAAAATTTTGGAAAACATGGGCCGTGACAATGAATTTTTCAATTTTCACAAGGGTCTAATATTTTGCATTCCTTCCTTAAGGTGGAAGAAATAATTTCATTAGAAAGCTTTGTGTAATTTATTTGATGGCATTTTAGTCTTGCAAGTCACATCCTCATAGTTAGTTAGCGTGGGTGTGTTGGCGAGATGCCTTTGTGGATGCCACTTGCCATCTATCATGTGTCTGCAAAGTACCACTTAGCTACTAATGAGTTGTGTTATCTTGTAGGGTGCCTTTGTTTGTTTTGGAAATGATGCAGGAGTGAAAGACTTTCCTTAGTTGGTGGAAATAATTAAGGCAGAACGAAGTCCTTAATTCATATTTGTGAAAGGGAGCTATTTTGTAGTCCCTTCGATATGCCAATGGGGCTGTATCAAGGAGACAAGTCGATATCAACAGGACAAAAATGACAGTCCCTTCAACATTTTGATGGAAGCTTGTCAGAGGGAAAGATGGATATCGGTGGGACCTTGAGGCTTGTCCCTTCGACATTTCGATGGACGACAAGAAATGATATTGGAGGGATAGAAAGATATTGGTAGGACCTAAAATGTGGTGCCTTCAATATCCCAATGGAGTTGTATTGAGGAGACATTACGATATCAGAGTGAGCTGAAATGTGGTCCCTTCAATATTTCAATGGAAGGTAGGCTTTCTTCACCAGAGGGATAGGTGGATATCGACAAGACATTGATAATGGTCCCTTTGACATCATGATAGGATGGTGATAATGGTGGATGGCGAATGCTGAGGCAACACATGTCTTTGTGGGATCGTGCCTTTTTCCAGTGGTATCAGAGAGAAGGACGAATATTAGTGAGACCCTAAAGTGTCTCAGCCCTATATGTTGGTGTTCCTTCGATGGTGTAAAGCTCCAAAGGAAAATCAATGAGCCACATCAAGGTGACAAGGATTTTTTGAAGAGATAGTCTCAGTGGTCTCTTCAATATCTTGATTTTAGTTTAGTCAACAGTGCAAGGAGGAACACTGGTGGGACCCGACGAAGAAGCAGGTGACATCGAAGTGACAAAGGGATATCAGAGGGAGCTAAATTGTAGTCCCTTCGATATTTCGATGGAAGCTCGTCAAGAGGAAAGGCGTATATTGGTGGGACCAATAAAATTGTCCCTTCAACATAGTGAAGTCCTGGCGATAGCTACATCATGTTTTTCCTGGGTGACGCCATTACTGCGCAACAACTCCCCAATTACCAGATTTGATTTTTATGGCTTCAAGACCAACTTTAATGCATTCTCTAACTCCTTCAAGTGGATTTGTGGTGTCCATACTCATTCATTGCTACTACCAAATGTAGTAATGCAGGAGGAGCAAGGAGAGAACTCTATTTAGTGTCCTCATAGGGGTGATTGAGCTTTGCATAGTAGTTTTTGGTTTCCTTCAAAAAAATTTATTGTATAGGGTTTTAAATTTTGGGCAATTGGATGTAATTTTGGTTGGCAGCTAGGTTGATAAAAATATTTCCATGTAAATCTCCAACTTACATAGTTCTAGCCTTCTAAAGGCACTTTTGTAATTATCTAATATTATATCAAAATAATCTATAGGCTAGTAGCCTTATGACTAAAATTAAATAAATTATTTTTTGAATATATGTAGATGGATTCTAGTTTATAAAATTGTAATTTATTTTAAATTTCAATAAATAGTTAAAAAATAAAGTAAAAAATTGCCAAACATTGGTTTTTGACAAAATATGGACACACAAACAAAAGAAATTAAAGATGAAAGCCTTAACATAGTCAAAATGTGAAAAAATTGCATTGTTAAATAGCTAAGAGAGAGCCTAACATTACCTAGGTGTTCAATTTACTCAACCTTGAAACACATGCAAACTTGACGGTTAGAATGAACAAGATTATTTAAAATTTTATAGAGTATGCAAAAACACGTCTTTGGACATTGGGAGGAAACTCCAAGCCTTTAGGTTGGAAATCCAAAGCAAATCAAAGCCAAAGGCTTGAGGATTCCGAAATAAAGACATAACACACTCATGTTATTTGAATGCATTGACAAAATGTGAGCGTGTAATAACATGCTCATGTTTTGGTTTACATTGAAATTTTTTTCTTCTCTTTTTTTTCTCTTTCTTCTTGTATCTTTTAGGGAAACTATATACATGAAATAAGTTGATATTTACATATAGACATTTAATTTCTTATACTTTAAGTTATATTTCATGTATATAGTTTCAAGATGTTTGAGAGTAGTTTCAGATCTCTAGGAGTTATAATGCAAATTCTAGTTTTTGGAAGATCTTATAAATTTTAAGACTTATTCAAATTTCAATAAGCAACATGTCAAATTTCAATAATCAAGAGGTCAAATTTCAGTAATTAGTAAGATGTATAATTTCTCTCTCTCTCTCTCTCTCTCTCTCTCTATCTCACTCATTGTTTATCCCTTACACTCTAGACCTCTCTCTCACTATCTCCATCCCTTTACTGAATCTCTCTTCCTTGAGCTCAAGAACTACCTCTCTACCTATCCAACCTTCTCTCTCACTATCTCTCTCCCCTTCCCCCTCTAATTCTCTCCATCTCACTTCTCTCTCCCTCCCTCCTCTCTCTACATCTCTCTACCTCCTCTCTCTCTTTACTTCTAACTATCTCTCTTTCTCGCTCTCTCCTTCCCTCTCTAATTTGATCTCTCTTTGTCTCTCTATGTCTATCTGTCTCTCTGTCTCTATCTCTTTGTCTCTCTCTGTCTCTCTTTGTCTCTCCCTCTATCTCTCCCTCTCCCTCTCCCTCTCCCTCTCCCTCTCCCTCTCTCAATCTCCTAACCTTCCTCCTCCCCCCCCCTCTCTCTCTACCTCTCCCTCCCTCCCTCCTTCCCTCTCTCTATCCATCTTTCTCCCACTTTCTCCTTTCCTCTTGACTATTTATCTCACCATTCTCTCTCTAATTCTCTCTCTATCTCTCCTTACCTATATACCTATTTCTATCTACCTCTCCCTCCCTCCCTCCTTCCCTCTCTCTCTCTCCATCTTTCTCCCACTCTCTCCTTTCCTATTGACTATTTATCTCTCTAATTCTCCCTCTCTATCTCTCCTTCCCTATATACTCTCTCTCTCTCTCTCTCTCTCTCTCTCTCTCTCTCTCTCTCTCTCTCTCTCTCTCTCTCTCTCTCTCTCTCTCCTTCCCTCTACTTATCTCTATCTACCCTCCCTCCATCACTCCCTACCACTCTCTCTATTTCTCTCTATCTCACCTCTCTCTCACCTCCCTCTCTCTCCCTCCATTTTTTCTCCCTCTCTTATTCCCTATCTACTCTCTATCTCCCAATCCATCTCTCTACCTACCTCTCCATCCATCACACCCTACCACTCTCTCTACACCTCTCTATCTCACCTTTCTCTCCCTCCCTACCTCCCTCATCCCATCTCTACTTTTCTCTCCTCTCTCTACCTCTGCTTCCCTCTATACTTATATTTTTCTCCTCTCCCCCTCTCTCTACCTGCCTCTCCCTCCATCACTCTCTCTATTTCTCTCTACCTCACCTCTCTCTCCCTCCCTACCTCTTCCTCCCTCTCTCCCTCCCTCTCTACTTATCTATATCTCCCCTCTCTCTACCTACCTCTCCATCCATCATTTCCTACACTCTAGATTTATTTCTCTATCTCACCTCTCCCTCACATCCCACTCTCTCCATCCATACCTCTCCCTCTCCTTCCCTCTCTACTCTCTATCTCCCTATTCCATCTTTACCTATATCTCCATTCATCACTTCCTACCACTCTCTCTATCTCACTTCTATCCCTCCCTCCCTCATTTCTTATCTACTTCTCTCTATCTCTCTACCTCCCCTTAGGTCTAAAATTATATTTATCTTCCCTCTCCCTCCATCACTCTCTCTATCTATCTCACCTATTTCTCTCTCCCTACCTCTTCCCATATCTACTATTTATCTCTCCTCTCCTTCCCTCACCTCTCTCTCTCACTCTCTCTTCCTTCCCCCCCCCCTCTCTCTCTCTCCCATACCTCCCTCCCCCTCTTTCGCTCTCTCCTCTCTATTTCACCAATCTACCTCTCTCCTTCTCCCTCCCTCTCTCTCTCCCTTTTTCCTTCTGTCCCTCCCCCTCTTTGTCTCCCACTTTGTCCTTACACTCTATCTATCATCTCACTCTCCCTCTCTCTCCCTTCCTCCCTTCCTCCCCCCTCTTTCTTTCTCCCCTATGAGGGTTGAGGGTGTAATATTTAGTGTTTAAGGTATAGGGTTGAGGTTATAGGGTTAAGTGTATAGGGTATATAGATTAGGGTTTAGGATAATAGGTATAAGGTTGAGGGTATAGGGTATAGGGATGAGGGTTTGGGGTATAGGGTATAGGGTTTAGGGTTTAAGGTTTAAGGTATAAGGTTGAGGGTTCAAGGATAGTGTTTAGGTTTGAGGGTATAAGGTTAAGTGTATAGGGTATATGGATTAGGGTTGAGGGTATTGGGTTTAGGGTTTAGGGTTGAGGGTTGAGGGATAATGTTTTGGGTTGAGAGTATAAGGTTAAGTGTATAGGGTATAGGGATTAGGATTTAGGATATTGGGTATAGGGTATAAGGTATAGGGTTAACGGTTGAGAGTGTAGGGTTTAGCGTTTAAGTATAGGGTTGAGGGATAATGTTCAAGGTTTAGGGTATAGGTATAGGGATGAGGGTTGAGGGTGTAGGGTTTATGGTTTAAGGTATAGGATTGAGGGAATATGGTTAAGTGTATATGGTATAAGGATTAGGGTTTATGATATTGGGTATAGGGTTTAAAGTATAAGGTATATGGTTAAGGGTTGAGAGTGTAGGGTTTAGTGTTTAAGTATAGGGTTGAGGGATAATTTTTAGGGTTTATGGTATAAGGTTGAGTGTATATGGTATGGGGATGAGGGTTGAGGGTGTAGGGTTTAAGCTATAGGGTTGAACGTTGAGGGATAGTGTTCAATGTTGAGGGTATAGGGTTAAGCGTTGAGGGATAGTGTTCAAGGTTGAGGGTATAAGGTTAAGTGTATAGGGTATAGGGATTAGAGTTTAGAATATTGGGTATAGGGTTGAGGGTGTTGGGTTTAGGATTGAGGGTTTATGGTTTATGGTTAAGGGTACAAGGTTGAATGTAGAGTTTAGGGTTTAAGTATAGGGTTGAGGGATAATGTTCAAGGTTTAGGTTATAAGGTTGAGGGTATAGGGTATAGGGATGAGGGTTGAGGGTGTAGGTTTTAAGGTATAGGGTTGAGGGTATAGGGTTAAGTGTATAGGGTATAGGGATTAGGGTTTATGATATTGGGTATAGGGTTGAGGGTATTGGGTATAGGGTTTAGGGTATAAGCTTGAGGTATAGGGTATAGGGATGAGGGTTGAGGGTGTAGGGTTTAGGGTTTAAGGTATATGGTTGAGGGTTGAGGGATAATGTTCAAGGTTTCAAGGGTATAAGGTTAAGTGCATAGGGTATAGGGATTAGGGTGTAGGGTACAAGGTTTAATGCAAGGTTTAAGGTTTAAGTATAGGGTTGAGGGATACTGTTTAGGGTTTAAGGTATAAGGTTTATGGTATAGGTTATATGGATGAGGGTTGAGGGTGTAGGGTTTAAGGTATAGGGTTGAGGGTATAAGCTTGAGGTATAAGGTATAGGGGTGAGGGTTGAGGGATAGTGTTCAAGGTTTCAAGGGTATAAGGTTAAGTGTATAGGGTGTAGGGATTAGGGTTCAAGATATTGGTTATAAGGTTGAGTGTATTGGGTTTAGGGTTTAGGGTGTAGGGTACAAGGTTTAATGTAGGGTTTAGAGTTTAAGTATAGGATTGAGGGATAATGTTTAGGGTATAAGTTTGAGGGTATAGGTTATAGGGATGAGGCTTGAGGGTCTAGGGTTTAAGGTGTAGGTTTGAGGGTATAGGGTAAAGTGTATAGGGTACAAGGATTACAACTTAGGTTATCCGATATAGGGTTTGGGAGATTAAGAAAGAGGGAGAGATAATGATGAGATAGAGAGTAGAGAAGGACAAAGAGAGAGAGAGAAAAAGATAGTGAGAGAGAGAGAGAGAGAGAGAGAGAGAGAGAGAGAGAGAGAGAGAGAGAGAGAGAGAGAGAGGGGTTAGGATATTGAGAGAGATGGAGAGAATAAGAGAGGTAGAGAGGGGGGAAGGAGGAAAGTGGAGAGATTGAGAGAGAGGAGGGAGGGAGAGAGAGTGAGGTAGAGAGGGATAGGTTAGATAGAGAGAAGTAGAGAGGGATGGTGGGTGGGAGGAAGGAAGAGAGCGAGAGGTGAGATAGAGAGAGAGGGGGAGGTGAGAGAGAGAGGTGATATATATATACATATACATATACATATACATACATACATACATACATATATGTATGTATATTTAGAGAGAGGGGGGAGGTGAGAGAGAGAGGTGGTGTATATATATATATACATATGTATGTATGTATGTATGTATATATATATATATATATATATGTATTTATATACATATACATATATGTATACATATATATACATATATGTATATATATGTATACATATATGTATATGTATATACATACATACAAATATATATATATATATATATATATATATATATATATATATATATATATATATATATATATATATATAGGGAAGGAGAGATATAGAGGGAGATGAGGGAGGAAAAAGTAGAGAGAGAGGGAGAGGTAGGGAGGGAGAGAGGTGAGATAGAGAGAGGAGGGAGGGAGAGAGATAGAGAGAAGTAGAGATGGAAGGTGGGTGGGATGAAGGAAGAGAGAGAGAGAGGGAAGGAGGAAAGTGGAGAGATTGAGAGAGAGAGGAGGGAGGGAGGGAGAGGTAGAGAGGGATAGGTTAGATAGAGTGAAGTAGAGAGGGAAGGTGGGTGGGAGGAAGGAAGAGAGGGGGGAGATAGAGAGAGGGGGAGATAGAGAAAATTAGAGAGGGAAAAAGGGGAGGAAAGGAGGGAGGGACAAAGAGAGAGAGTTGAGATAGATAGAAGTATAAAGGGAAGGAGAGAGTGTGTGAGAGAGGTCTAGAGCATAAGGGATAAACAATGACTGAGATAGGGAGAGAGAAAGATGATACAACTTGTTGATTACTGAAATTTGACCTCCTGATTACTGAAATTTGGCATGCTGATTACTAAAATTTGACCTCTTGATTACTAAAATTGACATGTTGATTACTGAAATTTGACCAAGTCTAAAAATTGTAAGATCTTCCCAAAAATAGAACTTGAATTATAACTCCTAGAGATCCCAAACAACTCTCAAACATCCTGAAACTATATTCATGAAATATAACTTGAAGAACTTATAAGTTTAAATGTTTATTTCATGTATACAGTTTCCCTAAAAGATAACCAGAAAGGGAAAAAAAGAGAAGCAAAAAATTTCAATGTAGAACAAAATGTGAGCGTGTTAAATAATGTGCTCGCATTTTGTCAATGCATTCACAAAATGCGAGCGCACTACAACGTGCTCGTGTTTTGGAAATGCATTAAAAAAAGTGTATTTTTTGAAATTCAAATCATAACGTGCTTGTATTTTGGCTTGGTAATGACCAAGCCTGGGCTCAGTCACTACCAACCCATAACATGAGTGCGTTTTATTATAACGCACTCGTGATTTCGCTATTCCAGGATGAAAAAGTGAAGTGGCCACTTTTTGGCCCCTCATCTTTGCACACCCACCCACAATGTAATTTTAAAAAATCATTGAATTTATTGAGTTTCTCTTCTATTTTAAAATAGATTTTTGTTGAAGACTATTTTATTATTATGCACTATTAAATATAATAAAAAATGTTTCTATCATTATTATTATTGATATTATGTTAAATTTAGTGTAGATTTTGTTACATATAACTTGTCAATTTATTTTAATGAAGAGTAAAGTTTTGAAACAATTAAATATCATAGAAAATGATTAAGAACAATGCTTCCTATCAATAAGAGAGGCATGCTATTGTGAGGAGATTCTAATAGTGAAGAAGTTGTGAACATGCATAATGTACATTGAGATGAAGTAACAATTTCAAGTGAGAGTGTTATGATAAATACATTTTTATTAGCATGAAAATGGACTAGATATGATATGGAAGGTACCATGAAAGGAGATGATAATGAATTTTCAACTGAAGAAACAACAAAGGAGTGAGGTATTCCCACAAGTAAGAAACATGTTGACTAATGGATCAATTACCTCTAAAAGTGTCCCTTGATAATTTTGCATGATGATTTAAAGCTTAAGTTAGCTATGTGGTGCAAGAAGATGGTTACCATTGGCCATGAACTTGAGATTGTCAACTTGAAAGAAAAAATTATAAATATGTCAAACAAGACCTCACCCATTCAAGGACGGTCTTCCTAATATGTCATGGTGGATGAGATTTAAAAAATCACATGTTGATTTCTCTTTGTGGATAATATGTCTTCATAGAGAGAGAAATTAATATAAGACCTATTGTAGTAGCTACATTCTACAAAATATTAGAAATAACATATAAGAAATCTTTATGGTCCTTCCAAAATATGGAGTTATGATAAAATTGGTCTTCAAACTAGATGAAATGGAGTAATGTGTGTTGGTAAAAGGGAAAGCCAAATTTTTTCATACATTATTGTGGATCACATTTTCATGTTGTGTTAATGTTGCTAGCCAAAAAATACCTAGTTTTTATCCATTCAAAGGAAAAATAACCTTAAAAGCTACATAGTTGGTTGCCAACCAAGTGCATGTTTAGAAAATGAAGCTCATTCTTAGATGATAAAAGAAATATTTGTAAATAGGCTTCAAACACTTTTCCAAATAGGTTCTTGTATACATATGAATTGATACATATATAATTATTCATGTAGAGGGATGGCTAGGATGCTTACATGGTTGAGGTTAAGGTGAAAACAAGTGAATGGTTGATTTGGTTTTGGGTTTGTTGTATGTGTGGTAATAATAAATGGACAAGCGATCAAGGTGTTAGTTGGATAGGAGGAAAAATTCTAGAAGTTGTAGGGGTTTCTTTCTTTCTTAGTCGATCTTCTAGGATAATTAATTGCTTAACAAAAAGATAATTGGGAATAAGGGAAAACTCTTCTTGTATCTTTCTCCCTAAATAGGTTCATAATCCTATGCTCATTAAATGTAAGTTTAATTTTTTATATTGTTTTTGTTTATTTGTTTGTTTGAATATTTGAATGTTTGAATGCCTTGGTTTAATTTGCTTGAGTGGTGTTTTTCTTGTTTGAATGATTTACAATGAAATAAATGTTTTGTTTTTATTTTCTTGGGTTTATCTTATTTTTTGAATTATCTTTTTATGTTTTGAGTGAGATAGTAAAATAATCCAATTAAATGAATAAAATAAATTGATATAATCTAATTTCTTTAAGTTACAATGAAGAGAAGCTGTGAAAAGACTAAATCAATAAACCTATAGCCCAAAAAAACCAAAAAACTGACAAAAGAAAAGACCAAGAAACTCGTCAGTAGCCCTACAACAAAACATCAGCCACATGACTGACCGAACAAAAGTGACAACAAAGCTACAAATTTTTTTCAAGAACATTGGCTAAGGCCATAAGATTCCTCAATGACCCCCTCGTACATCTCAAGCTCCTCAAACGAGATAGTAGCCCATTTCTTGGTCTTGCTCCTCGTTCTCAAACACAGGCCAACATCCAAATTCTTTTCCACATTAGGACCAATTTCCTCAGTCCTCTCTTCCAAATTCAAGTGGTTAACATCCTCAATGGCCTTCTCATGTTATCCTAGATCCATAAACTTTCTAGTTAATTTTATAGCTTTCTCATTTAAAATAGAGAGACCCTTAGCAGTAGATTTCAAGGAATTGTTGCTAATATTAACAACAGTCTTAAAATAATTAGAAATCTTAGTAATTTTTTAATCCTCGTTCTCAAACACAGGCCAACATCCAAATTCTTTTCCACATTAGGACCAATTTCCTCAGTCCTCTCTTCCAAATTCAAGTGGTTAACATCCTCAATGGCCTTCTCATGTTATCCTAGATCCATAAACTTTCTAGTTAATTTTATAGCTTTCTCATTTAAAATAGAGAGACCCTTAGCAGTAGATTTCAAGGAATTGTTGCTAATATTAACAACAGTCTTAAATAATTAGAAATCTTAGTAATTTTTTAATCCATATTAACAAACCCCTCCTCAATAGTCTTTTGGACTGCCATTTCCAAGGATGTAATCCTCTCCTCATGGATTTTACCAAGATGATCAACATCAATAGAAAGTCTATCAAGCATTAAATTCATAGTCTTAACCTTACCTTTGATCGACCATTCCTTTTGGTTGCTATTAACAAGCACAACACAAAAATATTTCCAGTTTTTAAGCTGTACATTAAGCTCCTTCACTTCTGAGAAAAGCCACTTCACCAGAGAAAGCAAGTTGCGAGTTCCATCCTCTTTCATTTTGCAGAACAGGTCCATATTAACATCATCCCAATTAACTAGTGTCACAACTTGAGACCCAACATTCTTGAAAAGAACCTCCTGAGCCCCTTCTCTGCCCTCCAAATCCTCCTCAGCAGGGGAATCCTCCACTTCAATCACCTCCACTTTCACCCGACGCTTATCTAGAAAATTTTCCAAGTATGCTAGAATTTCCAGCCACTCTGCCTTCACAACACTCCCCTTAACTTGCTCAATGCTAAAAGGAGAATCTAAACTAGCCTGGTTAGGTCCAATCACCTTGGAACACACCAAACCCTTATTCTCCTATTCAAAATCCTCCATAGGATGCTCAGACTCTGGAATGCCCTTCCCTAGGACATGTAAATCATCTAGAATAGGGGAAACCTCCATAACACTAGACTTGCCAACGCTCAATACAAGTTTGACATCAGGAGCAAGGGAATCCTCAACAACTCTAGAATCATCACTTTTTGCTTGACAACACGCTTCTCTTTCATGGGGCATTTTTTCTTCCCCTTTGTATTCTTCTTCATCGAAGGCACCACAACTTCCTTCATTTCAATATCAGTTTCATAACCCTTAGACCAAGATTCAAAGTCCTCAGAAACCTCAATAAAATCACTAACCTCCTCTGACATCTCCTCAGAATCAAAATCATCATCCTCAGAATCCCCCTCCCACTCCTCTGCCGAATCACCATTATCAAACCCAAAAAAAATTCCACCCTTTTTACTAGTAGGGGTCTTAGGAGAAACAAGAATCATCTTCAGCCTGATGTGCTCAAAAATAAGATTCATAAGGCCTTCATGGAGAATAGCCTTCATAGGGTTCTTCTTATGATCCTCAATACTTGTTTCCATAGAAAGAAAGAGGTAAAAAGGAAATGAAACCAGAGAATTATAATGGAAAAGATTCAATAACATGAAATGATAGCTATAGATTACAAAAAACCTACCCTCCAAAGTGAAATATTGCATAATGGCTAGAGCAATGACCCTCCAAAGCAGCTTGATTGATTTGTGGGCATACCCACCACTACCAATTGAAACAAGCTTTTTCTTCTCATCATATTTGAAGAAATTTTCAAGGGCCTTCTTGGCCATAACCCCATCTCTGTAAAATTTCCTTCCATTTGAAGGAAGACCAATCACCTCAGTGATGAGATCCTCATTAATGTTAAATTCCACACCTTTGTAGTGCAGAATCCTATTGTTCCACCCTTTAACAAATGCTTATGCGACTTCAAGGTTTAGACCATGGAGCTTCAACATATAGGGGCTGAAACCACCCTTTTCTAGATGCTCACAAACAATTTCATTACTGCTAAACTCCTCACAAGAGCTCAGCTCCACTCTGCAACAAGCTCCTCCCATGGTGGCATGCAATGAACCACACTCCACTTGCTCCTTAATTTTTTGCAAATGCAAGATAAGTCAAACAAACCACAATGCAATACAAAAGAGACCCAAAAAAATGTGTGAGCCTACCACACCAAGTACATCCATGCCTTAGCTCCTAGCCCATAATCTTACGAACATCAAGAAGGCAATTATTAAACAAGCAAACACAGACCTCGACGTGCAAAAACCAACTCAGGAAGAAGTAAAAAATCCTTTCTCTTAGCTTAACCACCTTCATGACATGACAACAAGTCAGAATTGGAAATATTCTTAAGATTAAGTGGCAAGGCTTCATAATCACTCCAATTATTTTGAGCCACCACTCCTAAATTAGCTATCCCATCAGCCAAAGAATTTTCTTCCTTGAACACGTGAGAAATTCTAACATCCTCAAAAGAGTTAATGATGGATAAAGAATCATTAATTAGATGGGAAATCGACCATGACGATGGGCTACACTTCAGAAGGCACTTGATAATATCAAGGGAATCCCCTTCAAGCCAAAGTTTTGAGACCCCATAATCTTTAGCCAATAAGAGGCCATGATAGGCTACTGCTAAATTCACATAATAATGTTTCATAAATAGCTTTTTCTAATATATTGATCAAATAAAAAGGGGAGAAAAATAATTTGAAGTGAATGCGAGGTGATATTATATAGAAAGAATGCTAATGAGGGCTTGAATCATGAAGGGTCAATATGCTACACCCTTAATACTAGTGTACATCGAGTTATGAATAGTCAGCTTGTGGCTATCTTAACTCCTAATTAAGTCATGTTATCATTTTTATATTATTATTTAGTTGGTTAGGTCAGCCTAGGGCTTATATAGTGGTGTCTAAGTCAGCCTAGGTGATATCCTAGGCATAAATAGGTATATATAGGAGGTTGTGAGTCTTATTTCATCATCAAATTGTGAATTGTGTTCTCATTGGAGATGTTTAGAAGTTTTCCCCCTTGAAGTGGCTTGTTATTCTCAATTATTATCGAGTATTTGCAGCATATTTCATATCATCTTCTTCTATTGTGCAAGTTATTTCATTACAAGTAGTATCAGAGCCACATGGGAGGATGAGGAGTTCATTCAAAATAATCCATAGTTGATTAGCATTGAGGACAATGCTTCTTTGAAGAGGGGACATGCTACACCCTTAATATTGGTGTACATCAAGTTATGAATAGTTGGCTTGTGGCTATCTTAACTCCTACTTAAGTCATGTTATCATTATTATATTATTATTTAGTTGGTTAGGTCAGCCTAGGGCCTATATAATGGTGTCTAAGTCGGCCTGGGTGATATCCTAGGCATAAATAGGTATGTATAGGAGGTTGTGAGTCTTATTTCATCATCAAATTGTGAATTGTGTTCTCATTGGAGATATTTGGAGGTTTACCCCCTCAAAGTGGCTTGTTATTCTCAGTTATTATCGAGTATTTGTAGCATATTTCATATCATCTTCTATTGTGCAAGTTATTTCATTACACAACATTATTAGGGACTTGAGATTCCTATATGATAGGATTTAAGATATCCCTATGAGTGGGGATGCTCAAAGGAGCAGAGTGATGGAAATATGTACCAAAATTTTCTCAAGGTGGTCAAGGAGGTCATATATTTTTTGGGTGATTGGATAGGATGGAGGAGGTCCTTTTATTGCAACTTTTCCAGATCAAGTTGTGATAACACAATTGGGTGATTTTAATTTTTATTGTATCAGATTGTTCATCAAATTGCTTAATGTGTCTAACAAAGTCATAGGTATAAGGAATTTTATGGTGATGGATGGTATTTTGTGGAGTACTTTCCTTGAGTGCACTACTAATTATGCCGACGAAATGGTATTTCATGTAACCAAAATATTGATTAGGTGAGGTGTTTGATGGTCCTTTTATTTCAATTTCGCTTCTATCCATAAGGTATTGGATATATTGTTTAAATTTCATAGATTTTCCTTTGGAATGACCTTTGTTTCAATGATAACCATGATACTCATCCTTCTTATACTAGGATGATTTTTTTTTACTATGATCAAAGTATTTTATAAGTGGAAATAAAAACATGTTAGCCTTGATTAGTTGACAAAAGAATACCTCAATAGGTTCCCCTAGGGGTGTAAGTTGTCTCCTTTTTCACTCAGGTTTTTTAGGGTGTAGATGGAATGATGGTGGATGAGGATTGTTGGATGTTTTGGATATGATTTGAATTAGTGACACCATATCCAACTACATTCTCATCTTGCTAAAGAACTTGGGTTTGTCATTGGAAAATATGATTTATCATTTTTGCTTTGATCCTTAGACTAAATTTTAATAAACCATTTAGCAGTGAGGGACTTTTCAATTTGGATTCAGGTTTTGATGAGCTCATGAAAAGAAGTGACACATTGAACTTGTATGTGAAATGATAATTTTAGATTGAGATTTGTGACAAAGATGTGTACTAGATATTTTTTTGGTATGGCTCATGAAAACCTACTAGTCAAAGCTTTTAAACATTTATGAAATGATGAAAATGTTTCTGCTATTTTTTTCTTGATATTACATAATTCCATCATGGTTACCTCATGCTCCATGTTATAGAAAAATGTTTGAATTTTTTTTTACTAGATCTCTAAAGGACTTGATGGACCCCTTAGGTTGGTGCAAGAACCATTTGAGTACTTTCCCACCTAGGCTACAAGGGAATAAGTGTAGTAGATACACATCTTCGTATGCCACTTCTTGGCTAGCGACAAGGAATTATTTTACATGCTCCCTAGGATCTCCCTCCCTTTTTTATTTCCCATACTTATGCATTTTAAAAGAAGTAGCTAACAAGAATTGTAATATGGAACAATCAAATATATATGGACACAACTCCTCCAAGCTATTTATGGTGATTTCCTCCTCGGATTCCTTTAATGGTATCTTGGATAACTATCCACTCTTTATCAAAAGATGAACTAGGCACAGTGGAGGTGGATAAGTGTATTGATGATGCCATGTCTTGTAACTATAGGAGATATGAGGTTTTAGTGTTGGGATATGGGAGGTATTCTCACTAGTAATGGGAATATATATTTGAAGTGTGGTTTAGTTCCTATTTGTGTGTCTATTATGGATGTGAATTGACGACTAGTGGTTTAGTTCCTATTTGTGTGTCTATTATAGTGGTCTAAATGAAAGTTGGTGTGGTCATGAATGGGATGAAGCTCATTATGGGTTGTCGTTCAAACTTTGTCGTGGGTTGATCATAAACCAAGGGATCAAGATGTACTATGTGATCAAGGTTGGACAAGGATAACTAGGAGCTAGTTTTTCCCTTGATTCTATAACCTATCTAAGAATTGAATAATTGTTTATTTTGATGAATGTCTCCATAATATCACGTACTTGTTTTAAATTAATGATAACATTAGGATAAATAGTGTATTCATGTTGGTTGCAATTATTATCATCATTTTCACTATCATCATGTTGAGGTTGATAAGAGTCTCCTACAAAAGGAAACCTTTCTATGAGTGATTAAATATGAAAATGATTTTCTTCAATCATTTCATTTCTAGTGGTTTGTCTTGCATTATAGTCCATTGGTCTTGCGTTAGGATATGATGGGTTAAATTGGACTCGTACTAAATGAGTGATATAACAATACTTGTTACCAATTTTTAGCTTTTTGCTTAAAATTAGTGTAATTTTGAGGGGAATTGTTTGCTGGGATACAAAAAAATTTATGTCTGATTATATACCATACACCTTTGCTTTCAAAAGAAAGAGTATTTAGGATTGTTTGGCTGAAAATATTCAACAGTTCTAATCAACTGATGAACAATCCTAACAAAGCAAATGATAAATAAGGTCTCATTTGGAGAGCAAAGAATCAGATTGAATCAATCATTTATAGTGATTGTTTCTGCTAGGAATATTGCAAATTTAAGAGCAGAAATAAGCCTCATATTCATTACAGAACACATGTTTTAAGCAGTTGCAATGTATTTCAGATTATGTAAATGGAATAAACTCAGAAAAGCACATAAACCATAACATATCATGAATAGTTGATTCATTGAGAAATATGTTTCTGTGATCCCACACAAGCCGTGGGTAGACTCAGTTGACTGGATTCAACAAGAAGTACAAACTATACAACTGAAGAACAACTAAAAGTGAAACATGAAAAAGGAGATCATGTCATCATTGCCTAGGAGGCTGATGTACAGTTGATTTGTTGCTTCAACTTGATCTTCTATATCTTCAACTCCTTTGCTCTCGAGTTCCAGAATCTGCAGTAATTGTAAGAAAATATGTTAGAGCTTAGCTCACGAAATCCAAGAACATGTTGAAATTCAACAGAAATATAGTTTGTACTCATTATTAAATCAAATCAACTGAGTCAGACACATGTGAGATTAAATGAAGTTCTAGAACAACCTCATATAAAAGAAATTATTGATCCACTATTTTTCTAACTTGTTTGCTTCATGTGCAGATATAGGAAATGTAATGTTGCTGATTATTGAATTTCAAAATGAGTGGGGTTAAATGAGGCTCCCACAAGGGTGGAGACCAGCTCATTTAAAATTTGTTTCCATCATAAGGTCAATATAGTGTTTCACAAAAATTTCAGAATAACCTCATATAAAACAAATCATTGCATTTTTACATTTTATGCAAGTCTTTTGTGTATTTTTTTTAAATACATAAGACTCTTTTATTGCAGATTTCTTCATAATATGAATAGAACAAATCATTGTTTTTCAAAAATTCCATAAGCTCATGTCAATGGACTTTACAATGCTCAACTATTAAAAGCAAAATAGTGAATCTTTTCAGACTTCAAATAAACAGAGATTGAAAATAGTCGTGAACAATTTCAGCTGAAAATATTACTTATTCATAAGAGCATCAAAATGATAAGTATATATTCATCTTGTGGAGAATCAAATCAACTTAGCTAAGATAAATGCATTATTTATAAATTCAAGAAGCCATCATTGTGCTATTTATAGAATTTCTATAATATATCAAAGGAATAATGATGCAGATCAACAATTATTGTGCAAGAAGAATTTTTCATCCAAAATATCAAGTGCAAAGTACCATAGAAAGGAGAGTTACTCAGCAAAAAGAAAGTCTCTCTTTTATATGAATATAAATAAGAGAAAATCAAAATATGTTGGAAACCTTTGTAGCGGCTGTCAAAATATGGAGGTTTTTAGAACAACAAAATTAAAATAAACATAACAAATGTTTATTTCATTTACAATTCATATATAGCCATGAATGGGGTTTTTTTTTTTGCGGAAATAGAGCAAATATAAAATCTCAAGCATTTATAGTCAAAAATCAAATACCCAGTTCAGGAATATAGAAAAGATGAAGCTCCAGAGGGACCATGAATAAATGTTCAATATTATATTCATTTTCAGATAAAAATGCAAGCTAGAGCTGAAAGAAAGAATATTATGCAACTCATGGGTTTGTTTTTGCAAATAGTGGAGTTTTATTTTAAATAAAACCCTCTCATAGCCACAGCCACGGCTAAAAGCTTACAAAAAGCTTTAAAAAATCACAGATACTTCCAGATTTGAAAACTTACCAAATTTATCTTAAGTTTTCTGCCTCATATCCTCCAAGAATCTCAAGAAATAGTGCTTGAAACAAGAAAACCAACAAAAAACGTGGCTAAGGTTTCCATGGTGGCGGCACCCAGAAGTCTCCAACAACAAACAAATATGAAATGAAGAAATGAATGTCTCATATTCATTTAGGGTTCAAGCCCTAAAGAGTTCGATAGACTTAGGCTTCTTAGCCTAAAGTTTTATTAAAATTTTTAATTCATTTTGCTAAATTCGTGGCATTTTCATGCCTTGGGTTTTTTATAAAAGTTTCAAAAGCCTCATCAAAACTTGAATAAAATATAAGTCTTTTAATATTTTATTTAAGATACTTTTAATTTGCATTAAAAAAATTGAATGCAAAAACTTTATTTTAGGTGATTTTAAAATCACTTCTAAATAAGAGTTTGTATTAAAGTGCAAAATAAATTGTATTTTTCAAAAAAATAAGATTCATCAATTGCATTTTGATTTTAAATGTAAATCTTTATTTGAATGATATTTATAAATCATTTCAAATAGAAGATATATGAATGCAAAATGAATGCCAAGTAGGAAATAAACTTTTATTTCCATTTAAATTCAAATTTGTAAATCTTTATTTTAAATGATAATTATAAATCATTCAAATTAAATGATATTTTAAATGCGAGATAAAGCATCTTTATTTTCAAAAGCCTAGTCAAAGGGAATCAAATGGAGCATTTAAAGCCTTTGCTTGAATCATGGAGATGATTGAGAGAATTGTGCCAACATATGGAGCAAAATCAGGTATTTTTGAGCACTTAATGGAGAGTTAACTTAAGTTTTGAGTTCCTTTTGACTTGACTTGAGTCAAGGAGTGATTTGAGGCCTAAAATTGAAGTTCACATTCAGTTATGATCCTCTTTTTGAGGGATTTTCAGTTTCATATGAACCTTTGGATTTGTTTCCAAATTGACTACTCCTTATACATGCTTGGAGGAGTTTTCCTTTAGACACATGGTGATTTGAAAGAGAGATAGAATTTTGACAACACATTAGTTTTGGAGCCAAAATTCAAAATTTGAATTTTAAAGGATTTTCTATATATCTTTCTATTCTCTCTTTTCTTCAGTAGTTCTTGGTTTGGAGATTGCTGAGGCATATCACTCTTACTTTGTAACTCATTATTACTTGAGATTTGTAATGCAAATATCCCAGATTTTTCAGTAAAGAAGCTTGTCATTCCTTCTCAGATCTGTCTTGTGCATGTATTGTGTGTAAGTATTTGGATTAATTTTTTGTGATTTCCATGAAATCCTTCTTTTAATCCAATTGACTCAATGTCTTGTTTAGATTTAGTATCTTATAGTGCAGGTCATTGATTGTGTTTCATAAATTTTGTTGAATGCTTGTTATGAAAAAAATATTGTTTTCTTTCAAACAAACTTCAATCATAGAAACCTATCAAATGAAGTAATTATGCAAGACATGCTTGATTGAGTTGTGAATCGTTTAGTTTAAGATTGAGTTATCTTATGAGATTTTAAAAGCAGATTCAAATCATTTTTAGTTTGGTGAATCACCATTTTCCAGTTTTAGTATTTGCTTTATCCTTATATCCTTTACCTCTGTTTAAAAACTAGTTTTCAAGTAAATCTAAATGGAACCAGCCCAAAATCTGGAGGTCTATTCTCACCATAGGATACCCACAGCCTAAGAATAGTCCCATGTGCACATGATTTAATAAGTTTTTCAGCTTAACTTCGGGTGAAAATCCTTGTGTTAACAATACCATCATAATGACAAACTAAATATTTTAACTTGTCACATATTAAAATTGTCCACAATGGACAATAATAATTTTCTCTAATGAAAATAATATTTAAATGGTATTCATTAACTCACTTTATAACTACTAACATTCTTAATCACTTCCTTCCCATTTGCCAAGCTAGGATTGAAGGAGGCATCAATCTTGTCAATTGGTTGAGCTCTAAGGTTTCCATAGATTTAACACAACCAATTAGGGTTATGACCTGTTTCTTTAGTTCATATTTAGATTTCTTGTCCTTTTCTGTTCTCTCAATGAGATTGGAATCTGACACTTGGAAGTTATGGATGTCTCCATGGACCAAACTAATTCTTGTGATATTGAAATCATTCTCAATTACTTCATTGATATCCTTCTTCATAGATGGATGAGCGAATTCCATATATAGATGGATTTTTTAGCTGAGCTAATTTTCTTCTCTTTTAGAGTGTATGATATAGCTAGGAGTATGAGGTACTGGATGAGGAAAAGGATTTCCAACAATATCAAGGGATAATTTCAGTGGCCTCATGGGGGGAGTTCTAGAAAATCTCTTTATTAAAGGAGGTGATGTTTGGTGAAGGAAAAGGGGAAAAATATGGCTGAACTAAGGGGTTTTGAGGTGAGTGTGGTGGTGAAGAAGCTAGTGATAAGTGAGATGAGGATGATAAAGAAGTAATGACATGGGATGAAGAAGAGGCAATGTTGATGGAACCTTCTTTTCCCGACTCTTCTTGAATGGCCTCTAAATTTTCTTTCTCCTTTTCTTCTTTAGCCTTTCCTTTTGAGTTATTCTTACATGTTTTATTAGGGCTTACCCTCCTTGGAATATCTTCACCATCATATCCTCCATATCCAATGGGGGTTGAGAGCTGATTGATGAATCAGGATGGGAAGGAGAAGGTTTTTCTCACCCCTTTCCCCTTTGTTCTATAGTTTCTTTTGTTTTAGGAGTTTTTGTTCCAAGCTTTTTAATGGGCTTTTTCAACATCCATTCCTATGTTCTTCTTAACACCATTTATTTATCTCTTCTATACTATATAGTCCTTACTTCTTGAATATCATAGTTGATGGGAATTATGGGCTATGTTTGGACATGGTCAAAATATATAGGATTTGATACATTAAACATGTCATCTTCTATACCTTAGATATTCCAATTTAAGTGGAAATTTTTAGTTTTTTGCAATGAAAATCTCATTCAATCTCTCCTCCTAACCTAATATTTGATATTATAATCAAACCAATAATATTCTATTCTAGATAGATGAGGAGAAACTAGGTCCTAGTTGTAGATTATTTCTAACATAATGTTCAATATAATAAGGAAATATCATCTCAAAGAAATGCATGGTATATTTTACCAAACCTATTTCAATATTGAGTGCATTAGATAGAGAATTGCATTGATAATGGGCTAGAACAATGGGGAAAGAGACTCTTGATTTATTTATTTCTCTACATATTTTATATAATTCACCTCTTTGTCTACAAACTTCATCATAAAAAATTTATAGGTATTCATTAGGTAAAGGGTGCCCCTGTGACCTCAAGTTCATAGGTAGAGGGTTTAAGAGGAGATAACTCCAAGGTTTGGGGTTATTCCTAACTTGTATTTAATACATAATATGCTTCTAAATAGTAAGTTGAATGAAGTGAATAGATTTGACTATTTCATAATTAATATTTGTTGAGTAGATGCCATCTTGTGTTGGTTCAATGCAATTCTTATGTGTGAAATTCAAGTCCATAAATACATGACTCTATGTATAGTCTCCTAAATTTGTTGACTGTGATAAAATTATCTAGGTCCACTTGACTAGTAGTGTGAATCCTATTACGTATAACCCCCACAAATGTGGACCTCTAGGATATTTGAATAGTGAGAGGCAATCATTAGATCATGCCAATGATCAATTCCTGGGCCGTTGCAAGGAATTAGTTGGTATTACCCTTGGTTATGATATGGTAATGGTTGCAAAGGTAGTTATCCTATCGTGTGAGTAACGATAATCAGAGCTAACTGTTGTATTGGGAGGGTTAGAAGGAAACTACCTACAGCATGGTGGTGATCAATGCCAAGTGCTACTTGGGATTGTGAACAAGATAGTTAAAAATATCACTAAGGTCATAAGTCAATATATTTTAGAAGCTATGTCTTCCTGGGTGGACAATGTTGTTTCCAATGGCCTATGGGCGACTGAAGTTGGAATCTGTTGGGCTAGGTTGGTTCACTAATTGTGGAAATATTTTTTATGGAGGATGTAATCTCTGTGTAGTATGGGATACATAGAATCCTCTTCTGGGTAATTATAAGGTATACTTGACCCTGTTGGGTTGAAAAAAAACCCATGATATAGTGTATAATGCACCAAAATATGAGTTATTCATCATTGTACTTGTGATACACATATGAGCCAACCACTATTATACTCATGATGTACATATGACACAATCATTATTGTGCTTGTGATGTACATTTGAGCTAGTCACTATTGTATTTGTGATGTACATATGAGATAGTAACTATTGTACTTGTGATGTGTAAGAGATAGTCACCCTATGTATATGTGATGTATGCTCAATATAGTCACTATCAGTGACCTTGGGATTATGAAATGATAGACTCTTATGTGATTTTTTTTTGTTTTTATACTAATATTTGGTAGGCAACCAACATTTGATGGGAAATTGTTATCATACTATTATAATTGGACTAAGGTGATAGCTTACACTTAATGAATAGTCAAGAGCTAAAAGTGAGATAAGAAATCTCATACCAAAGGAGAGAATGAACTCCCTCTAACAGTGGTGTGCGAACTATGAAGCCTTTGATTTTCTAAAGGGGATACTAGGTAGGGTCATTATGAATGAGGTTTAGGTTTGGGTTTAGGGATGAACCTAACCTTGAGATCTTACGACATTTGAGTGCAATCTATTAAGTGGTGGACTAGAGTTAGGCCACCACGATCATGGCCAAGGAGAATTTATAAGTCAACACTTCTAGATAGAAAATGCTTGGTCAATTAAGTGGTAATAGTTGTAAAGTGAATTAAAAAAATTATAATTACCGAGGGGAAAATTTTACACCTTAATGTGAAATATATTGAATCATGTTGTAAATTACCAACATGTTGAGCAAAAATATTGTACTTATACCTAGTTTCTTTTGCAATAGGTGGGTTGCCAAGCAGTTTGATAATAAATATCCCAAAGAGAGTTAAGTGGCTTTTCCATCTAGTTATTTTTCACCATTATGGTGGGATTAAGAATAGGAGTGAAGTTGATGGCGTGGATTCATATTAGAAAGGGATGGGATTGCTCATTTTAAATTTCTTTAGCAATATTTTGGTCAATTACATTGACATAGTAGCTTTGTAACATGTAAAAATATAATGCTTAATAATTAAAAAATATTGGAGGGGGCTAAAACCCTTTTACAAAGACTGAAGGGAATGGGCATTAGCCATAGCCATTCCTTAAAGTGATGTAGTTTTCTAATAGCTTAAAGAATGGTCAATAGGCCAAGGTGATTCCTTAAGGTCCATCTCTTGTGTCCTTTATATTTATGAATCACTACACAAGTCACTTTAGAAAATGGTTCATCATAAATCACCCTTGTGAAAACAATATTAAAAAGTTAGTCATGAACTCACATTGTGGATACAATTTACACCAAATAACCATACAACCATAATAATAAAATATACATTTTGACCTATCACATATTAATAAAACATTAAAAACATAGTAATAAACTCTCTCACTTTATGAACATAATGCATATGACATAACATCATCTACATAATTGTAAATATGTATTTTGATCCATCATACATTAACATATTGTAAATGACAAACTTATTACATGTAATAAAACCTCTTGCAAATCACTAAAGACATTGCCACGTTTGACGATCACATATTAAAATTATTGAAAATGACATAATTGATAACTTTTAAAAATTTAAATTAATATTTAGTTTTTATTAATGCATCACAAAAAAATGTAAAATATGACAAGTTATAACCATTAATATTTAAGTTGCATATTTAAAAGTATGTAAATATTTTTTTATATATAAAATAAAATGCATGTGTTGCTCTTTATCTAATATTGTGTTGTGTTGTTTTATATTTTGTGTAATGTTGTGATGTATTATTTTGTGTTGTGGTTGTCTTAGGTCAATTAGGAGAGGCCATGCAAGCTTCCACCTTCACATGGTTGACCTTTTTAGTAGATAATATTCAAATAAATATTATTGAAGCTAAGAGAAGCTTGTTTACAAATATTTATGTTATTTAATTATAAACAATGTGTTATAAAATTAAGCTAGTTCATATTACATACATGGTGAGATTCTAAAAATAAAGAAAATTGTGATTGAAAAGGTGAAATTTAAAAATAAATAAATGACCAAATTGAGTAGTATTTTCCTAGTTACCATACTTATATAACTCAAGAATTTTACAAATTTTCACAATTTGGTTGTTTTTCCAATGAAAATAATTTATCAAAATTTCTCCTTAAGAAGATACCTTTTGCATAATAGTTTTAATCATAATATTTTTTCTTATAATTTTAAATTTTGGTTTATGTCCTAAACATATAAAAATATTTTAAAGGCTATATGTATTGTTAGCACATTTGATTTTAGAATAATCAAATAAATATTTATTATATTAATACAATTATCATAGAGTTGATCTTTTTCTTACAAATTATTTTATATAGGGTGATTATAAGTGAGTTAAAAATTTAGAGTCTTTCTCATTATTGTGATTTTTACAAGTATTTTAAAATATATGAAATAAATTAATGTTAGATTGTTATTGACGTGCACTTGTAGAGGAGAAATGCACATTATTTTCACTTTCTCCATTTTTTATTGAAACAAGGTGATCGATTCAAGATCCTTTGAATATTGTAAGATGTTGGAAGAAAAATATCACAATCATTTTAACAAATTTTGACATTGTTCCCATGTCCTCTTCCTCAAAATTAAGATCATATATTTACACCCTATTGACTTATCTTCCATTTCATTCACTCCATACACTGAGAAACAAACCCTAAAATCTAGATTCAAAATCCTTGATAAAGGATGTGGCAAATATTAAATGCATGAATCCCTTCATATTTCCAGGTTGATCACATTGATCCTTCGATCAACCACTCCCAAAGGTCCAAGATCCCCTCCTCAAGCTGCATTGGGGGTCCACTACCTTCCTTTTTAGTGGCTACCTTGTTGATGAGGACATAAAGGGCTTCAATCCTATATGGATTTGAAAAGATGAAAAAGATGCTACTTTCTTTAAAGAACATACATATCCCATACCCTTTCACATTTGTAGAAAAATGAACCATAAAGTCAAAGGTCTTGGTTTACATGAGAAAGGCCCCCTTGATCCTATTTATATACTAGTAAATGATGAAACCTCTAGCTTAGGATATAGCACTTACAATGAGTATTAGGATGCACTTATTGAGTTCTAAGATAAGGATAGGAAGACTTTTTCTTGTCTTGACAATAACAACACACATGTCATTCATAGTCCTTTTTAAGAGCTTGATACTGCAAACCCATGACATGACAACACCATCCTCACCACACATCTTGATCTATAATACCCTGAACTAATCAAATGAGACCAACACAATCCTCTTAGCTTGGGTACATGTCAAAAAAATGAGGCTATCCAAGATATTATGTGATCGCATGACAATATTCCCCTAGGATATTATAAAAAGAGATATTAGGTTCTATTGTGTTCATGTGCATACTTCAAAGAAAAATAAGATATTTTAGAGTAACTATCAAAATCCACACTTGATATAGATACACCCTTTAATAGTGAACTCCACCTTCCATTGGATCCTACCATGTTCACGGTGGGTCATCACTCCATGTTGAGAAAGCTATAAACATAAATTTAGGAACGAAGGAGGCACATAAGTTAACACATATTACAGTTGCTTTAGTTCTTGAGTTGCAAATAGAAAAATCCATAATACTTCTATATTATACAAATGTATTCACTTAGTCTTACATTAATATCCTAGCTTGGATCCATCCTTGGTTGTTCACCACCTTGTGGTATGACTTGATGCCAAACTAGTTTGTGAAAAGCATTAAAAAAATTATCCCAAGATGTGTATCCTAGTAAAGGAAGAACTTTAGAAATTACTATATGTTGGGTTCATTTGAACTATTGATCATTCAGAGTGGGTAACTAATGTAGTCCAAGTAAGAAAGAAAACCAAAGGATTTAGGGTACATGCAATAAATTTCAAGGATACAAATTGTAGAGAAGGGGGATTCACTACTCACAAGTTCTCTTCATTCAGAGAGCCTCCTGGGGTGAACTTCCCTAAACTACCTCAAGGAACAACGTGAGAGTTCTAGAATTAGAAAGATCAGGTCACAGATATTCTCTAGACAAACTGATAATCTTTTGGCCAAAGGATGACAGTGCGGGGTATGGAAAAAAACACGACATGTTGGCTTCCAAGAGGCGTGTTGGCATCTCGTATAGACCAGAGAGTGAGTTTATCGCAGAGAATAGCTAAATGACTACTAGAAATCTGATTACTGAGAACTTCAAAAGTACTAGAAAATTAAAAAATGTGATAAAGTTGAAATGAAGTGAAATAGAAATGATAAAGAGAATGAGAGATAGAAAGGAAATGCTCACAACCACACAAGTGATCAAGCCTCCAGCACGTGAAAGTATTCAATACTTGCATGCGTAAGATTTGGAGAAAGTGTTGGGGCTATATAGGAGTTTGCCTCATTCAAACCCTCGTTTTGGTGTCCCCACCTCCATAGATAGCCAAATAGATAGAGAGAAATGAACTGGAACGGATAAAGTGTGTGGTGAAAGAAAAAACCGCTTTAGGAGTAGAACCCGCACCACCAAGTATGAGTGATAAAAGCAATCCCCGCTCGAGGAGGAAAACCCGTATCACAAAAAGTGAGTGATAAAAGAAAACCCCACTTGAGGAGGAGAACCTGTATCACAAAATGTAGATGCAATTGATAGAGGATATGGAATCCCAAGATGCTCACAAGCATGAGATAAGGGAGATGGAGCTGCAAGAGTCAAGAGTGTTGCAAGGAGAGAAGCCGAGAGAGTTTGAAAGTGCTATAGAAGGCTATGTGAAGCTATGAAAGCAAAGTAATGAGAGAAAATGCTAGAGCCAAGGCTGGAAAGAAGCTAGAAGTGCAAATGAATTGAAAAGATAGCTTTTAAAGAGAGAAAAGAAGCAAAAGGAAGCTTCCCAAGCGGTTATAAGGTGAGCCGAGCTGTTACCATCAACAAAAGAGGCTAACAAGTGGAAAACATGCATGGAAACAGTCGTTTGAATGTTGAAATGTTGTAGGATGATAGCGTAGAGTGCAGATGTCCATGTGACACACTATTGTCTAGACACATCACGCTACAAAATGACAACAACAAGAAAAGCACAAGGTTTGACGCAAAGCTAACACATGAGGGTAGCTGTTGAAAAGGGGTGCTGAGCATCCTGAGAAGGGAAAAAAGGCTTATGCAGGGGCTAAAATGAACCTACACAAGTGATAAGGGAGTGGACACTAAAGTGGGTACAAGAATGTATGTGAAATTGGAAGGGGTGCAATTTTACGACATTACATTTTTCCCCCATTTTAGCGGGCTTATGAATCTACACTAATATGCATGCTAAAGGAAATCTACTAAACATAAATGACATCATAATGCAAAAAGGATACTATAGAGGAAGCACAAAACTCTTCAAACCAAGGAAGCATGCCCCCAAGCTGAAGACCTACAAAACAAATGCATTAGACAAGAAAGACCTATACAAGACAACAGTGTTAGCGCACAAAAACTAAAGGATTTGAGTCATCAAAGTGAAAGAGACCTCGATGTAAAAGGTTGTATCAGTACTATGCATCATCCCCAAACTAAGAAACAACACATAGAAGAATTATAAAACAAAGAGAGCAAGGGCATATACTTAGGATGAAGAAGATGTAGATCTTTGATTCAGTATATACAATCAGGAAGAGAAGAGAAGAGAAGAGAATATAAACGGATCAAGAGAGAGCAAGGAGGAATGAAAAGTCCAAGAGAGATGGCTCCACAGGTACTCTTTCTTGAGGAGGTTTGAATGAAGGGACTTCGTAGCTCTGTGGAACTATGAAGTTTCCCAAAGTACACCAAAGGCCCTTAGACCAATGATGGATAGAAAGTGTCTCACAAGCCTGAAAACCTACAAGGAGGAAACCCCTAAGATATCTCACATGAAGGGAGCCTAGTGAATTAAGCGCCTTACAGGCACACAGACCTGGAAGAAGGTAACCCCCAAGATATCTCACATGGAGGAGGCCTAGAGATGTAAGTGCCTTACAGGATTGCAAACCTGCAAGGAGGTGTCATCCAAGATCTCTCACATGAAGGAAACTTGATGAAACAAGCACCTTATAGACTCATGAACTTGAAAGGGAGCGACCCCAAGATCTCTCACATGGAGGAAGCTCAAAGGTGTATGCGCCTTATAGGTCCACAAACCTACAAGGAGGCATCCCCAAGATCTCTCACATGAAGGAAACCGAAAAATGTAAGGGGAATCATTAGAGTTAGATTGTGGCTTCACAGGCACACTTGCAAAGTGACATGTTAATCCACAAATAAAACATGTTAGAAAACAAAGCAGCCATGTAGAAAAATAAGTAGATAGTCACATAAACCATCAAAAAATTGGAAGGCTTTCAAAGGGGTCCCTCGAGAACCCTTCAAAAGAAGAGGGGTACAATCAAGGGATGCACTATTTGAAAAGTGAGGTCTAGTCAGGCTCCCCCCAAGCTAGATTCCATATAATCAATTTGAGATAAAAGATTTTGAAAGGGGGTCCCTCAGGAACCCTTTAAAATAGAAAGGGGTCCACTCAAGGGATGCTTCAATTGAAAGATAGAGAGAAGAGAGGGGGTCCTTAAGAAGGAAGCACATCTCTGGAACAAGTCATCACTACCCCCAACATACAGGGGAGGAGAACCGTACAAGATGCTTATAACATACAAGATAGAGGTAAAACTCAATATCTCTTGTTATTTGAAGAAGAGGCAAGTGCATCAACAAATAAATGAGTGACTGCACTTGAATCACAAAATTGTTGTATTTTTTCCTTCAAGGCCTTACATTCAATAGTGGAATGGCCAAGCACTTGATGGTATGCACAAAAATAATGTTCTTCTTTATCATGCTTATGAAATTTCTTGTGTGTAGGAGAAGGAAGAGTAATCAAGCGGTCTATAAGAAGCATCAACAACATAAATTATTGCTTAGACAAAGGATGAGGAGTAGGAAGCAACCCTTTCTCTTGTGGAGAAAAGTTTGACTGCTCACAAGAAGAAGATATGAAGATAGAAGACAAAGGAGGATGGACCAATTTGCGAGAACGAGGTTGAGCGGACATCATGTCAACATTCAACCATGGTTTTTGTTCAGATTGTTCATTCAAGCAACCAAGCCACAAATTACACTTACGAGGTACAAATTCTATAGGGACCTAAATTCCTTGTTCATTACACCCACAACCTTTATGCCCATAACCATATTTAGAGACAAGCTTAAAGCCATGGCCATAACGTGTTTGTAAATATTGAGAAGAAGGAGGATCTTCATAGAGAGCATTGTTCCAACAATGGGCATTATGCTCCTCTATGGGATCGCCATCATCCTTATTAATAGGACTGCCAACATTATTCTACAAAAGCGTAATAATCTTCCTCAGAAGGAGGATCAACACTAAGAACATTACAATTTATGCTCACGCTATCTTGTGATACAAAAGAATAATCATCTTTGATAACGGGTGTGGATGATGATATCAGAAGATTTGAGTGGATCGGGTTGACTTTATATTCCCCAATGTGGGTTCTATAAAGTCTAGAGAACCCTAATCATCACCAAGACATGCATTTTCTTGAGAAGAGGTAGAAGGAGTAGATATAAGATTTGTTTCTTTAGAAGGATCTTCTTAAGGGAAATTCATCTCAAGAGTATCCTTTGTAATGGGTACTATAGGAGTAAACATTGACACATTGGAAGAAACTAAAGGAATAAGAGTAGGAACAATCGAAGCCTGACCAACAACTGCCATTTCACATATGCGCATAGCCTCAAGGTCAACCTTGACTATGACTACTTGATTATTGCAAATGAACTTAATAGATTTATGCAAGGTAGTCGAGATTGCACTCATAATATGAATCCACGGTCTACCAAGAAGAAGGTTATATGGTAATTTTTCTAACATAACATATACAAGGGTGGGTATGGTAATAGGTCCCAACCTTAAAGGCAAGACTATCGTGCCTAGGGCTTGTCGATCAACATTATCAAACCCACGAATGTCGAGAGAAGAAGCATTAAGAGAAGATGAATCAATATTAATCTTGGACAATAGATCGATGCTACATATGTTGAGCACCGAACTAGCATCAACGAGAGTACGTCTAATGTCGATATTATTAATGTTAACTATAATCATTAGAGTGTTTGCTTGTTTTTGCACATCCGAGGGTGGAAGTTCTTGTGGATAGAACATGATATTTGATGAATCTGCACGAATATGAGATATCAACACATCAACATCCGTTGGATTAGCAGAGGTAGGAAAGAGGATATTTTGCAAGGCTTCCTAAAGCATTCCTTGATAAACTAGTGCAGAGCAAAGCAAGTCCCATAGTGAGATCATAGTCAGAGTAATTTGAAGTTGCTTGACAAGATCTTAGTCATAGGTTTAGGAGCTTTATTCATTCTATTCTCATAGGTATGGGCTACCGCTCTATAAGAGGGAGCCTTAGAAAGATTAGAAGAATCACTATGAAATGAAACACTATCAATAAAACAAATCCTTTTGGGAGGACTAGCTGGAGTCACATAAATGACTAGTCTCTTAGGCCTTTGAGGGGCAGCAAAGATAGATTACATTTATAGAATCATCACAACTAGTGGAATAATTATTCGAAGAAATATTCTCAACATTTTTCAGAGGAGGATCAAATGTGGAAGGAGATTCATCATTCGCTAAGGCATCGTCTCTAGAAGAGAATGCATTGGAATAAGGAAGAGATTCATCATTCACAAATGCATCATCTCTAGAAGAGAGTGCATTTGAATGAAGAGAAGGTAGAGTAATGTTAAGAAAGGTATCAATGATTTCATCTTCTTGCAACAAAATATCCTCCGACACAAGAGGAACTTCATGAGAAGGATCAAAGATACCGAGTGACATGGGTAAAGCCAAGTCACCATCACATGCATGAAATTGAACATCATTAATAATTTGAATAGAATTAGATATTGAACTGATAAAAGAAGATATTAAATTCATTTTTAAAATAGTAAGTTAAATATTATAAACAATGAATAAACAAGTTGATTGATAATAGAACTAAGAAAAACCGACAATCCATATTTTCAATTTTTTTTAGTATTTTCTAGGTTCTAGTAATTTGCATTTTCAGAGGTCTTCAGAGTGAAATTTGGTTGCCAAAGGCACAATATTTTAGGGAATAAACTAGTCCTCTTGGAGAACTTTCCAATGGTGCAAACGGTTTTGAATTTTGAGCACCACTTGTCAAAAGTTATGACCCACCAAGTAGGGGTAAAAAAATTCCTAGTTTTTTGAAAATTATTGTGGTTCACGTCAGCTTCACCAAAATGTAGAGAAGGGGGATACGCTACTCACAAGTTCTCTTCATTCAGAGATCCTCATGGGGCGAATTTCCCTAGACGACCTCAAGGAATAGCGCGAGAGTTCTAGAATTAGAAAGAGTAGGTCAAAAATATTCTCTGGACAAACTGACAAGCTTTCAGCCAAAGGATGGCAACATGGGGTATAGACGACAACGCGATGCACTAGTGTCCAAGAGGTGCACTGGCGTCTCGTACGGACTAGAGAGAAAGTTTATCACAAAGAATAGCTAAATGACTACTAGCAATCTGATTACTGAGAACTTCAAAAGTACTAGAAAATTAAAAAATGTGATAAAGCTGAAATGAAGTGAAATAGAAATGATAAAGAGAATGAGAGATACAAAGGAAATGCTCACAACCATGCAAGTGATGAAGCCTCCAACACGTGAATGTATTCAATACCTACATGCGTAAGATCTGGAGAAAGTGTTGGGGCTATATAGGGGTTTGCCTCAGTCAAACCCCTGTTTTGGTGTTCCCACCTCTACAGACAACCAAATTGATAGAGAGAAATGAACCAAAATGGATAAAGCGTGTGGTGAAAGAAAAACCTTCTTTAAGAGTAGAACCCGCACCACCAAGTATGAGTGATAAAAGAAATCCCCACTTGAGTAGGAAAACCCGTATCACAAAGAGTGAGTGATAAAAGCAAACCCCACTCGAGGAGGAGAACCCGTATCACAAAATGTAGATGCAATTGATAGAGAATATGAAATCCCAAGATGCTCACAAGCATGAGATAAGGGAGATGGAGTTGTAAGAGTCATGAGTGTTGCAAGGAGAGAAGTCAAGAGAGTTTGAAAGTGTTGTAGAAGGCTATGTGAAGTTGTGCAAGCAAAATAACAAGAGAGAAAATGCTAGAGCCAAGGCAGGAAAGAAGCTAGAGTGAAGCTAGAAGTGCAAATGAATTGAAAAGATAGCTTTTAAAGAGAGAAAAGAAGCAAAAGGAAGATTCTCAGGCGGTTACAAGGTGACCGGAGCTGTTACCACCGACAAAAGAGGCTGACAAGTGGAAAACATGCATGGAAATGGTCATTTGAATGTTGAAACGTCGTAGGATGCTAGCGCGATGTGCAGACGTCCGTGCAACATGCTAGTGTCCAGACACATCACACTATAAAATGACAACAATGAGAAAAAACACAAGGTTTGACACAAAGCTAATGTGAGAGGGTAGTTGCTGAAAAGGGGTGTTGAGCATCTTGAGAAGGGAAAAAAGGCTCATGCAGGGGCTAAAATGAACCTACACAAGTGCTAAGGGAGTGGACACTAAAGCGGGTACAAGAATGCATGTGAAATTGCAAGAGGTGCAATTTTATGACATTACACAAATAAAGATTGCCCCAAAGATGATTTTCCACTTCCAAATATTGGCATGATAGTATATATGAAAAATGACCATTAGATGCCATCTCTTATGAATGGATTTTAAGGGTAAAACCAAATTTAAATAATACCATGAGACCAACATAAGACAATCTTCATCACCCCTTGGGGATATTTTGTTACAGTCATGCCACTTAGCTTGAAAAATGTGTGTCACATATCAAAGAGCCATGACTGTAATATTCAATGATATGCTACATAATATTATTGAGGATTATGTGTATGATCTATCCAAGGAAAATAAAAATTCAAAATAGATCACCTATTCATACCGTGTCATAATTTTTAGAGATTCAAAGAGTATAAGGTTAGATTAAATCCCAAGAAATGTTTCTTTGGAGTCACATCACAAAAACTCTTATTGTTCATTGTCTGTTTGATATTAAACTAGATCTAGATTATGTAAAATCAATAATAAAAATGCTACATCCTAAGAACCTTAAAAAACTATGCGTCTTGCATAAAAACTCAAGGTCATCAGGTGGTTCATTTCCTAACTAGCAGATAGGTGCCATCCATTTTCATATCTACTACAAAAGAATGCTAGTTTTGAGTGGAATCTATCATGCCAAAAAGTATTCAACAATATTAAAGAATACATGTCCAATCCTCCAGTCAGATGAAAAGGTTGTTGGTGGGGGGGGATGAACCCTGGTTCTTCTTGGGAGGTTGCGATTTTGGAGTACAGGGAACAACAACATCAATAGGAAGAGGTCTTGGATTCAACTCAGCAGGGAGAAAATCGTAGTGACCAAGTAGCTTTTTTAGAACCATTATAAGGTTTAGACAAGGAGTCTTTAGGAGGAAAAATAATAGATGAGCAGCAAAGTAGTACTGTGTTTAGAGTGTAAATGATGTCTAAGAATTTCATGGATACGGTTGTAGTGTTACCAGATGCAAGGAATTTGATGGATATGGTTGCAACATTACCAGCTGCAAGGTTGGATTGTCTTTAAAAATATATATATATTATCAGAGGTGAAGCAGAATTAAAGTAAGTTATACCAATCCTTTGTTCTCTCTTTTGCTTCTCTTCCTTCAAGTAATCTTACGAGGGTAGTTTCAACAGCTAGGACAGAACAGTTAATACCTAAAGTATGAGTTTTGTCTACTCTTTTCAAACTCTGATTTATGCGATGCTATCACTGAAAGAATAAATTGAAAGAATAAATTATAAATGAATAGATAAATATGGGTGAACACTTGTGGAATTAGTCATTCCTCATAAACATCGTGGACTGGGTTATCATATTTAGATAATAGGCTATACAAAATCCAGATCTTATTCTCCATTTTCTTTCCCTTTGAAAAAATATGGGATTCCGTATATGGAATCCATGCAATGTATATTATCCATAGAATTGTTTACCTCATTCTAGTTTCCATATACTCTAATCTGTAGAGTTTAAAAAAAAAGTTCTCTCTCTGTGAGGTTACCAAATTCAGCGTAGAATACCTGGCTTGGGTTTATTCAAGACAATTTTGTTTTCTTCATGTGCAAAGTATGTCGAGGAGAAATGCTCTCATTTATTTTGGCTGCTATTAAGGGTCCATATAATGTTTTAAATCTACTGTATTTAGTTATAGTGTTCATTGCTAATATTATGTCTTTGCTTATCATTTAATACAGGTTTCATATGTTTCTTAATCTTGGATTGAATTCTAGGTATCAAGTTATTTATTTATTTATTTTATTGTGTGAGCCCACTTTATGTTTGTTGTGCAATTATTGCGTTTCATGAGACCATAACTCTTTTTGAGTCATTCTGTCAAAAAGTTTACATAGGGAGGATGCTGGGAAAGGTTATATTTGGCGTCAGAAATGAGTGCTCGATGAAATTATTTTCATCCAACAACCTATCTTAACCCATAATTATTGTAGTATATAATGTCCATCTGAATCTGCAATATAAGAAATAGGAAACAAGTTGTGGACTTCTGTCATCGATTGCAAAAGAAATTTGTTTGAAATGGAATAAATACGGCGGGTACAGATTCAATACTCTTTAACGTATTAGTTAGATTTACATTCATTCCCAATCAAATAAACCAGCCTTTGGGGTCCACATCTCTGTAGGGAAGTCTCTTAAATTAGATAATCATGCAAAATGCAAACGATGAATATAGTCAGCGGTGAGAAAAATAAAATAAAAATCACAAAACGAAGTTAGAAGAAAAGCATGCTAATATCATATCTCTAAATATGAAATTGTTCCTATTGAAATAGAAGAAAACATATCAATGGTCAGACAACAAGTAAACAACAAGTAAATCTTTTATCTCCAATATTTATTTTTACTTAAATATATATATATATATATATAAATAAATATAAAGCAATCAAAATTACATGAGATAAGCTGTGAGAATGCACCAGCCAAATAGTGAACTTATTTAATAAATCTATTTTCTGTATTTTCCATTGTTATGAAATTTAGTGAAATCATTCATTTGAGTTTTATGAAGGAGCTGATGTGGCCAAAAGGTTCCATGTATTGTGGAAAATAGAGATATAGGGAGAAAGTCCACTATTATTAGATTTCATATTTTATTTACAAATTACCCTTGCTGCCTGTTGATCTTCTTGCATTAGAAATTAATCTTCATTAGAAAAAAAAACATATTGGCAAAAGGGCTTTGTATTTCCGTAGTAAGTAAATATGTATCTATTCTATTGGAACTATTTACTCTTTTTGTTTTATGTATTTAGCATTGTCTTGCTACATTGTTAATGTATACAATATAGACATCTTTAATTGTAAATAAGTTGTCCTACTATGTAGACTAATAATATAGAGTTTATAGAATATTTGTATATTCATCCTTAGGTAACGATCATGACACATAGAGGGTATAGTATTGAAATATAAGTTATTTCATTTGGCTGTTTTGAAATTTTTGGTGAAACTAGAGAGCTAGATTGCAGAAAAAACTGCTCACACATGTTTTAGAAATTTGCCAATTATTTTATGGGTTTTATTCCTCGTCTTTCCTTCTTTCCAGAACATATTGAACTTTTAATTTTGGATAAAAAACATAAAAGTTATGATTGTTTCAATGCAGCCCTATTTGGCTACAATGTGCGGATAAATGTTATGAATTGTTTATATGATCTAATTACTCATTTTATTTTGTTTTGTTTTATCATTACAAAGGAATATTTGATAGGAGTATTCATTGATTATTATTTTTTATTAAGTCATAATCCCTTATAAAATGTGTTGGATTGTTTTATTGGTATCATACATGTGCATAATTAAGTTGGATTGTGAAAATAAATCAGCTTAGTTGTACGTGAGGGTTGGATGTATCATTTTGTTGATTAGGAAGAATTCTTGAAGATCCTATGTGTGTCTAGTCATGACCCTTGACCTTGAACTATTATTACCTATATTTCAGTGCGAAGAGGTGTTAGTGGTTTGTGATTGAAGTTGTTAAGCCATCTTTGTAACCTAGCATTTATATTCTTTTTTATTCAACAATATGGGAGATGGTTGAAGTCTATTTGTCGAACTACGGTTCCTCTGCGAATTATATACGTAGGCAAGGCCGTCAGAGACGAGCCCTCGAGGAATTAGGTCTAGCCCCTAGGTTTGTCGTCTTATTATTACTTAAAGTTACTATTGATATATACTTTGTTTGCATAACTTGTGACTTGAACCAAGTCTGTGATTATTAATGAGTTCGTGGAACTAATCAAGCCTACCTTGGTGACGTGGATTCCATATCTCCTATTGAAACTCAACCATGTTGTCATAACAAATGTGCAGATGGTTGAGTTCTTATAATTTGTTGGTCAAATGTTAGGTTTTTTACGAACTGTGTACTTTGAAAACAATTTTTTTACGAATTAGCCTTGTGTTGTGATCGAAATTTGAAATTTGTGTTTTGTCTTTAATTGTATTTTGGAGTAAAATTTTTGGGCGTTACAGTAGTGGCACCCACTCTATATAAGTCTTTGTTACTCTACATCTTAGTTGCATAGCATGTCTTAGGCGCCCTCTTAGCTTAGTATACTGATCGAGGAAGGGAGAATACCATCTATTACCTCAACACAATATTGGTTGAATGTGAAATCAATTATTCATTCATGGAGAAATCATCTATTCTAGTAATGTTTTCCACACAAAATATTTGACATTACATGCTTGATGATACCACTCATCTCATTGTCAAAATTGACCAATTAAAATATTTTTTATCCAAGCTAGCCCTTAATGGTAGAATGGAAAAGTGGGTCATACTCCTTAGTGAGTTTGGGTATGTCAACCAAAAGGTAATCAAGGGGTTCAAGTTATAGAAGATCAATTATCAGAGGCTTTCATTCATAATTATCATCCTTTAACCATATAATTATCTAGACGAATCCATCCTTCACATTAAAGAATCCAAATCATGGACATTATATTTTGATGGATCATTACCTCACATGGATTAGGTGTTTGTATCCTTTTCATTACCACCCAAGGTGATATCATCCCAAAAACATTTCACATTGACTTTCCTTCCACAAACAACATAGCAAAATATGAGACATACATATATTTTCAAACAAAGGCATTATAAACTAGAGAATATTTAATGTTCCACTTGTCATATTTGTCATTGTGTAGATATAATAAATTAGTAATAATTAAATTGAACATGGGAATTATACATCATAAAATAAAATAAACTGAGACTAGTTATTTTAAATAAATTCAATTTTAAGCCACATATTATTGAAGAGTGTTGGAATTTAATTGCTATATTTTTAAAGGTTTTTTCATGACATCATTATACAATGGTGATGTGCACAGTAGATACCAAAGTGATATCTTAGCTTATGTGTTCTTGAGTTGATCAATAGTATCATAGTCCTTTGAAGTTCTTTCATACATTAGAGGACAAAGCTAGTTATTTTAAAGGAACATTTCAACCTCTTTCTAATATTAATGTTTACAATGAGAACATGTGGTAAATTTATAAAAGGAGTGTGATTTAAATATTTACAAAGATTTGCCATTTATATTATAAAATTATCATTCTCATCTAGATAGCATAAAATATCACGAGAGTATCAAGGATAGAAGGATCATATGTTAAAAAAGATAATAACATGTCAAAATTATAAATTTATGCATGTATATCAACCAAGGAATAATTTAAGAATAGTTCTGATGGTGAATTATGCAAGTGCATGTGGGCAGGACCAAAGGTATACATCACTACATATAGTCAAAGTATGATAAACATAAGCAAAGAAAAGTTGATCCAAATCCCAAAAAATCTAAAATAAGAGGATGAATTATATATGAAAACCCTAGGAAGACCTAACATAAAATCCTAAGGTGAAAGTCGAGGTTGCGTATAAGAAAATATTAGGTTCACAAAAAATATAAATAAATAAATTAGTTTTAAACATAAATAATCTAGGAAAATTAAATAAGTGCAATTTGATCAATAAGAAAAAAATAACCTAGATTAAATTAGTTGGGTTAGTAAATTAATAGTAATAAATTAGATCAATTTAAATGAGAGGATAGGGTACTTGGTTCTAGATTAATGATGGAATAATGTTACTAATGTCATGTAAAATTTATTTTCTATAGTACATAAATTGATTGTCCTCAGTTAATTGAGTGTGTTAGATTCTATGTAGTTTTAAGATTTTGTGTTGCAACCCCTAGGTTCAATTTTGATCCACGTATATTTGATTTTATGCATGAAACTAAACTATCATGAGTGGAACAAAAATAAATAGAGGTAAATCTAAAAAATTACCCTTTTCCACTATGTAGAGCTCTAAGTTGATATTCCAACAACTGTAAGAATTATTTATTTTTTATTAGAAATAAAAAATTTATGTGAATTTGAGTGGTAGGTGATTGTAGAAAAGAATAATGGAGTGTGGAAAGCCTTATCCACCTACAGATTAGTCCTCAATCAACCACGTGATCATGGTTGGGCACTGAGGTCTTCAACACCTAGGTGCTAGATTAAGCCCCTATAGGTTGGCAAGAACTAGAGGCTTGAAGCCCATATGACCCATATCTTGATTGCACAGTTCCTCGTATCCATTCTTTGTAAGGGGCACTAATCCATATATAAAGGCACACACAATAGAAGGTTATAAGTATTAACACCTTTCGCATAGTCAATATTACCTTGTATGAAATAAATATAGGTACAGTAATTACCACACCAGGGTGATCCCACAATAGTGGTTTACACTTTCTAGGAGATCTTGATTTTTGCTGAAATCACATATTTTTAGAAAATATAATGATTTTAGCCTTAAAAATTCCATTTAAATGATTCCAATTGAATAGGATTTGATCAAACCACCTTAGTTGAAAACCCCCTTGGATAGAACCCCGCTAGTTTTAAACCATACTTATAACAGAGTCTCCTTTACACCTACCAAAATGCTGATAAAAAAAACTTTTGATTCACCTTTTGGGGGATCAAATGAATTCATTTAAAATTTATTTTTTGTAAGTATGCAGTCCTTATTATAAGCTTCCCAAAAAGTACAATTTTAAATAAATTTAATTTGATTATTATATTTATTTCTTATTTCTTGTGAATGTAGGTTTTTCACCGAAAATCAAGCTCTTTGTTCTGCACATGTGGAAAAATAGCAAATTATCAAAAAAAAATTAAAAAATATTAGTGCACTAGATATTGATGTCCTTGATAAAAAAAAAATGCATTTCAATACATACAAAAAAAGTTATGTTTTAGCCAATAAATCATGTCTAAATTGTAATTGGTTTGACTTTGAAACTTAATTAAGAAAAAAATCTCCAATGAAATGCTATGAAACCAATTCCATGCACTAGATACCATAGTTACGAATCTAAATTCAAAAAAAATAGAATTCTATCCTTCATAGAAAAAGTTATGTGTTAGCTAATAACACCACTCTTTAAAAATGGTGTTTACTATTAAAAACTAGTTTTTGAAGGAGATGAAAAAATAAGTGCAATTTGATTCCAAAAATTATAAAAAATATATATTTATAATCTATAGACAAAATATCACAAATCACTTGTTTGCATCATCTTCAAATTCCTCATGGCTTAGTTACTATAGGTGCCCAAAAGTGAAGATTTAGTTAAAAAAATTCAGTTCAATGTCTAGTTTGGCCAAAAATTGTAAACTAGTATTGTGGGATCACCCACCATTAAAACATAATTGGAAGGTAGTCAAGCACTTGCACCTCTACGTGATAATAAAACTACACCTTGAGAATTAAGCATCAATTCCTATGGTTGTATATCCGACGATAAAGTAAATGACCTTAAGATACTCGATGATAGGTCAAAATTCATGAAAATTATCTTAAAATTAGGTGGTGTTACCCAATGTTGCATTCAAAAAGAGAATTGACATGACTAGAAATGTGATGATGAGCCAACTAGAGTGTCAACAAGCTTGCTAGATCGAGAAAAATATGGTTTACAACTAAAAACTCATGGGTTTGGGGGACCAATAATACTAGTTTTAGTTTAAAACCTATGGTATCTATGGCTATATAAGTGGTTTAAGTGTTACAAGGGTAGATTTTAAGGAAAAAACTTGATATTTCATTGATATGGGCATTTTAAAATGGAACAACTATGTAGTATACATAGGTTCATGGATATATACAATTATGTATATATCACACACCCTAGAAAAATACATGAACATGCAAATGAGACCTAATAAAATGTTAGGTGTGATAAATTCATATATATACAATGAATACATTCAATAGTTAGTAGTAAAATCATTAAAAAGCTTGACAGTTGGTATATGTATAGTGGTATAGAATTTCGTGTAATAAAAAACAAGGAGTCGTACAAAAAAAAAATCATGTGAAAAATATTGTATTATATGTTAAAAGTTTTTTAACTACTTTAGATGTGATTGTGGATTCAATTTCACCCCTAGAAGCACCTATAAATAATCAATCCTTGAATCCACTTGAAATGAAGCAAGAACTTGCAAAAACCTCTTAGCCAAAAAACACTATAAGGCACAAAAAACACAATATAATTAGATAAGGGATAAAATTACCAACAAATTTGCTAGAGTGTAATGCTCTAATTTGAAATACAAGATGAAAACGAACAAGAATGAATTTTTTTATTCAAATCAAAACAAAACCTCAAATATAACTCAACAAAGGAATTCAAACAAAACAATAGCATAAAAAATCAAAGAAAATTTACCAAAGAACTCCTTTATAGACTATATTTTCTCCAATGATGGTTGGAATGTGGATATTCTTGAACAAAAGGTAACTATTTTGATAACATAAAATTATCTCATAAAATGATGATGAAATGAATGGGAAGCACATCAATTTATAGATTTTTGGGAGAGGCAATGGACAATGGAGATGCAATATATTTTGGCTAAGTAAAGATGCATATTTTTTCCTATTTCCACTATTTGGCTCATTATGATCTTGCACTCACCCTCCTTCAAGAATTTATGAAAAAATGCACCTAAATTAATCAACCATTAGTCATCAATAAAACTATTAGCACAAATGAACAAAACATTAAATTCATCATTAGAGAATTTATCATCAGAGGAATGTTCAAAATAATTCTTCTATTTATATTACTTCTTTAAATGGCATTGCTTCCCATAATTCCAAATTCTCACTTTAATCTTACTAGAGGTTATAGGTAATTCTTGTGGCTTAGAACTCTCTTTATCCCCCTTATCCTTACCATATTTTTAATTGGCCCAACCTCAAACATGTAGTTCATCCTTAGAACCCTTAGATCCATTGATGTTTATGTCATTCTTTGTTGAAAAAGTAGCAACAAAGGCATCCAACTTAATCTCAACAATACCTTCCACCAATTACAACTATTATGTTCTCTCAAGATTTAGGTAAATAGAAAATCATCAAAATACATTTATAATCATCAAGCTTGACATTTATACTTCCTAAATGAATCAAAATAATATTAAAATAATTTTAGTGATTAGCTATAGGGTCTCCTTCCTTCATTTTAAAGGAATATCATTTATATTTTAAATTCAATATATTAAAAATACTCTTAGTTTGGTAGATTTCATCTATTCTTCTCCATAGACAATATGCCATATTAATCTCTTGAGAGACATGTTCCAAAGGATGAAATTGGAGAGACATAGTGATATTTTTCCTCAAGATTTTTGTCAAGCTTCTTCTAGTCTTAATTTGATAGCCCAATAGGCCTTTCCTTTTTTATCATAGCCCTCCATTGATCTCTTTCATCCAAGAGATCCTCCATATTTAGTTTCCCTAGCTAGTACCTAAAGCCATTGAGCTTATTAATTTGTGAACTAGATGTGCTTGCCACATGGCTTCTCTAACCACACTCATGTTTACAAATCACTAAACAAAGTACTACTACAAACACAAAAGAACAAAATTAAAAGAAAGGTATCCTAGGCTTCTAAAATTAAGTCATAGCTCTAACCCCGACTATTGAATCTAATTAAGAAAATGATTAAGCCAAAAAGATTAGTGTACCAATGGAGTAATAAATATAAAACATGTAAACCATATGAATATCATATATATGTGGCCCTTGCACAAAATAAGTCCATTGTCAAAGAGACCCAAGCTTGTACTAAATGTACACGCATAGAAGCATTTATCCTTTTGAAAATAATTTTACAACCTAAGAGTACTTATAAAGGAAAATCATAAATTTCTACCTCTTTCCCTAATAAATAGAAAAATTGGAAGTTAGAAACCTCTAAGCGATGTGTAAAACTATGAGTCAAAATCATGAACCGTATAAAAATTCATTGCCCTCATAGTCATGGTGAAGAAACTTTGAAAAGGAACTCCTCTTATGCATATTACACATCTTATAACTCTCTTACATGTCATATATTATGTCATAATAGTAAAATTGATGACTTTCCCATATCCAGGTAGTCCATGTGAGGGCATTCAATGCTTTTTGCATAGGCACCAAATTAAGGAGATGCTCTATAACTCCCAATTTTGACCTTTTCAATCTAACCTCCCTATTTAATGCCCTCTTACACAATATTCCAATTATATTAAAGAATAAATAATGAATAAATAATGTCCCCACCCTCACATGGGCATCCCTTTTTGCCTACTTCATAATGTTTGAAGATCATACATTATTGAATATCATCTACACAATTAAATATAACTTACATGACATGATTTTCTAGGTGAATAACACATCTATTCCTCACATATGGTAGGACCTCCTAGTGCATACAACCATACAAATGCTAAAAGAGATTTGTAACATCATTTTTCAGTCATGTGTGGTTTGATTTTGATAGGAAGAGTAATTGCAACTAAACAACATGCTCCCATATCATCAAATCCACTAGGGTTAGGTTATATGGGTTTAACTTTGATATACCTACCTTCAAAATTGTTCCAAGAAATCCCTAGTATATATTTTTAAATGGAATTATAAGCTAGAGATTATTTAATGTTTCACTTGTCATATTTGTCATTGTGTAAATGTAATAAATAAATCGCATGAAAGTTATACATCATAAAATTAAATAGCATGACACTACTTATTTTAAATAGATTCAATCAATTAAGTCAAATATTTATGGAAGCGTGCTATAATTTAATTGTTTATCTTTTTGAAGGTTTTTTTCACAACCTCGCTATACAACTATGATGCACACAATATATATCAAAGGGATATCTTAGCTTGTGTGTTCTTGAGATGATCAATAATATCATAGTCCTTTGAATTTTTATTCATTCAAAAAGGGACAAAGCTAGTTGTTTAAAAGGAACATTTCAACCTCTAGCTAATATTGATGTTGAAGACCAACTATGTGATAATCTTTTGATTAGTTGTAAGTTGAAATATGTGTTTATCTCCACTAGACTTATATACACAAAAAAATGGGACAAGGATATGAATATGTCATATAAATAATAGTTGAGAAATAATCAAAAGATAAAGCATGAGAATACCTATCACTAGGTCTATATATATCATCAAGATACCAGTTTCATAAAAGTAGACAATGAGAACATACAATAAATTTAAATATAAGAAGTTTAAATAAAATAAGATAAGTCAAATCTTTACAAAGATCCACCATTTATATTAAGTCTAAACTCTTATCAATAAAATATCATCTACACACTTATAATTATCAACAAAGAATAACTTAATATGTAAGGAAGCATTTCTAGTAACAACATAAGTAACACATATGGAGTCCTCACTAAGAATCATAATGTCATTATGTAGTGAATGGGAAGGTAATGACATATTGATATGAGATGAATTAAAGAAGCTAATGTACTAACATCAAGATGCATATTATTATCATGCAAGGTCTCACTATGTGAAATATTATTATGAGCATCCGTAGGATTAACTTGAAATATGCAAAAATTATTATCAAGGATATCATTATATATGAAAGAAGGTAATTCACTATAAGAAAATGAATCTATGGACATAGGGCTATCATGATTTATAAGAGATGCATCATCAAAAAGTATAATAATGTCATGAATATATGAAGAGATGCAATGTCATCAATGGTTATCATGCTAATTGTAGCATTAACACATGGTATATCATTACTAGGTATGTGCTTATCATTATTACAAGCCAAAGGAGAAATATAATCAATATAACTCATGGACAAGTGAGTTGTATATAAAATAAAAGGATAAGCCTGAATCAACTCAATGGAGGGAAATGCTAATACATGATAAAATAACACCTCCATAAATTTTTATACTCATCAAGATAACATAAAATATCATGAGAGTATCAATGATAGAAGGATCATGTGTTAGAAAAAGATAATAACATGTCAAAATTAGAAATTTATGCATGTGTATCAACCAAGGAATAATTTAAGAATAATTGTGATGGTGAATTATCCAAGGATAGGTGGGTAGAATTAAAGGTATGATAAGAATATGCTGATAAAAGCTGATTCAAACCTAAAAAAATCTAAAATGAAAGGATAAATTATATACAAAAACCCTAAGAAGACCTAACATAAAATCCAAAGGTGAAATTTGAGGTTGTATATAAGAAAATGTTGGGTTCACAAAAATATAAATAAATACATTAGCTTTAAACATAAATAATCTTGGAAAATCAAATGTGCAATTTGATCAATAAGCAAAAATTAACCTAGATTAAATTAAATAGGTTAGTAAACAAATAATAATAAATAAGATCTATTTAAATGAGAGGGTAGGATACTTGGATCTAGATTAATGATGGAATAATGTTACTAATGTCATGCAAAATCCATTTGCTATAGTGCATAAATTGACTAGGGGAGAGGGGCCTATAGTGGAGCACCCTAACTTCATATTTCTCAAAATCTTACATAGAAATTTCAAATGACTGTCAATTTTGTACAACGGTTTATTTGGCGACTCACATGCTTCTATATTTCGTTGTAGAGCCACATCATCAAATATGATGCCACATCTGCATGTTTTTTGTTGAGGCATCCAAAAAGGCCCCAAAAAAAGTGAGACCGATAATGGTGCACTTAGTCATGTTTTATTGGTGCGCTGATGTGGCATCACATGATTTGTTAGTTTGTGCACTTTATCGATAAAAAAGTGTTTTACAATTGGAAATTAAGGTGCTCCACTATGAGACCCACTGAGAACTACTTCTATCTCCACTATTAGACCCCGCTCCACTATAGACCCCTCTCCCCTATCCATAGTCAGTTGAATGTGTCAGATTCTATGTAGTCTTAGGATTTTGTGTAGTTTAATCTTCCATCCCTTGGATTCAATCTCGATCCAAGTATATTTGATTTGACACAAGAAATTAAACTATGTCATGTGTGATTCGACAAAATGTTTATTTAGCAAAGCTTGTTCTGTGTTTTTTTTAATTGTTCATGTGATTTGTTCTGTGTTTTTTTTTAACTTGTTCTATTCTGATTTTTATTTTTTCTTTTTTCGGGTAGGTTCTGTTTTTTTGGTTTCTTGGTATTTTGGTTTGTGGTGGCAGAGGAAATAAAACTTGGAGGCAAAAATCTAAATGTATTACTGATTATTTGTTCTCAGTGGTCTGACTATTCAAATTTAGATCAGCAAAATCTTATTCTCTTCCGGCAATCTACAGAAAAGGAACTGCACTGGCCCAACTGTTCATTTCATCTAGTGCGATCCTTGGTTTTTGGGGTTGCTCTCTTGAATCAATTCTTTGGGTACCCGAAGGAGCCTCTGATCATTCCACAGATATCAGTCTAGGTAGCAGCACTTCCCCTTGGACGCTTCATGGCTTCGATTCTGCCAACTACAAAATACAGAGCGCTTCCCTTGGACGCTTCATGGCTTCGATTCTGACTTTTCATTGAATCCCGACCCTTTCAATATGAAAGTGCATGTTCTTATGACAATCTTTGCAAAACACAGGCTATGCGTTTGGCAATGGGCCTGCCTACGCTATGGGAATTATTAATATCATCAAGGCCTTTTACCACATAAACATCTCGGTTGTGGCTATTTGGCTCATCATAGTCACCACACAGGTAAGTTTACTCTAAAATTTCAAATTCTTTCATGTCTTTTGCCATATGGTTTTTTAATAGTCTTTAGGGCAATGCAGGTTTTGGGATATGGATGGGCTGGAATTCTTAGGAAGTATGTTGTGGAGCCTGCACATATATGGTGGCCTTCCACTCCAGTTCAGGTCTCTCTCTTCAGGTAAAATACAATAAGCCATTTGTAGATATCAAAACTTCAATTCCTTCATTCTCTCATTGGAGGAGAAGGGATTACACAAGGATTGAATTGGTGTTGTGAGGGCACTGCACGGGAAGCACGATGGATAGGGCATGTCTCATTGGGAGTTCTTTATTGCAATGACCTACATCTTCTGTTATTACGTATTTCCTGGGTATCTATTTTCCACCTTGTTGAGCATATCTTTAGTCCTTTGGTTTCTCCATTCTTAACTATTGTAAGTGTGTTTGTCGGCTATATGTTGGTGGTATACTTTGTTGTGCATCTGGCTTATTGGGGGTATACTGATACATACAACACCAAGAACTTTCCTATTTTTAGCTCAGATTTTTTCGATGCTCTAGGCTAGAGCTACAAATTACAACTATTGTGAACAATCAATTTGAGCTGTATCACGCAGCCTATAAGAAAAATGGTTAGATACATATGAGCCTATTTTTTGCTTTGAGCCTATGGATTAGGTTTTGCAACCATAGCTTCATAGCTTCATATCTTTCATTCTGCCCACTACATAATACAGAGCGCCTCTCTTGGGTCACTTTTTAATATGAAAGAGCATGCTCTTATTACAATGTTTGCAAATGCAAGCTATGCGTTTGGCAATAGGCCTGCCTACGCTATGGGGATTGTTAATATCATCAATGGATTTTACCAGAGAAACATCTCAGTTGTGGCTAGTTGGCTCATCATAGTCACCATACGGGTAATGCAGGTTTTGGGATATGGATGGGCTAGACTTCTTAGGAAGTATGTTGTAGAGCTTGCACATATGTGGTGGCCTTCCACTCTGGTTCAGGTCTCTCTCTTCAGGTAAAATACAATAAGCCATTTGTAGATATCAAAACTTTAATTCCTTCATTCTCTCATTGGCGGAGAAGGGATTACACATGCCTAGAATTGGTGTTGGTAGGGCACTGCACGAGAAGCACGATGGAAAGGGCATGTCTCGTGGAAGTTCTTTAGCTACAGCTTCTATTTTCCACCGTGTCGAGCATATCAAGGGTGTTTTGGGTTTGGCATCATTCAGTCACAGCACAATAGATGACTTGGTGCCTTTGCTTTGGATTGGAGTGCAATAGCTGCATTCCTTGTTTCTCCATTCTTTGCTATTGTAAATGTGTTTGTTGGCTATGTTGGTGGTATACTTTGCTATGCCTCTGGCTTATTGGGGGACTAATACATCGCCAAGAACTTTTCTATTTTCAGCTCAGATTTATTCGATGCTCAAGGCCAGAGCTACACTATAACAACTATTGTGAACAATCAATTTGAGTTTGATCACGCAACATAGAGAAAAATGGTCAGATACATATGAGCCTATTTTTCGCTTTGAGCTATGGATTTTTTTTGCAACCATAGCTTCCACCATTACGCATGTTTCTCTTTTCTATGGAAGGTAAGTTTTTGGTAAAAAGGGTGTTATGGTTGATTTTTGACACATCAATGTTTTGTTTTGTTTGGTTGTCTACTATTCAGGGAAAGTTATTTCTGATTTTTCTTAAAGAGATGGAGAAAGTCGGTGGACATTGCTGTCACTTTCCTCAAAGGCACCCTAGCTTGTAGTGTCTAACAATTGCCTGATATATTACCAAAATGTTGCAGGAGATGGAGATAGCATCTTGACGAACACCTCAGCCAAGAGAGATTGGAATAGCAGTTGATTATATTGAGAAAGATAATAAAAATTAAAAAAGGTGTTGTAACCTTGAAGCTTAAATCCTGGTTTATTTAGCTTTAATATTATTATTCTTTTTTTAGTTTAGTGTTTCAGTAGTTCTTTATATCAGTATCAATTATTCTCCATAACTGGGCTGCAATGACAGACCATCTGCATGAAAAACAAGTCTTAAATCTTATATAATTGCTACTATACCACAAATTATTTGATCTTAGAAATAATGTCCCAAGAATGTTCATTCTTCTTCTTCATTCACATTATATGATAATGCGACATCTCATTTAGCTGCTACACATTAAATATCCCAAACGAAGCAGAATGACAAAGCACTTAAAAGCCAATTATTAGGCTGCCCTTCCTTCTTCTTGTGGCAATACAAATGTGAATAAGCTCAGTCAACCGAAAAATCCTTTAAAAGACCTCTCTAAAGAGAACAGCCCAATTTACTGGTGTTGACTTGCTATGGATCAAATACATACAATATTGATGGTATTCTAGAGCCTAGACCTTAAATGAAAAACATTGTTCTTCTGTCCAGGCTGGTGGTATGTTGTAGGTATACCAAATAAAAGTTGCTTACCCTTTCAGTCTAGAACAATACAATTGTCCCTCCTTTAGATTCTGAAAGTCTTATCTCTTGTGTTTTTTTTAGGCACAGAGGCTCAAAGATTCCATTTTATTATCCTATGTTGTTTAAGGTTTCTAGTTTCTAAGAAAGGATAGCATGGATAACTGTTTTTTTATTAATAGCTTTTTTGACCACCCAAGCCAATGCAAGGGCATGCCTAAGGTTCCTCAGAAGTGAGTCAGAACAAACTAAACATGGATGAGCGAAATGAAGATGGCCAAATTGGTAGAACCAAAGTGCTCTTTCCCAAATCTTGATAGTCCCAATTTTGATAATCACTTTGTTATGTGTACAGTCCACATATCACTTGGATATCTATTTTTTTCCATTATATGTTATACTTGAGCTTTAAGTTCTAGTGCAATGCTTTTTGATGCTTATAGTATTTACCATTGATATCATTTTCCATGGTAATTGCAGTTTAGTATGAATATTTTCTGGTGGAAGTATTGAAAATCTTTATAAAAGCCTCATGCTGGCTTATGAATTTTTCTTATGAATTGGCTTTTCTAATTCATTCTTCACTATCTCAATGTCATACTTTATAATTTTTTTTATCTTTATCTAATTACTTATATGATATATCACATTCTTTTTCTTGAAGCTTTTCATTGTATCTCACCTGGCTTGTGTATATAATGATATCTGAGTCAATAGATGGTGGTAGAAGATGCTGTGGTGTTGATGGTTTTTTTTTAAATTCCATGCAGATACAAGAAAAATTGACTTGACAATGAATATCGTTGAATGTACAGATAGGGGATACTTTGCGAGTGGAGGACTTTCAAGAATTGGGTATATTGTTCCTAGATAAATTTTATATATGTAAATAGTAATACTAAACTCTTCAATTATTTGATATTGCACGGTTTTCCCATTTGTACTATGAAGTGGTGTAATTTCTGATTAAGAACTCCCATTTAATGTAGATTGAGCGGTGGTCTACTTATGTGAATTTTGATAATGTTCATAAGTTTATATGCTTGTGTATTCCAAGTGCATTGTCCCAGACTGATTCATTGATTCGTTTAGATTTACAGCTTTGGATAGCTCCTTTCCAGTGAAGAAATTTTGTGATTTAATAGAATATCACCAATTTTACTCTTACTCATGTTGGAATATAACACTCCAACATAAACATGTAGAAGTGTCCAAGTGTCAAGTTGTAATATGTTAAGTTCAGTTTGCTGTCTTTAGTCCAGTTTGGTGTTAAATAGCTAAGATTAGCTGTAAATCTGTTTAGCATGACTATAGGAAGGTTGTTGGGTTTGTTACATGTATAAAAATGTATACTGTTGATGAATAATTAAAACTGAGTCTTTTAATGTTTTTCATTATGTTTTTGCTACTGTTATATTTTTAATTTGGTATCAGAGCCAACGTGCTATCCTTTAATCCTCTGTTAAAGTTTCTGGTTATTTTTTCACAAATGCTGATAGGAAATAAGTACTCCATTAAGCAGTGGATTATGTGTTTGAGAATATAGATATAAGAAGAGAAGCTACCAAAGAGAGATTGTAGCTTCAAAGTGAGAAGCATAATCTATATGGTTTGGAAACCTTTTTTAAGGGCGCAGTTACTGGGGTGAGTTGTGGTGCAGAGGAACCACTTGATTAAATTATAGTCATCAAGGAGAAGCTCAAAGATAAGGCAGTATGGTAGGCTATAGGCTAAGATCGTTGAGAATTATAGCTTTGCTGTTGAAGTTATCACTGTGAGAGTTCTTCTATTGTTCTATTCTCTGTTGTGGTATATGCATTGTAGTTGAAGAGGATGATCTACAAGAGATCACTAGTGTTCATGTGTGAAGAAATTTGAAGAAGAAATCTCAGTTTATTGCAGTGTAAAGAAGACTGTGGGTTTTCATAAGAGTGCTACTTTGTTGTATGATCGTCGCTTGAAAGGGGAAAAAAATTGTTAGGTAAGAGTGATATTGTTGAAGAACCACCAGAAGATGATGATGATTTCATTGAAGATGAGACAGTTTTTCTATTTTAAAGAGGCCATCACTTTGAAGATAAGGAAGGATGCAGTAGAGGATAGGTATATGCTCAATAGTCTGAGGTACTAGTGGATCGGAGAAACTATAACTCATTGGGGTTATGAGACATGCATGTGAGGATTGGTGTCCAATAGTTCGGAGGGGGATCCAAAATCTGGAAGTTCAACATCATACCTTTATGAGGGTGATGAGACATTTCATGTGCAAATGGTGTCCAATGATGTTGAGAACTTGGATTACAACTAGATGACTATATTTGGGAGCAGCTTGAAGAATTCTTACTAGTCTGAGAATTGTTTTCAAAGAATAACTTCTTCATAATGTATTTCCTATTATTTGGAGTCAGTTAGTTTAGTGTTGTAGTGTTAAGAGGGGGTGTTGGAATATAACACTCCAACATAAACATGTAAAAGTGTCCAAGTGTCCAAGTTGTAATCTGTTAAGTTCAATTTGTTGTCTTTAGTCTAGTTTGGTGCCAAATGTCTAAGATTATCTATCAATCTGTTTAGCATGATTATAGAAAGGTTGTTGGGTTTTCTACATGTATAAAATGTATGCTATTGACGAATAATTAAAACTGAGGTTTTTTTGTTGTTCATTATGTTTTTGCTGTTGTTATATTTTTAATTACTCAACTTGGCATCTTCCTTGCATTCTTCATAACTTCCACGCACTTGTCAAATAAATCGATATTCAGTTCTTTAGACTTTGCTCTCCCGATATTCAAGAAAAATCATGTCATTTGCAATCTCTGGTACTGAAGACAAACTTCTCTTTGTCCTCTCGCAATCTGAATGCAATCATCTTGGAGCTTTGCCACCTGCACATAAATATGTTTGGTACATCTTATTGAACTTAATTTACAGAGATCGTTCATTTTTTTAATGTTTTTCCTCTTCTATCAATGTTTTCTTCTACTTTTTCTCGTTATGATTTTATTTGTTTTTCTTTTGGTAAGGGTTTCGTACAGTGTGCACGCTGGTCTGTCTAGTTATGTTATTCATCTGTAATTGTTCTGTATTCTTTTAATTTGTTCTATGTGATGATTTGTTCTTTTTTTATTTGTTTTGTTTGTTGGTTTGTTCTGTATTTTTTTAATTTGTTTTATTTTATGATTCGTTCTGTTTGTTGCTTTGTTCTATTTTTTTTTTGTGGTTTCTTGGTATTTCAATTTGTGGTAGTAGAGGAAGAGGCAGAGCAAAGGAAGATGTGATTGATGGAGGCAAAATTATTCTTCTAGGTAATTCTTCTCACATTTTGCTTATTATACGAAATAATGATTTGTTTATCTTGATGGAATGAATAGATTTTACTAATTATTTGTTCTCAGTTGTCTGACTATACAAATTCTAGATCATAAAAATCTTATTCCCTTCATTCAATCTATAGATTAGGAACCAAAACTGCACTGACCTGACTGTTCATTTCATCCAGTGCGATTCTGTTGGTGAGGATTCTATGCCTTGTGCCATATTCAAGCTGCACTGTTTAATATGGTAAGATCACCGATAACCTCAAAGTACCAAGGTTTTGAGAATGCTTTCTTGAAGATAAGAAAATAAACATCATAAATTTATTTCAAAATTTTCTTGAAGAGATGGAGGGAAGTTGGTGGACATGGCCATCACTTGCCTGGGAGGCACCCTAGCTCATTGTGTCTAACAATTGTTTATGTATTACGAAAATCCTACAAGATATGGAAATAGCATCTTGACATCTAGTGCGATTCTGTTGGTGAGGATTCTATGCCTTGTGCCATATTCAAGTTGCATTGTTTAATATGGTAAGATCACCCATAACCTCAAAGTACCAAGGTTTTGAGAATGCTTTCTTGAAGATAAGAAAATAAACATCATAAATTTATTTCAAAACTTTCTTGAAGAGATGGAGGGAAGTTGGTGGACATGGCTATCACTTGTCTGGAAGGCACCCTAGCTCATAGTGTTGTCTAACAATTGTTTGATATATCACCAAAATCCTACAAGATATGGAAATAGCATCTTGAAGAACACCTCAGAAAAGAGAAGATTAGAAAGATCTTAAAAATTAAAAAGGTGATGTTTATCTGAAGTTGTAAACCCTGGTTTATTTAGCTTTAATATTATTCTTCTTCTTTTTATTTTTGTATTTCATTAGTTCTTTATATCATTATCTTCCTCATAACCGGGTTGAATGACAGACCATGTGCATAAAAACAAGTCTTAGATCTTCTATGATTGCTACTATACCACAAATTCAATGAATAATATTGGACTATTTCCAATTTGATCTTGGAGATAGTTTAATGCTTCGATGTAATTAATAATTTTTTACGTTATATCCATTAGTTGTTTTGTTTTCTTAATTTTACTAATTTTTTAATTTGTAGACATTTATTTTTGCAAGTTATTGGAGAGGCACCTCCTCTGTCTATTCTAAGAAAATACATCCCATTAACTTATTATACTTTCCTTGATCTTTTCTGCTCATGATCTCAAAATAAAATTTATTTTTTAATATATATTGAGTTGTATTTATCACCACCATCAACCATGTTTAGAATCAATCCACTGTTATGATTTGTAAGTATCTCCCTTAATGGTGGTTGTGCTATAACATGTCCCTTATTGTAGATGGCTGTGGTGATCCTTATTGTAGAGACTATTGCAGCAAGAAAAAGTAGCTTGAATTCAGGTCTCTGAGTAGCACATACCCAATAATGAGGTTGGTGATACAACCTACATCTCTGCAGAACAATTCATGCACTTCACTAGATTATAGGAATGAAGGTATCATGCACTTCAATATCACGAATAGTAATACCTTTGTTGTCTCCTTTAAATTGTACTTACACTAGCTTGTGCCATTAGCATGTATAGAGACCCATGTTTGCTCATAATACACGTCCCAAGAATGTTCATTATTATTCTTCACTCACATTATATGCTACACCTCATTTGATTGCTACACACTAAATAGACCAAACGAAGTAGAATGACAAAGCACTTAAAAAGCCAATTATTAGGCTGCCCTTCCTTCTTGTGGTAATATGAATGTGAATAATCCCAAGCAACCGACAGACTCTTTAAAATACCTCTTTAGAGAGAACCATCCAATTTCCTGGTGTTGACTTGCTATGGATCAAATATATACAGTATATAAAAACACTGTTCTTCTATCCAGGCCGGTGGTGTATATGTCTGCCAAATAAAATTTACCAATCCATATGATAGGAAAAATCTCACTCTATGTCTACAGGTAAAAATTGCATGCGTGCATGAGTATATATGTTAGTACTGCTTGTCAGTATGAAGTGAAAAAAAGGGACAAAGGGTCCAAAGCACAAATACACAAGTAGAGACTGTGGGGGCCCTTGCGCTATCCTACTCACATCATCCAAGGATACTTTATGATACCAGAAAACCAAATAAACCCCTAAAAACTACAGAGGCTAGCAAGCATCAGGAGAAGAAAAGAAAAGGCCCTGCTTGATTAATCATTGATTCATGGTTTTTCAGGTTCCATTTTTTATCTTTATTTTACTTTTTCTTAGCAATAAATATTTTGATATGTTTTCATTTCTAGTAGATTGACTCTTATTTATTTTTATGTTCTTGCAGACAAGATTCTCATAAAAACAGTGTTACCCGGGATGCGTCCCCTGGTCTAAATACCCTGTCCCTGTTCCGGAAACATCCTGGGGACAGGGGACGGCCAGGGGATGGTAGCAGGGTACTATGTTTAATATTACATAATGAATTCTGAATTTTGAATGCATATTGAGTATTGACAGTGAATTCTAAACACAAATGTTATATGCTAAGTTTCTATAATGTATATATGTATGCTTTATCCATGTTTTCATATGAATATTTAAAGTTTCTCTATATATTTTAATTTTTTTTATATTTCATATAGCTGTCCCACGCCGCCCCCAAATTTGGCCTGAAAAATCGGAAACTTGGGACTTGTCCCATTGTCCCCTACCGTCCCCGTACCGGAAACTTGGGGTAACACTAGATAAAAATGATGGAAGGGAAATTTAGGATTATGGGTTTTTCTTTAACTCTCTCTATTTCTTAAGTTTTGATTTTTTTTTAAGTGGATACCATTGTTTTAAATCAAAAAAAAGTTTTTCATTATGTTTCAATATGTTATTTATTTTAAGTGCTTTTAGTCAAATTGTGAAATTTTGTGACTGACGAGAGAATTTATAGCTATTATGGTTGTCCATGGGTTAATATTATATACAGAAGCTGAAATCATTGAAGTTGATATGCTTGGTGAGGTTGGCAAGAATATAGAAAAGAGCCCTGGTACGTACATGTGCTAAATGTTTTAGATTGTTTTGATATCCATTTTCTTTGACTACTTGCCTTTGTTTTATGTGTTTCTTGCATGTTGCTCTTGGAATAGGCTGGTTGTCAAGCAATTTGCTAACAAGGATCCCAAGAAAGCTGAGCAACTTTTTGAGTTAGTTATTTTTCACCATCATGGTGGGATCAAGTGTAGGAATGAAGTTACTCATGTAGATTTAGAGCAAAAAATGATGAAGTTGGTCTTTTACTATTTCTTTAGTAATATATTTGTCAATTGAATTGACATAATAGCTTTGTAACATGTAAAAATACAATGTTTAATAAAAAATTCATTGGAAGGGGTTAAAAAACCCCTTTCAAAGACTGAATGGAATGGTCATTGGCCATGGCCATTCCATAAGGTCACACATATTTTTTTACAACTTATAGAATGGTCAATAGGCCAAGACCATCCTTTAAGGTATGTCTCTTGTGTCCCTTGCATTTTTTTTGTTAATGTTTAATTTTTATGTAAAAAATATATTTATTTTGATATTAACATTAAAGTTACAAATCACAATTTTATTATAAATTTCATTTATGAATCACAACATAAGTCACCTCATAAAATAGTTCATAACGGACAATCATAAATCACCCTTATGAAAACAAAAATTTGAAATAGACAATTCACACGACAACCATACCACCATAATAAAACACTAAATGTTGACTCATCACATATTAAGATTGTTCAAAATGAACAATTATAAATTATCCTTATAAAAAAAACATTTAAATGGTAGTCATTAACTCATTTTATGAATGCAATGCACTTGCCATAATCATGTCTCCATAATTATAAAATGTACATTTTGACCCACCACATATTAACATTATTGCAAATGACTAAAAATTCTCATATAATAAAACAAATCACTAAAGATGTTATGCTATTTGACCATCACATATAAAAATTATTGCAAATATCATATCTAATAGCTTTTAAAATTAAACTTTTCATTTTTATTAATGTATCACAATAAGTTATAAAATATGACATGTAATTATAGACACTTAAAATTGTCCCAATCAATATTGCACACCTAATTTGATTATTAACACCATTTCTATCTTGATTCGATCATTTTAATCAATTTAATTAAATAATACAAATTGTTTAATCAAATACATCATTTTCCTCTATTAATTGGGTAATTAATATTATTCAATTAATTCATCATTTCATGTTAATTTTTCATCTTATTTGATTAAATAATGCAAATTATTTAATTAAATTCCCTAATTCCCTTCATTTGATTAAATAATCCTAATTTTTGAATTAAATGTCATAAATCTCACATTTTAATTAAATGATCCTAATTGTTTAATTAAATCCCTAAATTCCCTCCACTTGCATAGTTAAATTATTTCTTAATTATTTAATTAACTAATTTTCTCCAACTTCTCCCATTTGCAAGATAATATTCCCATGGAATATTCTTCCAATTTGAATTCAAATGTTTCTCTGGAAATATTTTGCAGATGCTCCTAAAATCATGGAATTTGTGTTTGTCTTCATCAATTTGAGCCCTTAATTAAATCATTGATCCATGACATTCAACAATTTTGTCCATTGGATTGATCTTTGATCCATGTCTTCTCTCATCTTTGAATTGCATCCATTGATTAGAAAATTCAATCCTAGTCATTGATTCATCCAAAAAGCCTATAAATAATCCCCATTTTCATAAAAAAATCATTCACAAGCATTGAACAACCAAACTATAGCCAATTTCATACTCAACATTTGAGAGAAATTATCCATTTGTGAATCAATCATCCCATTTTCTATCAATTCCACTATTGAAGAACATCAAAACTTTCCAAATTCATCATGGATTATGAAAAGGTTGAGCATTCCACAACAATTCAACACTAATCCCCTAATGGGATGAGGTTTGCTTGTGTTAATTAGATGTTTCATTTGAATTTGCAATGTTATTTCATATTTAATGGCTTCTTAACATTTGTAAGAATTTCATTGAGAATGTGGGTTAATTAGATTAACTACTTTGTTTCTTAGTCGATTCATTAGCTTAATTGATTTAGTTATCTTCCATGTTTACATTCTAGCATGCCTTGTGGGACCCCATGTCCCTTTCTAAAAAAATTATTTAAGTTTTCTCGAACTTTGTAGGATCAAAAGGCAGGCCGACGCATTTGCAGTTGACAGGGTTACACATCCTCAAATGACAACACATTTGCATCTCAAAGGTCGACGCATATGCAAATGGCCACACACGTGCTATTTTTTTTTTTTAATTATGTTTGCGGGTTTACTAGATTGACACATTTGCAAAGGGTGATGCATCTCCAGAAGACCAGTTGGGCGCATATGTAGTACATCGACGCATTTGTACAGATACAGAGCGATGCAAATGCTTGACAATCCGACGCATCTGCCTTGCCAGTCTGGCACATTTTCAGGTAAAACAAAGAGGTAATCTTTAGGGTTTCATCCAAATTTCATAGTTGATTTGATTTCTAACCCTAACCTTTTCTTGTTTGTTGTTTTCTGATTTAGACTAACATTTGCAGAAATAGGGCAATCATCAAGCATGGAGCCAAGTGTTCATTAACACTAAAAGCATGAAGTATTCATCAATCCAAAGTGTTTATCAAAACTTATGTGAAGGATGACCTTAGAGTTGTTTAAATTTGATGCTTTAGCTTAGCTTCACATTTATTTTAGGTTTCTAAAATGAACGAACAATAACCACACAGCGCGCATGTTTGTATCCGAGACACCTCTTGCATGGCAATATGGCATCCTTTTTTTGGTAGGAGTAGTTGAGCATGTTTCAATAGTTGAGATAGTTTTTGTTAATATAATGCCAATAGTTGTTTATATAATGCCCAATAGTTGTGACATGACTACCATAAATTAAACAAAATGTATTCCTTTGATCTAAAAAGCAACCAATCATGTGATGCCACATCAGCGCTCAACTATCCATGATGTCAATGCACAAGTATTGGTAACAGGTTTGTGCAGGGCCTTTTTGGACACCTTGACAAAAAGCATGCTGATGTGGCATCATATTTGATGATGTGGCCCCGAAACGAAAGTTATAAGCAGGGGACTTGCCAAGTAAGCTGCTGTAAAAAAATTGGAGTGATTTGAAATTTCCAAGTAGGATTTTGAGGAACGTGAAGTTAGGTGCACAACTACTGGGTCCTCCCCTAGGTTCAAAATGCCTCCTTTTATTCTAACAACCTTTTTGCAAATCCATGTTTATAATTTCCCCCGGATTTGAATGTTGTATCAATCGCTTTGTTGCCATCAACTACAACAACCATATGAATGGTGGTTCTGACCATGATTTCTTCAGCTATCTCTGTTCAAAACATTAATTCTCTCATTAATTCCCCCCTCAATCGTGGCCTTCGTGGCAAACTTTCTTTTCATGTAAAACTGTTACCTTCTTAAAATAACTCCCACTTTCTTACATTCTAAAAGAAAGATGCCCGATTTTAAATAGATCTTCAACCAAATTTTATTTTTCATTTGGAACCACTTCATTTAGTTATTTAATTTAACATTGCTTTTATTTATTTAATTTCTTTTAATTAAAACAGATTAAAAACTTTTAAATAACAAAACATTGATCTAATCAAATTGATGTATATATATCTTATATATTTATATAATAATATTATTAAGAATAATACACAGGATAAGTTCCTTTCATTTATTTATTTTTCCAAACATTCAATTATTAAAAGGTGTAATTTTTCTTAATAATTTTTCCTTTCTAAATTTAATAGGTAAATTATGCAAGAATATAGGATGTGACAAGATGGAAGTGAAGTTTGTGACCAATGGGAAAAATATAGTGCTAAGAGGAATTTCAAATGGAGGGCCTAGAGTTGTGTCCTTCAAAAGGATGGAATGGTTGATCAGACATGAGTAGATTGAGTGAGCAACAAAGTGTCTCATCATGTCTATAGTTGCAAATCAACAGAAGAACAATTACCATCCAGACATCCAAAATTTGATATCTAAGCATAGCATGGTATTTGGGAGCATTCCTCCTAGAGTGCCACCAAAGAAAGGAATTGAGAATGTCATAGAGTTGGAGGAGGGTGCCAAACCGATAATTACCACACCTTATAGATGTGCTAAGAGGCATAAGGATGAGATAGAAAAAGTAATTAAAGAATTACTGGAGATGGGGCACATTAGACCTAGATAAATCCCATTTGCATCAGTATTTCTATTGGTAAAGAAAAAAAGATGGAACAATGTGGATGTGTATTTATTATCAGGTATTGAACAAAAGACAATAAAGAATATGTATCCAATTTCATGAATAGATGAGTTGATTGACGTGCTTCATGGGGCTTGTTACTTTCCAAGATAGATTTGAGACTAGGGTAACATCAAATTAGGATGAGGAAGGAGGATACAGAGAAGACAACTTTTAGATGCCACTTTGGTCACTTCAAGCTTCTAGTTATGCCTTTCAGGTTGATAATGCACCAACCACTTTCTAGAGTTGTGTGAATTAGGTGTTCAAGAAATAATTGAGGAAATTTTTCTTAGTTTTCTTTGATGACATCTTGATATTCAGTAAAACTTCGGAGGAGCATTTGAGGTATCTCGAGGAGGTCTTAAGCATATTGGAGAGTGAGTCCTTGTACGCAAAGGAGTCCAAATGCGATTTTGACATGACAGAGCTTCTCTATCTTAGGCATATCATTAATGTAGAGGGAGTGAGAGTTGATCCCATGAAGTTCAAGGTTATTGTTGACTGGCCTACTCCTACAAATCTCACTGAACTTAAGGGATTCTTTGGTCTGTACAGGTTTTATAGGAGGTTTTTTAGAGGATTTTCATAGATTGCATCTCCACTTACAATTTTGACATAAAAGTGAGCTTTTGAATGGTTTGATTCAACACATAAGTGTTTTGAGCACTACAAGTAGTTGATGTCCTCATGTCTAGTATTAGCAATACCAAATTATTCAAACCATTTGAGGTGGAGTGTGACACTTTGGGAGAGGCCATTAGAGTAGTAATGATGTAGGAGAAGCACCCTATAGCATTTGAGAGCAAAAAATTAAGAGGTGTAGAGAGGAGATACTCTATCTATGATAGTGAGATGTTGGATATCATGCATGCACTAGCCAAATTTAGACCATACTCAGTAGGGGGAAGATTTATCATCAAAATGGACCATAATAGTATCAAATACTTCATGAACTAGAAGGATCTTAATGATAGGCAACAAAAGTGGGTCAGTAGACTCCATGCATACGATTTTGACATTATTTATGCCAAGACGAAGAAGAATGTAGTTGATGATGCACTATCCAAGAGGCCACATTTATGTTCTCTGGTTAAGATTGTTGTTGATTGGAGGGAGTTGATTCCAGCAGAGTATGCTAAGGATTCTTGGGTAGCAAGACTCATAGAGGGAAATATTCATGATGAGAGGTAGAAAGTGCTCAATAAGTTGATAATTTACAAGGAGATGATCTATTTAGTGTCTACTTCACAACTTAAGGGGAAGATATTTATGACATTTCATGATGCACCCATGGATGGTTTATTCTTCAGGGAGATTTTTAGATTGCATGGGATACCCAAAAGTATAGTGAGTGATAGGGACAACAAGTTTCTAAGTCTCTTTTGACAAGAAAAAATCAACTTGAGTGGGATAGATCTCACACCCATCACAACTACCACCCACAAATAGATAGGCAGACAAAGATAGTCAACAAATGGGTGGAGGGGTATCTCAAGAACTATGTATTAGGGAAATAAAGAACTTGGATTAAGTGGTCGCATCTTGGTGAATACTGCTATAATTCCACTTATCACATGTCCATTAGGATGTCACTGTAAGGAAACTTGTAGCCATTATATGATAATTTCCACATAACCCAAAAGAGATAACAATGCAAATAAGTGCTCAAAATCCACATGTAAGAGAATATACAACATACCCATCAAAGATGACACAGATATACCCTGAGAAAACCCTTGATAGGGAAAAGCCTAGCCTCCAAAAGCATCCATACTCCATCATATTAATCAGCCATGAAGCAAATACAAGAGTTACAATGGACACCTCTAAAGCATCAAGCCCTCCAATGCATTCCCATGTGTCCAAGCATGAATCCACACATCCCATGCCATGCTTCACAAATGCACTCTCAAGAAGACTCAATAATGACAGCCAAACCACTCAACCAACCTAAAACACTACATATGTGTTTGCTTTTATAGACACAAGCTCACACAAAATACAACTAGTGGTAAGGTGAAACCACACACCACAAAACCATGTGAATACAAAATCACTAACCCTTTATTTAATATTCGGTACTAAGACATAACATTATTTAATATTTTCCTCAATATTAAATTATTATCACATGTATCCCACAAATAATAATAATACAATGTTACAATACAACATCAAGTGGACCCCAAATAATTACCTAGTGTGATTAACAACACCACCAAGGTGTATCACAACTAAATAATTATTTAATTACAATATTATAATAAATCAATTTAAATGCAATGGTGTACAACACCATATCCCAACATTCTCCCACTTGTATGCATTGCATAAGGGATCAATGAATAATATAAATCATCAAAGCCATCCATGAAACTACATGAATCTGTAACATGCTCTCGTGCTCCAACAAGATACTTGCAATAAGAACAAAGTGACCACCATCTCAAGCAAGAACTCTTCTCATCCCCCAACATGCCACCTATGGAAGAAAAGGAACATGCCAAGGTGAAGATGTAACAATCCACAAGCACAAGAATTAAATCCAAGTGATAACAAAGGCTCTAACCAAGCTAGATTGTCAACTAAAAAAACCCACATGATTGAAAATAGCACCTACAATACATGCTAATACATCCAGCCATCCATACCTCCAAGGTATCAATACATCAATAAAATCATGCCAAGAGCATATGCAACTTGTAAACTGCAATCACAAGCTCCCTGTATCAAACCTGTCAATGAAGAACATACATATCTAGGAACTCCCACTGCATAGGTAATGTCAAAGCATATCAAGTCTACCAATCAACACTATATCAAGGTGTGCTAAGTAAATCAAAGCACGAAGTATCAAGAACAATAACAATGATCCACACATGCAACCCAAAGAGCTACAAAATCTATCACAACATGTTGCCACCATCCTCCCCAAACATGAACATCCAGGAAGAAACCATGAATAAGAGAAAAATTGTAAACCATAATGTACTTCTACTGACACCTCAAAAATGTACTATTGTGTCAAGTATGATCTCCCAAACAACCCCAAATGAAAAGCCTCAACAACATCCACAACACTCAATCTCATAGATCAAGTACAACATATGAATCAATGTAACAATGCCAACATGGACGTAAGTCTCTCAAAACAAGAAAATAAAACTCAAAGTGTCCATCCCCAATACTGGAAATCAACCCATAAACCATCTCCCAACAATCCTCATCAAAGAATGATATCATAAACTCAAATGCATAAGGAGATAACCATGCTATAACATCCCTCAAAATGAACCCTCTAGAACTAACTCACATAGCTCAAAATCCATATCTATGAATGATAAAGCATATAAACTCATGCTAAACCATCCTCAAATGAGTATCCATAATCAATCACCATGAATCAACTCAATCCCATGAGAAATCAAAGCACGAAACATAACACATCTAAAAGATATAATGGGAAAATACCTCTCAAATCATAAACTACCGAGTAGACCAAGAGTGGGGAATGAGAATGCTCCTCCAGGATAACCAAGCCATCATGACTCACTCCAAGAACAATCTCCTCTATCAGTCCATCATGAACTCACGTCCATAACAAGGTGAAAGCTCCTCGGTCTTCCTGCTGAAACCTCCAAAGAGTAACTCTCTCAAGCAAATGTCTCTAATCACAAGAGAACTCCAACCATCACCTACATATCTAAGTATCCATGAGTACTTGTAACCAATCAATCCATTCCAAACTCCAAATGCAACAAAACACCATCATGAAGTAATCAAGCAAATGATCAATGCACCCAATACAAAGAGAATTACCATGATCAATGTCAAAGCTCCAATCATGAATCAAGAACATAAACATGACTACATGTTCTAACCATCTCCACCTAGGAGATCACATGCACCATAACATATATATAAACATCTTGGTCTCAAGAGAACAAGTACCATGCCAAACTCTAAACCGGTATTGTTATCCTCGAATCTAGCAATGCTCCATTCATGGGATAACCCCCTATGAAACTCGTTCGTTTCGTAGTTCTGTGTACTTCAAGAACACAAAACGAGGCAAATTTTGATTGCCCTTGATGTGTAGTCCTAAACCTCAAATTGTCTGTTTGATCGTCTCTCATTGTTTATCTTTTGAAAATCTTCGAAATGGATATTTTTGTTGATTCCCACTCTTTGGGAGTTAGTTAATTTTTCACTCATGTTGGAGCGCTGATTTTGATCGTCTCTCATTGTTTGTCTTTCGAAAATCTTTGAAATGAATATTTTTGTTGATTCCCATTCTTTGGGAGTTAGTTAATTTTTCACTCATGTTGGAGCGCTGATTTTCAACGCTCCTACATGAACCTTATGTTTGAAAAAACATCAAGTGTTGGAGTGGTGAAAATCACCGCTCCTACACCTTGCACTCACCCTTACATTCACAACTAGTGATTTTCACTGCTAGTACATGTTTCCTTCTATCAAGTCTATCACATGCACAAGTGGTGATTTTTGCCGCTAGTGCATTTCACATGTTTCGAAAATGTTGGAGTGGTGATTTTCATCACTCCTACATTTTCCCTCCCTTTTTCTATGCATGCCATTAATGCATCTCAAGTTCATTAATGATCTTCTTAATGACTTATTAATTTTTTTTTAGGTTATTTTATCCTCATTTTAATCCGTATCCTTCTCCCTCCTCATGTTGATCATTCTCCAAGCTCCAAACGAGATTGTGTTTGTGGATTTTGCAGGCTTTCAAGCTAGGGTCTCTGTCACTTTCATTAGGTAATTTTTTGTGTCTTTCTTCTTCGTCAATCTTTGATGTTATCTGTTTCTTACTTTTCTTTTGTAGCTAGGGTTTCGATACTTTTATTGAATCTTCATTTTCTGTTAAAAATGTGCCCTAGTCTTTGTTTTGCATGTTGTTTTGAGTTTTTTTTTCACCATCCAAATATCTATCCCCACTAGTGTTTCTAAGATTTTCATTTAAGTTTTCCTGTTCATATCCAAGTCATGGAAATTTGAGATTGAGCAAATTGAAATGATTAAAGATTCAACATTTTTTCCATGGAAATTTTTCACCAACTCCCAATGTAGGAGTGGTGAAAATCACCGCTCCTACATGGGAGTGACCATCCCCAAGTCAATATGCCCAGGTGGTGAAAAATCCCGCTCTCGCACTTGACTCCAAAACAAAAAGGGTCATGCTCAAGCAGTAAAATTTAGCGCTCGAGCATGAACTCAACCTCCTCCCACATGCACAAGCACTAATTTTTAGCACCCCGACACAACTCATCCAAAATTTCAAAGGAATGTAGGAGCATTGTTTTTCAGCGCTACTACATGCAAATGGATTTCACCAAATGTAGAAGCGCTGATTTTCAACGCTCCTACACAAAGAATAGTTTTTCACTTAAACACTCAGAAATCACTCCATTTTCTCTCCAAACCTCATTTCATCATCAATGCTCCATTTTTTGTGCTCCATAGCTTGTTTGCACTTCCTCTAAATTTTTTTCTTGCTTCACGCATTCCAATTCGCTCTCACAAAGCATTTTCTCCTAACATCTCCTAATCCATTGTTCTTGTAGTTCCTCTCAAGCTCTTATCAGGTGATTCTTGAAGGTGACATTCCTTGATCTTTGGTATTTTTAGATGACAACAAAAGAGCCTCCATCATCTTCTAAGAAGGAGGGCTAGATGAAGTACAAATATCAGTGTGTCTTTCTGCCTACTGTTGTGATCTCAAAGGTGGATGAAATCAAAGACAAAATTTGGTCATCAACACATGGAAGATTTTGCAAAAAGAATTGAGAAGAAACCATTAGAAGAAAATTTGAAATCTATTGTTCATAGCAACTTGCACTTGGTATCTACATTCCCAACTACTGCTCATAACACAAAGTTTGTTCTCCAAGTTGCATCTCATTACATTCGAGAAGAAAGAAGTCTGAGAGATTCCTCGGGACAAATCATGATGAGATTAGATCCTGAATTCTTTGATATTGTTTTCTGGGTTCCACACATGGAACAATATACAAAAATATCTAATCAACAAGCACAGGAGGTCTATAATAAGGATCCAAATAAATCTAAAACATTGATTAATACTCAATGGTTGAAATCTTCAATGCCCACTATCTCAAGATGGCCTAAAGGGCTTCCTCGAAGTGATTTCAAAGAGGATGTTAGGGATATGATTATTCTCCTAAATAGGGTGAAAGGCTTGCTTGTTTCATGCTATTTTCAAGATTGGATGTATGAGTACATTTGCATAATTAGGAGAAGGAAAGAACATATAGATTGGGGAACTCAGATAAGTGATGAAATTCATGAATATTTGATCAATGTGCCAACCACTTTGAAATTTTACATGACTTCCTATTTGGTATATGTTGCTACAGTTATGAGGCAATTTCCAGGTTTGTCTACAAAAGGAAACAAAAATGTTGTACCTGTGTATGATTTCTATTATCAATTAAAATTAAGAGAAAGTATTAAACATTTCAAAAGATTTAGAAATGCTTTCTTCGCACCCCTACTGTTCACTTTTGATCTGACTCTTGAAAATAAAAGAGTATCAAATGAAGCCTACAAAGTTGTAAGGTTGGATGTATCTTATTGTAGTTTCCAACCTTTACATCATTGAGAGTAAGTTGTTATTCTGGGTGTCCATATATGTTACCCAAATATCCCTCAAACAAGTGTATAATAATGGAGCTATGCAGATAGTTGATCTCGGTCCATAAGGAATGCCAAAGAATTCACAAGCTAGGTTTCAGGTTTCCACTGACTATTGGGAGATATACTATTCACAGTGTACAAAAAGAAAATTCAATTGCTGCATAAATGCAAATCATGACTATAAGGACATATAGATATAGATTTGACTTTGACTACCGAGATGTGAAGAGGAAACTATAGAAAGATCATTGAAATGTCTACCGCTTTGAGGATATATGGGTGGACTATAGAGATGAAGAAGACATTCAGAGAATGGATTTTTGTAGGTTGAAAGTGGAGGAGATCAAAGATCTTGGTGTAGCTGATATTCCAGAGGGTTTCAAAGATCTTGGTGACATCATGAATTCTTCTTATGAAGAGTATGAAATTGCTAGGAAGCCTTTACCTCCAATGCAATGGTCTAAGAAAGAAAGTGTTTCTATTAGAGAAAGACTTGCTCCTATTTCACACAACACAATTGAATGGTTGCATAGGCATGGCTTTCAAATGAAATCTTTTAGGATGGAATCGAAAGGAGAAACACCAGGAGTAGAAACATTCTAATTTTGCTGATTCCATGGTTCAAATGTTGGAATTTTTTTTTTTGGCTTTGAAAAAGCAAGTTTCCAACAATAATACTTGCAAGGATGTTCCAAGAAGGACTTTTGCTAACTATTCTAGGAATAGAAATTAGAATCGTCTTCCAGCACCACAAGGAAGACTCACATTTGAAGCTCCACCTACTAATAAGCGGGATACTATGAGGCTGAACAAGATGAATATGCATAGCTAGATTATCCCATGGAAGAAAATGTTGATCTCTTTCAAGATGAAGAAATGGAATCAACTGGCAACTCCAATATTGGCTATTTACAAATGGAAAATGAATCTAATGATGAGGACTTAGTGACAGATGCATATGCTATCTTTATGCGGCAACAACAAAATCAATTTGATCAAACTCAAGCTACTGCTCCACCAACAAAGGATAAGTTTCTAGTTACCATTGCAAAAAGAAGGTATCATTTGCCTTGGCAACCAAAAAATACAACAAATAAACAAGTAAGTGCTCCCCATCCTCCTCCATCAGTTCCTGCTATTCCAAAAGCCAATCTCTAGGTTCCTAAGACTAGTGTACCTTTTGTTAAACCTATTAGTGAGGTTACCATGCCCACTTTACAATTTTTTTTCCAAGATTTTGACATCATTGATCATGCCAAGAAAACCAAGATCCAAATGGTTTGAAGTTGAATACCTTAAAGAAAATCCTGACCAATTTGATAGGCTTTTCAAGTTCGTAAAAGTTAAAGGAATTACTCCAAGTAAGGATTCATCTCCTAATATTCTTGCTGCCCCAAAGCCTAAGATGCCATAAAATAATCTTTTTTCCACCCCTCTAGTTGCTTCTGTATGTATTGATCCATTATTTATTTCATTACTTATTAATGGCTTTAAGTTAAGCAATTGCATCATAGATTCTAGTGATTGAACAATGTGATGCCATCCAAGGTAGCTACTACCTTGGGTTTGAATCTAACAAAAAAATTTAGCCATTTTTTTCCATGGAAAACAAGAGAGTGCCTCTAATTGGTCAAATCAAAGATGCACAATATGCATTTGTTGCATATCTTGAAAAACAAGATCAAGATGACGGTTCTAGTAGTTGATGTGCCAACATCTTATGGAATTCTCCTTAGATGTAATTTCTGTAAAGATGTTGGAGGTGAGCTAAACATGGACATGTCTGAACCCAAAAGACCTGTGAAAGGTGTAATGCAGAAATTGATTCCTGAAAGGGAGTCAAAATTCTCAGTAACATAGTCTGATGATCCAAGAGCTCAAATTCTATTTGAGTCTTCAAGTGTTGGAACATATTATTTGCAAACATAAGAAGTTGTTGAATGTTCAACAAGACATGAGTTGGAGAATGTTGATTCTTTTTCAACAACAAATGAGTCATCATCATATAATTTTTTGATCTCAGATCATGAAGCTTCATTAGAGGATGAAGCTACAAATTTTGAAACTATCAGTCTTGGTGATCCAAATGGTGTTTGGCTATTCAATTTTGATGGTAGTTGTTCTTCCACTGGTTCTGGAGCCAAAATTATATTTATTTCTCCCAAAGGAAAAGTTTTTCCTTTCTCTTTCAAATTACAGTTTGATAACACTAATAACACTGCCGAATATGAAGTTTTGTTATTAGGAATGCAAGTTGCACATAAGAAAGGTATCAATAATCTTCATGCACAAGGTGATGCCGAGTTGATAGTTTTTCAGGTAAGGAATTTGTATCAAACAAAAAATGATAGACTAAGGAATTATCACAATCTTGTTTGGGATTGCATCAAAGAATTCGATGATTTTGATATTTCTATAGTTCCAAGGGAATACAATGACATAGCTAATTCTCTAGCAGTTTCAGCCGCGCTCCTAATACCACAATTTTTTTTCATGGTTCTACCTATACCATTGAGTTGGTCTTCTGCCCAAGTGTTCCTGACAATTCAGATAACTAGCAGATTTTTAATGATGATAATCAAATTGTTTCCTTTTTGGAGAAGATGAATTTTTTTTATGAGTTATACTTTGAAGGAAGTGATTCTCCACATTGAGAATCTATTTCTGATCTTGATCCAGTTGTAGGCAAAGAGTTCCTACAACTTAAAGGGAATAAAATTCCTAAGGGGTTGGTATCCCTTGAGAAACTCTTTGATAAGCATGATCGCTATGTTAGGAAACAACTCTTAGATTCTGATTCATCTAAAGTGGTTGAGTAGATCAACTTAGGAACTAAAGTAGATCCTAAGATGGTAAACATTGGTAAGTGTTGCACAATTGAAGAAATAAAGAAATTTGCTAAGTTGTTACGAGAATATATGGACGTCTTGGCATATTCATATGAAGATCTAAAATCTTTTCGACCAAAGGAGGTGCAACATGAAATTCCACTTAAGATTGCAACATTTCCTTATAAACAAAAGCAAAGGCAATATAATCCAAAGATTTCAGGAATGATCCTTGCAGAAGTTCAAAAGATGTTGAACACCCGAATTATATTCCCTATCCATTATTCAACATGGATAGATTTGGTGAGATTTGTATTTGTGGGGATTTCCAAAACCTAAATCAACTATTATGCAAGGATAATTATCCTCTTCTGGTAATGGATCAAGTTCTTCAAACCGTGACCGGATCTGAAATGCTTTCCATGCTGGATGGTTTTTCTGGTTACAACCAGATTGAAGTCAATCCAAATGATCAACACAATATGACCTTTACAATGCCATCAGGTACCTTTGCATATTGCAAAATGCCTTTTGGTCTTATCAATGTTGGCGCCACATTCCAACGAGCTATGGACTTGAATTTTTGTGATGTGCTAGGTAAGTTCATTGTGGTATATCTTGATGATCTTATGGTTTTTTCTAAGAAACATCGGGAACATTTTTATCATCTGAAGCAAATCTTAGAAAGATGTCGACAACATGATATTTCTTTGAATCCCAAGAAGTTAATTTTTGGGGTTACAAAAGGTAAGCTTCTTGGTCACGTGGTGTCCACAAAAGGTATCAAGATTGACTCAGAAAGAGTCAAAAGTATCAAATCACTTGCTTTTCCATCAATTAAGAAAGATGTTCATTCTTTCTTTGGAAAGGTGAGTTTTTTTCCAAGATTCCTTTTAGATTTTATAGAAAAGACTCATCATATTGTTAATATGATGAAAGGTACTACCACTTTTCATTGGAAGACAAAAGGGAAAGTTGCATTCGATGATATCAAAGAGGTTATTTCTCATGTGCCAGTGTTAGTTTGCCTAGACTACATGAAGGAATTCATCATGTATAGTTATGCTTCTGAGCATACACTTTCAACAATTCTGGTACAAGAGAATAGTGAGGGTTTTGAATCCCCAATTGCGTTCATGAGCTGTCCTCTAAAAAATTATGAATTGAAATATTCCCAAATGGAAAACATGCTTTTTTTGTGGTTAAGGTTGTTAAACATTTCTGGTTCTACATCCTTAATAGCCATGTTAAATTCTTGGTCCCAGATTCAACCGTTAAGTCTATCTTGACACTGTAGGAGTTTGGGACAAAAAGAGGCAATTAGATTGCCAAGATTCAAGAATACAACATGGAAATCAAGCCTACCAAACTGATACATGGGCGAGGTTTATGTCTGCTCATTGCCGAAAATAATCCTTATGAAGAAGTTTCAGAGACTGAGGAGGTAGATCCAAGTGAACTTCCAATGGTGTTATTTGTCAGTATTATTGATGAGTGGTATTCCAACATTGCCCATTTTATCACTTATGGGGAATTTCCTAATCATTTGAATCCAAAGGAGAAAAGAACCATCAAACTAAAGTCAAAATTTTTTGTCTTATAGGACAATAGTTTGTACAAGCGTGCATTGGATGGAACTTTCTTGCGTTGTGTTGATGAAGAACAATAGGAAAAAATTGTTGAAGTCATATCATGACTTAGCATGTGGAGGACACTTTTTAGAAGTAGTTACTGCTCACAAGATCCTAAGAGAAAAGTATTACTGGCCTACACTCTTTCAGGATGCGTACTCTTGGGTACGCAAATGTGAGCTATGTTATTAGTTCGTAGGTAAACCAAAGTTGGCAACTTTTCCTTTGAAACCAATTGTCATTGAAGAACCCTTTTAGCAATGGGGAATTGATTTCATCGGTGCGGTAAATCCACCTTCAAGTGTGGGACACACCTATGTCCTAACTGCAACTGACTACTTCACCAAGTGGGTGGAGGAAATTCCAGTTAAGCATGCTACTTCTGAAGTTATATGTAGTTTCTTAAAGGAAAACATCATTTCCAGGTTTGGTGTGCCAAACAAAATTGTTGTTGACAATACTTCTACTTTCTTGTCAACCGAGATAACTGAGTTCTATTTTGAGCATAACATAACATTATCTCATTCATCTGACTATTACTCGCAAGGTAATGGCCAGGATGAATATGGAAATAAAAACTTGGTGATGATAATTTGCAAGCTTGTAAACGAGAATCAACATTTGTGGCACAACACTTTATATGATGCTTTGTGGGCAGATAGGATAACTCCAAAGTGTGCAATTGACATGTGTCTCCTTTTCAACTCTTGTATGAGTTGAATGCTGAAATTCCAATTACATTAAAACTTCCCGCTCTCAAGTTGGCTAAGGTCATTGAAGATGAGACTTTTGACAGTTAAGTTGATAAGTAGATAATGCATCTCTCTGAATTGGAGGAAAAATGAATTCAGGTGGCCAATTGTATCATAGAGCATCAAGAACAAGTTAAAAATATTTTTGACAAGAAAGCCCAGTCTTGTGAATTTCAAGTTGGTGATCTCATTCTCTTGTGGGACAAGCAAAGAGAGCCAAAAGGTATGCATGGAAAGTTCAATTCATTATGGATGAGGCCTTTCAAAATTCATCAGTTACATGGTGAAAATAGCTTTCTCTTGGAATACAAAGATGGGACACCATTTTCTCTTCCTCACAGTGGGAAACATCTGAAGCTCTTTACACAATAAGGTGATAGGTGTTCAATGTAAATATTTTTATAGTCCTTGTGTCTTTTTGTTTTTAAGTCTTGTTGAGTCTTTGTATTTTTGTTGCCTGACTCTATGCCCCATGGATGGATAAAGGCACTTGGAATTTGGAGTTCTTCTCCCTTCAATTATTCCTCAGAATGACTGAAGGAAGCTCCCTAGCTAGAGCCAACTATTATCCTCGAATCTAGCAACACTCCATTCACGGGATAACCCCCTACGAAACTCATCCATTTCATAGTTTCGTGTACTTCAGGCATGCAAAACGAGGAAAATTTCAATTTCCCTTGATGCGTAGTACTAAACCTCAAATCATCCATTTGAGCATCTCTCATTGTTCGTCTTTTGAAAATCTTTGAAATGGATATTTTTGCTGATTCCCACTCTTTGGGAGTTAGTTAATTTTTCACTCATGTCAAAGCGCTGATTTTCAACGCTCCTACATGAGCCTTATGTTTGAAAAAACATCTTCAAGTGTTGGAGTGGTGAAAATCACCGCTCCTACACCTTGCACTCACCCTTATGTGCACAAGCGGTGATTTTCACCGCTAGTGCATGTTTCCTTTTGTCAAGTCTATCACATGCACAAGCGATGATTTTTTCCGCTAGTGCATTTCACATGTTTCAAAAATGTTGGAGTGGTGATTTTCACTGCTCCTACATTTTCCCTCCCTTTTTGTACGCATGTCATTAATGCTTCTCAAGTCCATTAATAATCTTTTTAATGAATTATTCAAGTTGTTTTAGGTTATTTTATCCTCATTTTAATCCATTTCCTTCTCCCTCCTCGCACTGATCATTCTCCAAGCTCCAAATTAGATTGTGTTCATGGATTTTGTGAGCTTTCAAGCTAGGGTTTTTGTCTCATTCATCAGGTACTTTTTTGTGTCTTTCTTCTTTGTCGATCTTTGATGTTATCTATTTCTTACTTTTCTCCTGAGGCTAGGGTTTCAATACTTTTATTGAATCTTCATTTTTTGTTAAAAACATGCCCTAGTCTTTGTTTTGCGCATTTTATTCTCGTTGTTTTGAGTTTGTTATTTTCCGCCCAAATATCTATCCCCACTAGTGTTTCTAAGATTTTCATTTAAGTTTTCCCGTTCATATCCAAGCGGTGGAAATTTGAGATTGAGAAAATCAAAATGATTAAAGATTCAACGTTTTTGCCATGGTAATTTTTCACCAACTCCCAATGTAGGAGTGGTGAAAATCACTGCTCCTACATGGGAGTGACCTTCCCCAACTCAATATGCCTAGGCGGTGAAAAATACCACTCCCACACTTGAATCCAAAACAAAAAGGGTCATGCTCGAGTAGTAAAATTTAGTTCTCGAGCATGAACTCAACCTTCTCCCACATGCACAAGCGCTAATTTTTAGTGCCCTGACACAACTCATCCAAAATTTTAAAGGCATGTAGGAGTGTTGTTTTTCAGCGCTACTACATGCAAATGGATTTGACATCTGTAGGAGTGCTGATTTTCAACGCTCCTACAAAAAAAATAGTTTTTCACTTAAACACTCAGAAATAACTCCATTTTCTCTCTGAACCTCATTTCATCACCAATGCTCTATTTTCCATGCTCCATAGCTCGTTTTCACTTCCTCCAAATTTCCTGCTTGCTTCACACATTCCAACTCACTCTCATAAAGCATTTTCTCCTAATATATCCTAATCCATTGTTCTTGCAGTTCCTCTCAAGCTCTCATTAGATGATCCCTAAAGGTGAAATTCCTTGATCTTTGGTATTTTTAGATGACAATAGAAGAGGCTCTGTCATCTTCTAAGAAGGAGGGCAAGATGAAGTACAAGTATCAGGGTGTCTTTCTGCCTACTATTGTGATCTCAAAGGTGGATGAAATCAAAGACAATTGGTCATCAACACATGGATTATTTTTTAAAAAGAACTGAGAAGAAATCATTAGAAGAAAATTTGAGATCTATTGTTCATAGAAACTTGCACTTGGTATCTACATTCCCAACTATTGCTCATAACACATAGTTTTTTCTCCAAGTTGCATCTCATTACATCTGAGATGACAGAAGTGTGAGAGATTCCTCGAGATAAATCATGATGAGATTAGATCCTGAATTCTTTGATATTGTTTTCTGGGTTCCACACATGGAACAATATACAGAAACCTTTATTCAACAAGAATAGGAGATCTATGATAAGGATCCAAATAAAGCTAAAACATTGATTAATACTCAATGGTTGAAATATCCAAGGCCTGCTATCTCAAGATGCCCTAACGGGCTTCCTCGAAGTGATTTCAAAGAGGATGTTAGGGATATGATTACTCTCCTGAGCAGGATGAAAGGCTTTCCTATTTCATGCTATTTTCAAGATTAGATGTATGAGTACATCTGCATAATCTAGAGAAGAAAAGTACATATAGATTGGGGAACTCAGATAAGTGATGAAATTCATGAACAGTTGATCAATGTTCCAACCACTTTGAAATTTTACATGAATTCTTATTTGGTATATGTTGTTTTAGTTATGAGGCAATTTCCAGGGTTGTCTACAAAAGGAAACATAAATGTTGTACCTGTGTATGATTTCTATTATCAATTAAAATTAAGAGAAAGTATTAAACATTTCATAAGAGTCACAGATGCTTTCCTTACACCCCTACTGTTCACTTTTGATTTGAATCTTAAAAATAAAAGAGTATCAAATGAAGCCTACAAAGTTGTTAGTAATTTTGCATGTATCTTTTTGCAGTTTCTAACCTTCACATATTTGAGAGTAGGTTGTTATTCTGTGTGTCCATATATGTTACCCAAATATCCCTCATACAAGTGGATACTGATGGAGCTATGTAGACAGTTGATCTCGGTCCATAAGGAATGCTAGAGAATTCACAAGCCAGGTTTTAGGTTTCCATTGACTATTGGGAGATATACTATTCATAGTGTACAAAAAGAAAAGTCATTTGCTGCAAAAATGCAAATCATGACTATAAGGACATATAGATACAAATTTTACTTTGACTACCGAGATGTGAAGAAGAAACTAAAGAAAGATTATCGACATGTCTACCACTTTGAGGATATATGGGCAAGATGAAGAAGACATTCAGAGAATGGATTTTTGCAAGTTAATAGTGGAGCAGATCATATATCTTGGTGTAGCTGATATTCCAGAGGACTTCAAAGATCCTGGTGGCATCATGAATTCTACTTATGAAGAGGATGAAATTTCTATGAAGCCTTTACCTCCAATGCAATGGTCTAAGAAAGAAAGTGTTTCTATTAGAGAAAGACTTGCTCCTATTTTGCACAACATAGCTGAATGGTTGTATAGGCATGGCTTTCAAATGAAATATTTCAAGACAAAATTAGAAGGAGAAACACCAGGAGTAGAAAATACCCAACGGAAAGAGCTCCACACCAAAAAAAAAGCATGTGGTAACTCCCTCTTCTTCTCAAAGAGGTCCTAAGATCAAGTTTACTTTTGGAAAAAGTGCAACATAAGCAGTTGAAGAAGAGAAGGCTACAAAATCAAAACAACGACATGTAGAAGGAAAGGATCTTGCCTCTGAGGAACAATCATTCGAAGAAGAAGGGAACAAAAGTGAAGAATCAAAAGAATTTGGTGAGGAAGAATTTGTAGAAGATGAAGGTGAAGAAGAAGGTAATGAGGAGGAACTCAGGCATGATGATGAACAACCACTATCTCCCCATGAGAATATTGTTGAAGATATTCCCCAAACATCATCACCTGTTACTACTGTGTGTGTGAAATATTGGATCAATTTAAATAGAAATCAAACACATATTAATAAGACATTAAATAAAAAAGCTGAAAAGGAAAACATAATATGCAAACCGTAACAACAGCTTCTCGAAACCGTCTTATCTTCCTCTAACTTCAGTGTTTTGTTGCATCAATATTGCTCTCAGATCAACAGATCAAGCTCAACAAAAGGACATCTAAAGAACGAGATTCTAAAATGCACACTATGCTGAAATGCAAAAGCTATGCTAAGATGCTAGGATGAGAATATGGCTGTGATATTGAAACTGGTATGAATGCAATGCTGATTGCGTGTGCTCGTAGTGTATGCGTAGGTGTGCAAAAGTGAGTGCGTGCATGAGTATACGAAGTGTAACCAAAGCTTGGATTTGCGCCGGAATTTATAGAGTTTTCAAACGGATTTGATTGGCTGAATCGATCGATGGTCCGGATTAAGCTTGTTTCGAACGGATGGCGGGAGATTTTCAAAAGTGGAAGAGAAGATGGAAGGTTTCCCTTTTATTTCAATTTTCGTCATTGAGTTTCAAAGGGAAACTTCCATTTCGAAGGATGAGATGCAAATTTGGAAGGGCGAGTTAGCATGAGTTAGAAATTAAATAAATATATTTATTTAATTTGGGAAGTGGAGATGAAAATGGCAACCTACATAATTAAATAACTCATATTTAATTATGTTTAAAAATGAAATTAGGGTGAGGTGGAAAATATTAAATAAAATGTTTAATATTTTAAATTCAATTATGGGATGAAGAATATTCCATTATTCAAATATTTAAAAATATTTAAACTTTAGAATAGAATGATAATTAAATATAAATAAATTATAAAAATTTATTTAATTTAATTAAGCGAAAGGTGGAAATGTTAATAATTAAATAAAATTATTTATTTAATTAAAGTAGAAAAATTTAGAAAATGAACAATATAAATAAATAATTTAATTTATTTATATGTAGATAACATTAGAGGAATTAATTAAATAAATCATATTTAATTAATTAACAAGCTTAATCATGACCATTTTTAGACGTATACATTTTCCCCTCTTTGAAGTGATGTGTAAAACACATTGCTTCAAAGAAAAATAATATTTTTGCCCCAGATATGCCTTCGATATTTCTGCTGATGATGCCCCCTCGAGAGGTAAATTACGAATAAGAGAGAGAGTGATTTAGCTCACAACAGATAATGAAAAAGAAATGTCTCATTTTGAAAATAAAGTCAAATTTACCCTTGTTTGACCTTTAAAAGGTAAAAAGGTTGAAAAAGACAAGTCATTTGCACTTTTGACTTTGGTGAAAACTATAGCTGTGAGAGTGACATCACGACATGGAGATTCCCTATCATCGCCATCGATTCGAGAGATCGCGCAGATATCAGAGGCCAGCTACATATGGACCACCGATGAGTCAATCTATCCTCTTGTGCATTCAAATTTTTTCGTTTGAATCAAAAATTTCATGTTTTTCTATGGATTTAGATTTTAAAATTATGTTTGCGCGCATATAGAATAGTTTAGGTGCTTTCGAAAAAAATAGGCGTGCTTAGGGTATAAACAAACATGCATATAGGATTGATGTTAAATGTTTTAGGAAAAACTAGTCTAGCGCATCTCGTAAAAACTAGTGCGCATATAGGGTAGGATCGAAAATTTTAGGGGTAGAGAGCTTATAGGGAAAACAGACGCGCATATAGGAAAGCGCACATTCAGCAAAAACGGTGGCGCTTAGGTTGAATAAAGTGGCACATACGGGAAAACGTGCATAGGGGGTCTGTTTGAGTGCATCTGGTGAAAACAACGGCGCATAAGAGATTTAGCGCATCCTGTGAAGAGAACGGCGCATATGGTAAAATAGGCATAATTGATGTTTTGATGAGAATGATGATCTGTATTGCTTCCTTAGTCAATAGATTGTGAAATTGTTGTGTCATCATGCTGATATAGATAAAAATGATCAAATTGATTGATTGATAACTTTGCTTCCTAGGGTAGAAAACAAAGAGTAAATGATTGATATGATTTCTGATAAAATTGTTTTCGGCGATAGAAAACAAATAGTGATTGATTGTAGAATAGATTTGATATGATATCCAGCTAGATAGACTTGAGTTGATTTGATTGATAGGACTGATTGTGTGATATGGGTCATTGATTTTGATGCATTGATATGAGTCATTGATATGGGTCTGATATAGTTCACTTGATATGGATCACTGATAAAGGTCACTGATAGATTACTGATATAGGTCACTGATAGATATGGGTCTGATTGATGTTTGTTTTAAATGATTGATACTGAATGATTGATGTGATTATGATTACGTATCCCTGTGATGAAAATAGGAGGTTTTCAAAAACCTCCAGATTAGAGAGTGACATTCAGCAGGATGGGATAGGATCCCTGAGTTGACACCTGCTGACATAGCATTGATTGATACCTGTGGTTTGAGATCCTTGTTGGCGATGCCACCAATTAGGGTCAACAGAGGATTGTTGATAGCACTTGTAGAGCGATGGTACTTAGAGCACAACACCTTCCACATGCTGACCGGTGAGGTGAAAGTGACTCCTGAGGATGTGTATAGGATCCTAGGTATCCCTATTGTTGGAGCCCTTGTGTATTACGATCACAAGGAGCTGGGAGGCACAAATGCTTTGAGGAGAGTATATGGAGATGCACAGATCGCTGGGTAGTGGGTACCATGGGCAGACTTTCAGGGATATCCAGCCTTGCCGGCAGTTTTGGGTGCTTTCATTGGAGGTCTCCTTTGTCCAAATAGCCGGGCAAAGGGATTATCAGTGGGTTGGGGCAGGATTTTGGAGCAGATGTTGCTACAGCCGTGACGATATGCATGGGGGAGCTGCATGTTAGCTCATCTTTATCATGATTTGCACTAGGTGGTGTATAGAGGTTCCTCCAGTTTGTCTTGCGGGGTGACAGTGTTACAGATCTGGGCATGGGAGCATTTTTCTATGATGAGACCGATGTGCCCCAGAGTTAGGCCACCAGGCAGGCCGTATATATATATATGTATGCTATGTTCCTTACCCAGCCCAAGCTGGGCAAGGTAGATTATTGGAGGCATCTTTTGGATGATATGGATACAGTCGTATGGCGACCATATCTGGATTGCTAGCCATGGGCTATCGATGACATAGAGATGCCATACATATGCATCCCTTGGTTCCTGATAGGGAGGACTCCTTTCATTTTGGAGAGATTTTTGGCATTGCGGGTGCAGAGGCAGTTCAGATTCACGCAGGGGATGCCGCAGGGGGTTGCACATTATGCCCAGAGCAGAGACGAGGCCAGATGGGGGCCATGTCTTTCTTATCAGGCCGCATATACAAAGTTCATAGCATTAGCTCCTGAGGATTGGGATGACAGGCGCGATATTATTGATGCTGGGATGTCGGATGAGTACTCTGCATATTTTCACATGCATCCCTTTCCTCGGTTCACCAGTTTGGATGAGCCAGCACCGATTTTGGTAGTACCATAGCCAGGGGCAGTGGGACAGGAAGATATGGCTGGTGGTGCGTAGGGAGCAGTTGGAGGAGAGGAGGTGGAGAGCAGAGATGAGGAGAGCTCAGATGATGATGATGATGGTGGAAATGACGGTGGAGAGGGGGGACATGTGCTGGGGAGGTCGGGGCTGAATATTCTAAGGGGTGTCCAGATTATGCGACGACCGAGGATAGGGATCAGGAGACGGACAGTGGTTCGAATGACATCCTCCTCGCAGCAGGGACAAATTGCTACACTTCAGGCCCAAGTGCAGACATTACAGGGGCAGTAGGGGCAGTTACAGAGTCAGCTAGGGTAGGCATAGGCTTTCATTGTACAGCTTCAGGTGCAGCTGGCACAGGCACAGGCACAAGCACCTGCCCTAGGCCCATAGTTAGCCTAGGTGATAGCAGAGAGGGATGCATTCAGGCGACAGGCAGTAGAGGCTGAGGGCGTGGCTCAGAGATTGATGGGAACTGTAGAGAGTGCGTCACTATGGGATGCCATTGCTGAGGGAATGGAGATGGCACGAGAGGCTGAGTACTATAGGGTGAGATACGAGGAGTTGTGTCCTCCAGAGCACAGAGAGCCATACCCATGGTCCCATAGCAGGACTAGGAGCAGATCACAGACACATACCCAGAGCAGGGGAGTGACGGGGCCATGGCAGGATCCAGATGCAGGCACCAGTGGCAGACCACCTCCTTCTAGACCAACACCATTAGCAGCATCTAGTTTCATTGAACATTTGGACATTTGTATCATTTTTGATGAGCGATGATATGCAGCGGCGATGATTATTTTGATGATGATTTGATGTGGATTTATGATGTGATGATGTGATATACATTTATTTCTGTGTTTATGCATTTGAATGATTTTGATGAATACCATTATATGCAGGATTATTTGATTATAATGTTTTATTATGATGATGATGATTTGATGATGTGTACTAATGATGTCATGCATATGATTGATTTATGAAGTGTATATGGAATGTTTATTATTTTTGGATTTTTCAATGTAGATAAAAGATGAAAAAATGAATGTTGTGTTCATGATATGTATTATGATATGATGTGATGTGAAATGATATGAGTAGATAAAATGTTATGACATGAGATGATAGGAATAATGATATTGAGGTGAATGAATAGTGATGTATGATAAAATGATATGTGATGAAATAGAATGGTTTGTAATGAGAACGAATGAATAAATGAAATGATAAATGAGATTATAATGAAATGAAATGATATGAAATGATAAAATGATAAATGAAATGGTATGGAATGAAATGTTAAATGATATGAAATGAAATGTTAACTGGATAGATGATAATGAGATGAAATTGTTAAATGATATGATATGAAATATAAAAAATAAAAATAAATAAATGATTATAATAATAATAAAATGAGATGATATGAATGAAATGAAGGATAATGATAGTGAAGTGATATGTTTTGATAACGATAATGAAATGAATGATAATGATGTAATGAATAATGAGTGAAATGAGGTGATAATGAGATGGTAATGACATGAATGAAATGATAAAATATGAGATGAATGATGATGCAATAAATGGTAATGATAATAACATAATGAAAAGATGACAATATAATAATAATGAATGGAGGGAATGAATGATAAATGAATGAAATGAAATGACTATAATATAATGATAATGAATGAAATGATAATGGGAATGAATGAAATGATAATGGGAATGAATGATAAATGAATGAAATGATTATAATATAATGATAATGAATGAAATGATAATGGGAATGAATGATAAATGAATGAAATGATTATAATATAATGATAATGAATGAAATGATAATGGGAATGAATGATAAATGAATGAAATGATTATAAAATGGTAATGAAGTGTATATGAGACTAATATGAGTGATAATAATAATGCGATGATTCAAATGATAATGATAATGAAAAATGAAATGAATGGAATAACTATAATGGTAATGTGATGTTAAGATGATAATAATGAAATGATGGAATGATAATATTAAATGATAATGATATGAAGCGGAATTGTTAAATGATAATGATAATGAAGTAATAATGAATGGCTAATGGGATGAAATGGAAATGATAAAACAATATGGAATGAAAATGATATGGATATGAATGGAATGAGGAAAAATATGAAATGATAAAGAAAAATGAAATGCAAATGGAATGTTGATGAAATGGAAATGCAACTAATATGAAATGATAAAATGACAATGGATGCAATAATGAAATGATATGAAATGATAATGAATGCAATAATGAAATGATATGAAATGATGAAATGATAATGAATGCAATAATAAAATGATAATGAAAATGAAACTAATATGAAATGATAAAATGATAATGATGATGCAATGATATGAAACTAATATGAAATGATAATGAAATGCAACAATGATGGAATGATATGAAAATGCAATGATGATGAAATGATATGATGATGAAATGATATGAAAATACAACGATATGAAAATGCAACGATGATGAAATGATATGAAACTGATATGAAATGATAAGGATATGAAGCTAATATGAAATGATAATAAATGATAATGCCATGATAAGATGATAATGCAATGAAAATATGCAATGATAAGATGATAATGTTAATGAAAATGCTACAAATGTTTGCATTGTCCTCCACAAATAGTCCAAAGAAATATGACAGCCATTGACCTTTCAAAAACTCTTGGTACAAATCCAATATGCAGTTATGTATAATGACCTAAAATGAAATGCAACTAAATGAAACCGACTATTTTGTTGAGCCTTTTAGTGAGCCTGCTTAAATCATCATAGAGCGTTTGAAAATGTTGGAAGTGTGTACAAGCATCAGAGGGGAAATTAGCACCAATGATGACCTGAGTACAACTTTCA
>VDFB02000017.1:238621845-238804850 GCA_007258455.2 Sequoia sempervirens
AAAGGTAAGCTTCTTGGTCACGTGGTGTCCACAAAAGGTATCAAGATTGACTCAGAAAGAGTCAAAAGTATCAAATCACTTGCTTTTCCATCAATTAAGAAAGATGTTCATTCTTTCTTTGGAAAGGTGAGTTTTTTTCCAAGATTCCTTTTAGATTTTATAGAAAAGACTCATCATATTGTTAATATGATGAAAGGTACTACCACTTTTCATTGGAAGACAAAAGGGAAAGTTGCATTCGATGATATCAAAGAGGTTATTTCTCATGTGCCAGTGTTAGTTTGCCTAGACTACATGAAGGAATTCATCATGTATAGTTATGCTTCTGAGCATACACTTTCAACAATTCTGGTACAAGAGAATAGTGAGGGTTTTGAATCCCCAATTGCGTTCATGAGCTGTCCTCTAAAAAATTATGAATTGAAATATTCCCAAATGGAAAACATGCTTTTTTTGTGGTTAAGGTTGTTAAACATTTCTGGTTCTACATCCTTAATAGCCATGTTAAATTCTTGGTCCCAGATTCAACCGTTAAGTCTATCTTGACACTGTAGGAGTTTGGGACAAAAAGAGGCAATTAGATTGCCAAGATTCAAGAATACAACATGGAAATCAAGCCTACCAAACTGATACATGGGCGAGGTTTATGTCTGCTCATTGCCGAAAATAATCCTTATGAAGAAGTTTCAGAGACTGAGGAGGTAGATCCAAGTGAACTTCCAATGGTGTTATTTGTCAGTATTATTGATGAGTGGTATTCCAACATTGCCCATTTTATCACTTATGGGGAATTTCCTAATCATTTGAATCCAAAGGAGAAAAGAACCATCAAACTAAAGTCAAAATTTTTTGTCTTATAGGACAATAGTTTGTACAAGCGTGCATTGGATGGAACTTTCTTGCGTTGTGTTGATGAAGAACAATAGGAAAAAATTGTTGAAGTCATATCATGACTTAGCATGTGGAGGACACTTTTTAGAAGTAGTTACTGCTCACAAGATCCTAAGAGAAAAGTATTACTGGCCTACACTCTTTCAGGATGCGTACTCTTGGGTACGCAAATGTGAGCTATGTTATTAGTTCGTAGGTAAACCAAAGTTGGCAACTTTTCCTTTGAAACCAATTGTCATTGAAGAACCCTTTTAGCAATGGGGAATTGATTTCATCGGTGCGGTAAATCCACCTTCAAGTGTGGGACACACCTATGTCCTAACTGCAACTGACTACTTCACCAAGTGGGTGGAGGAAATTCCAGTTAAGCATGCTACTTCTGAAGTTATATGTAGTTTCTTAAAGGAAAACATCATTTCCAGGTTTGGTGTGCCAAACAAAATTGTTGTTGACAATACTTCTACTTTCTTGTCAACCGAGATAACTGAGTTCTATTTTGAGCATAACATAACATTATCTCATTCATCTGACTATTACTCGCAAGGTAATGGCCAGGATGAATATGGAAATAAAAACTTGGTGATGATAATTTGCAAGCTTGTAAACGAGAATCAACATTTGTGGCACAACACTTTATATGATGCTTTGTGGGCAGATAGGATAACTCCAAAGTGTGCAATTGACATGTGTCTCCTTTTCAACTCTTGTATGAGTTGAATGCTGAAATTCCAATTACATTAAAACTTCCCGCTCTCAAGTTGGCTAAGGTCATTGAAGATGAGACTTTTGACAGTTAAGTTGATAAGTAGATAATGCATCTCTCTGAATTGGAGGAAAAATGAATTCAGGTGGCCAATTGTATCATAGAGCATCAAGAACAAGTTAAAAATATTTTTGACAAGAAAGCCCAGTCTTGTGAATTTCAAGTTGGTGATCTCATTCTCTTGTGGGACAAGCAAAGAGAGCCAAAAGGTATGCATGGAAAGTTCAATTCATTATGGATGAGGCCTTTCAAAATTCATCAGTTACATGGTGAAAATAGCTTTCTCTTGGAATACAAAGATGGGACACCATTTTCTCTTCCTCACAGTGGGAAACATCTGAAGCTCTTTACACAATAAGGTGATAGGTGTTCAATGTAAATATTTTTATAGTCCTTGTGTCTTTTTGTTTTTAAGTCTTGTTGAGTCTTTGTATTTTTGTTGCCTGACTCTATGCCCCATGGATGGATAAAGGCACTTGGAATTTGGAGTTCTTCTCCCTTCAATTATTCCTCAGAATGACTGAAGGAAGCTCCCTAGCTAGAGCCAACTATTATCCTCGAATCTAGCAACACTCCATTCACGGGATAACCCCCTACGAAACTCATCCATTTCATAGTTTCGTGTACTTCAGGCATGCAAAACGAGGAAAATTTCAATTTCCCTTGATGCGTAGTACTAAACCTCAAATCATCCATTTGAGCATCTCTCATTGTTCGTCTTTTGAAAATCTTTGAAATGGATATTTTTGCTGATTCCCACTCTTTGGGAGTTAGTTAATTTTTCACTCATGTCAAAGCGCTGATTTTCAACGCTCCTACATGAGCCTTATGTTTGAAAAAACATCTTCAAGTGTTGGAGTGGTGAAAATCACCGCTCCTACACCTTGCACTCACCCTTATGTGCACAAGCGGTGATTTTCACCGCTAGTGCATGTTTCCTTTTGTCAAGTCTATCACATGCACAAGCGATGATTTTTTCCGCTAGTGCATTTCACATGTTTCAAAAATGTTGGAGTGGTGATTTTCACTGCTCCTACATTTTCCCTCCCTTTTTGTACGCATGTCATTAATGCTTCTCAAGTCCATTAATAATCTTTTTAATGAATTATTCAAGTTGTTTTAGGTTATTTTATCCTCATTTTAATCCATTTCCTTCTCCCTCCTCGCACTGATCATTCTCCAAGCTCCAAATTAGATTGTGTTCATGGATTTTGTGAGCTTTCAAGCTAGGGTTTTTGTCTCATTCATCAGGTACTTTTTTGTGTCTTTCTTCTTTGTCGATCTTTGATGTTATCTATTTCTTACTTTTCTCCTGAGGCTAGGGTTTCAATACTTTTATTGAATCTTCATTTTTTGTTAAAAACATGCCCTAGTCTTTGTTTTGCGCATTTTATTCTCGTTGTTTTGAGTTTGTTATTTTCCGCCCAAATATCTATCCCCACTAGTGTTTCTAAGATTTTCATTTAAGTTTTCCCGTTCATATCCAAGCGGTGGAAATTTGAGATTGAGAAAATCAAAATGATTAAAGATTCAACGTTTTTGCCATGGTAATTTTTCACCAACTCCCAATGTAGGAGTGGTGAAAATCACTGCTCCTACATGGGAGTGACCTTCCCCAACTCAATATGCCTAGGCGGTGAAAAATACCACTCCCACACTTGAATCCAAAACAAAAAGGGTCATGCTCGAGTAGTAAAATTTAGTTCTCGAGCATGAACTCAACCTTCTCCCACATGCACAAGCGCTAATTTTTAGTGCCCTGACACAACTCATCCAAAATTTTAAAGGCATGTAGGAGTGTTGTTTTTCAGCGCTACTACATGCAAATGGATTTGACATCTGTAGGAGTGCTGATTTTCAACGCTCCTACAAAAAAAATAGTTTTTCACTTAAACACTCAGAAATAACTCCATTTTCTCTCTGAACCTCATTTCATCACCAATGCTCTATTTTCCATGCTCCATAGCTCGTTTTCACTTCCTCCAAATTTCCTGCTTGCTTCACACATTCCAACTCACTCTCATAAAGCATTTTCTCCTAATATATCCTAATCCATTGTTCTTGCAGTTCCTCTCAAGCTCTCATTAGATGATCCCTAAAGGTGAAATTCCTTGATCTTTGGTATTTTTAGATGACAATAGAAGAGGCTCTGTCATCTTCTAAGAAGGAGGGCAAGATGAAGTACAAGTATCAGGGTGTCTTTCTGCCTACTATTGTGATCTCAAAGGTGGATGAAATCAAAGACAATTGGTCATCAACACATGGATTATTTTTTAAAAAGAACTGAGAAGAAATCATTAGAAGAAAATTTGAGATCTATTGTTCATAGAAACTTGCACTTGGTATCTACATTCCCAACTATTGCTCATAACACATAGTTTTTTCTCCAAGTTGCATCTCATTACATCTGAGATGACAGAAGTGTGAGAGATTCCTCGAGATAAATCATGATGAGATTAGATCCTGAATTCTTTGATATTGTTTTCTGGGTTCCACACATGGAACAATATACAGAAACCTTTATTCAACAAGAATAGGAGATCTATGATAAGGATCCAAATAAAGCTAAAACATTGATTAATACTCAATGGTTGAAATATCCAAGGCCTGCTATCTCAAGATGCCCTAACGGGCTTCCTCGAAGTGATTTCAAAGAGGATGTTAGGGATATGATTACTCTCCTGAGCAGGATGAAAGGCTTTCCTATTTCATGCTATTTTCAAGATTAGATGTATGAGTACATCTGCATAATCTAGAGAAGAAAAGTACATATAGATTGGGGAACTCAGATAAGTGATGAAATTCATGAACAGTTGATCAATGTTCCAACCACTTTGAAATTTTACATGAATTCTTATTTGGTATATGTTGTTTTAGTTATGAGGCAATTTCCAGGGTTGTCTACAAAAGGAAACATAAATGTTGTACCTGTGTATGATTTCTATTATCAATTAAAATTAAGAGAAAGTATTAAACATTTCATAAGAGTCACAGATGCTTTCCTTACACCCCTACTGTTCACTTTTGATTTGAATCTTAAAAATAAAAGAGTATCAAATGAAGCCTACAAAGTTGTTAGTAATTTTGCATGTATCTTTTTGCAGTTTCTAACCTTCACATATTTGAGAGTAGGTTGTTATTCTGTGTGTCCATATATGTTACCCAAATATCCCTCATACAAGTGGATACTGATGGAGCTATGTAGACAGTTGATCTCGGTCCATAAGGAATGCTAGAGAATTCACAAGCCAGGTTTTAGGTTTCCATTGACTATTGGGAGATATACTATTCATAGTGTACAAAAAGAAAAGTCATTTGCTGCAAAAATGCAAATCATGACTATAAGGACATATAGATACAAATTTTACTTTGACTACCGAGATGTGAAGAAGAAACTAAAGAAAGATTATCGACATGTCTACCACTTTGAGGATATATGGGCAAGATGAAGAAGACATTCAGAGAATGGATTTTTGCAAGTTAATAGTGGAGCAGATCATATATCTTGGTGTAGCTGATATTCCAGAGGACTTCAAAGATCCTGGTGGCATCATGAATTCTACTTATGAAGAGGATGAAATTTCTATGAAGCCTTTACCTCCAATGCAATGGTCTAAGAAAGAAAGTGTTTCTATTAGAGAAAGACTTGCTCCTATTTTGCACAACATAGCTGAATGGTTGTATAGGCATGGCTTTCAAATGAAATATTTCAAGACAAAATTAGAAGGAGAAACACCAGGAGTAGAAAATACCCAACGGAAAGAGCTCCACACCAAAAAAAAAGCATGTGGTAACTCCCTCTTCTTCTCAAAGAGGTCCTAAGATCAAGTTTACTTTTGGAAAAAGTGCAACATAAGCAGTTGAAGAAGAGAAGGCTACAAAATCAAAACAACGACATGTAGAAGGAAAGGATCTTGCCTCTGAGGAACAATCATTCGAAGAAGAAGGGAACAAAAGTGAAGAATCAAAAGAATTTGGTGAGGAAGAATTTGTAGAAGATGAAGGTGAAGAAGAAGGTAATGAGGAGGAACTCAGGCATGATGATGAACAACCACTATCTCCCCATGAGAATATTGTTGAAGATATTCCCCAAACATCATCACCTGTTACTACTGTGTGTGTGAAATATTGGATCAATTTAAATAGAAATCAAACACATATTAATAAGACATTAAATAAAAAAGCTGAAAAGGAAAACATAATATGCAAACCGTAACAACAGCTTCTCGAAACCGTCTTATCTTCCTCTAACTTCAGTGTTTTGTTGCATCAATATTGCTCTCAGATCAACAGATCAAGCTCAACAAAAGGACATCTAAAGAACGAGATTCTAAAATGCACACTATGCTGAAATGCAAAAGCTATGCTAAGATGCTAGGATGAGAATATGGCTGTGATATTGAAACTGGTATGAATGCAATGCTGATTGCGTGTGCTCGTAGTGTATGCGTAGGTGTGCAAAAGTGAGTGCGTGCATGAGTATACGAAGTGTAACCAAAGCTTGGATTTGCGCCGGAATTTATAGAGTTTTCAAACGGATTTGATTGGCTGAATCGATCGATGGTCCGGATTAAGCTTGTTTCGAACGGATGGCGGGAGATTTTCAAAAGTGGAAGAGAAGATGGAAGGTTTCCCTTTTATTTCAATTTTCGTCATTGAGTTTCAAAGGGAAACTTCCATTTCGAAGGATGAGATGCAAATTTGGAAGGGCGAGTTAGCATGAGTTAGAAATTAAATAAATATATTTATTTAATTTGGGAAGTGGAGATGAAAATGGCAACCTACATAATTAAATAACTCATATTTAATTATGTTTAAAAATGAAATTAGGGTGAGGTGGAAAATATTAAATAAAATGTTTAATATTTTAAATTCAATTATGGGATGAAGAATATTCCATTATTCAAATATTTAAAAATATTTAAACTTTAGAATAGAATGATAATTAAATATAAATAAATTATAAAAATTTATTTAATTTAATTAAGCGAAAGGTGGAAATGTTAATAATTAAATAAAATTATTTATTTTAATTAAAGTAGAAAAATTTAGAAAATGAACAATATAAATAAATAATTAAATTTATTTATATGTAGATAACATTAGAGGAATTAATTAAATAAATCATATTTAATTAATTAACAAGCTTAATCATGACCATTTTTAGACGTATACATTTTCCCCTCTTTGAAGTGATGTGTAAAACACATTGCTTCAAAGAAAAATAATATTTTTCCCCAGATATCGATATTTCTGGATGATGCCCCCTCGAGAGGTAAATTACGAATAAGAGAGAGAGTGATTTAGCTCACAACAGATAATGAAAAAGAAATGTCTCATTTTGAAAATAAAGTCAAATTTACCCTTGTTTGACCTTTAAAAGGTAAAAAGGTTGAAAAAGACAAGTCATTTGCACTTTTGACTTTGGTGAAAACTATAGCTGTGAGAGTGACATCACGACATGGAGATTCCCTATCATCGCCATCGATTCGAGAGATCGCGCAGATATCAGAGGCCAGCTACATATGGACCACCGATGAGTCAATCTATCCTCTTGTGCATTCAAATTTTTTCGTTTGAATCAAAAATTTCATGTTTTTCTATGGATTTAGATTTTAAAATTATGTTTGCGCGCATATAGAATAGTTTAGGTGCTTTCGAAAAAAATAGGCGTGCTTAGGGTATAAACAAACATGCATATAGGATTGATGTTAAATGTTTTAGGAAAAACTAGTCTAGCGCATCTCGTAAAAACTAGTGCGCATATAGGGTAGGATCGAAAATTTTAGGGGTAGAGAGCTTATAGGGAAAACAGACGCGCATATAGGAAAGCGCACATTCAGCAAAAACGGTGGCGCTTAGGTTGAATAAAGTGGCACATACGGGAAAACGTGCATAGGGGGTCTGTTTGAGTGCATCTGGTGAAAACAACGGCGCATAAGAGATTTAGCGCATCCTGTGAAGAGAACGGCGCATATGGTAAAATAGGCATAATTGATGTTTTGATGAGAATGATGATCTGTATTGCTTCCTTAGTCAATAGATTGTGAAATTGTTGTGTCATCATGCTGATATAGATAAAAATGATCAAATTGATTGATTGATAACTTTGCTTCCTAGGGTAGAAAACAAAGAGTAAATGATTGATATGATTTCTGATAAAATTGTTTTCGGCGATAGAAAACAAATAGTGATTGATTGTAGAATAGATTTGATATGATATCCAGCTAGATAGACTTGAGTTGATTTGATTGATAGGACTGATTGTGTGATATGGGTCATTGATTTTGATGCATTGATATGAGTCATTGATATGGGTCTGATATAGTTCACTTGATATGGATCACTGATAAAGGTCACTGATAGATTACTGATATAGGTCACTGATAGATATGGGTCTGATTGATGTTTGTTTTAAATGATTGATACTGAATGATTGATGTGATTATGATTACGTATCCCTGTGATGAAAATAGGAGGTTTTCAAAAACCTCCAGATTAGAGAGTGACATTCAGCAGGATGGGATAGGATCCCTGAGTTGACACCTGCTGACATAGCATTGATTGATACCTGTGGTTTGAGATCCTTGTTGGCGATGCCACCAATTAGGGTCAACAGAGGATTGTTGATAGCACTTGTAGAGCGATGGTACTTAGAGCACAACACCTTCCACATGCTGACCGGTGAGGTGAAAGTGACTCCTGAGGATGTGTATAGGATCCTAGGTATCCCTATTGTTGGAGCCCTTGTGTATTACGATCACAAGGAGCTGGGAGGCACAAATGCTTTGAGGAGAGTATATGGAGATGCACAGATCGCTGGGTAGTGGGTACCATGGGCAGACTTTCAGGGATATCCAGCCTTGCCGGCAGTTTTGGGTGCTTTCATTGGAGGTCTCCTTTGTCCAAATAGCCGGGCAAAGGGATTATCAGTGGGTTGGGGCAGGATTTTGGAGCAGATGTTGCTACAGCCGTGACGATATGCATGGGGGAGCTGCATGTTAGCTCATCTTTATCATGATTTGCACTAGGTGGTGTATAGAGGTTCCTCCAGTTTGTCTTGCGGGGTGACAGTGTTACAGATCTGGGCATGGGAGCATTTTTCTATGATGAGACCGATGTGCCCCAGAGTTAGGCCACCAGGCAGGCCGTATATATATATATGTATGCTATGTTCCTTACCCAGCCCAAGCTGGGCAAGGTAGATTATTGGAGGCATCTTTTGGATGATATGGATACAGTCGTATGGCGACCATATCTGGATTGCTAGCCATGGGCTATCGATGACATAGAGATGCCATACATATGCATCCCTTGGTTCCTGATAGGGAGGACTCCTTTCATTTTGGAGAGATTTTTGGCATTGCGGGTGCAGAGGCAGTTCAGATTCACGCAGGGGATGCCGCAGGGGGTTGCACATTATGCCCAGAGCAGAGACGAGGCCAGATGGGGGCCATGTCTTTCTTATCAGGCCGCATATACAAAGTTCATAGCATTAGCTCCTGAGGATTGGGATGACAGGCGCGATATTATTGATGCTGGGATGTCGGATGAGTACTCTGCATATTTTCACATGCATCCCTTTCCTCGGTTCACCAGTTTGGATGAGCCAGCACCGATTTTGGTAGTACCATAGCCAGGGGCAGTGGGACAGGAAGATATGGCTGGTGGTGCGTAGGGAGCAGTTGGAGGAGAGGAGGTGGAGAGCAGAGATGAGGAGAGCTCAGATGATGATGATGATGGTGGAAATGACGGTGGAGAGGGGGGACATGTGCTGGGGAGGTCGGGGCTGAATATTCTAAGGGGTGTCCAGATTATGCGACGACCGAGGATAGGGATCAGGAGACGGACAGTGGTTCGAATGACATCCTCCTCGCAGCAGGGACAAATTGCTACACTTCAGGCCCAAGTGCAGACATTACAGGGGCAGTAGGGGCAGTTACAGAGTCAGCTAGGGTAGGCATAGGCTTTCATTGTACAGCTTCAGGTGCAGCTGGCACAGGCACAGGCACAAGCACCTGCCCTAGGCCCATAGTTAGCCTAGGTGATAGCAGAGAGGGATGCATTCAGGCGACAGGCAGTAGAGGCTGAGGGCGTGGCTCAGAGATTGATGGGAACTGTAGAGAGTGCGTCACTATGGGATGCCATTGCTGAGGGAATGGAGATGGCACGAGAGGCTGAGTACTATAGGGTGAGATACGAGGAGTTGTGTCCTCCAGAGCACAGAGAGCCATACCCATGGTCCCATAGCAGGACTAGGAGCAGATCACAGACACATACCCAGAGCAGGGGAGTGACGGGGCCATGGCAGGATCCAGATGCAGGCACCAGTGGCAGACCACCTCCTTCTAGACCAACACCATTAGCAGCATCTAGTTTCATTGAACATTTGGACATTTGTATCATTTTTGATGAGCGATGATATGCAGCGGCGATGATTATTTTGATGATGATTTGATGTGGATTTATGATGTGATGATGTGATATACATTTATTTCTGTGTTTATGCATTTGAATGATTTTGATGAATACCATTATATGCAGGATTATTTGATTATAATGTTTTATTATGATGATGATGATTTGATGATGTGTACTAATGATGTCATGCATATGATTGATTTATGAAGTGTATATGGAATGTTTATTATTTTTGGATTTTTCAATGTAGATAAAAGATGAAAAAATGAATGTTGTGTTCATGATATGTATTATGATATGATGTGATGTGAAATGATATGAGTAGATAAAATGTTATGACATGAGATGATAGGAATAATGATATTGAGGTGAATGAATAGTGATGTATGATAAAATGATATGTGATGAAATAGAATGGTTTGTAATGAGAACGAATGAATAAATGAAATGATAAATGAGATTATAATGAAATGAAATGATATGAAATGATAAAATGATAAATGAAATGGTATGGAATGAAATGTTAAATGATATGAAATGAAATGTTAACTGGATAGATGATAATGAGATGAAATTGTTAAATGATATGATATGAAATATAAAAAATAAAAATAAATAAATGATTATAATAATAATAAAATGAGATGATATGAATGAAATGAAGGATAATGATAGTGAAGTGATATGTTTTGATAACGATAATGAAATGAATGATAATGATGTAATGAATAATGAGTGAAATGAGGTGATAATGAGATGGTAATGACATGAATGAAATGATAAAATATGAGATGAATGATGATGCAATAAATGGTAATGATAATGAAATAATGAAAAGATGACAATATAATAATAATGAATGGAGGGAATGAATGATAAATGAATGAAATGAAATGACTATAATATAATGATAATGAATGAAATGATAATGGGAATGAATGATAAATGAATGAAATGATTATAATATAATGATAATGAATGAAATGATAATGGGAATGAATGATAAATGAATGAAATGATTATAAAATGGTAATGAAGTGTATATGAGACTAATATGAGTGATAATAATAATGCGATGATTCAAATGATAATGATAATGAAAAATGAAATGAATGGAATAACTATAATGGTAATGTGATGTTAAGATGATAATAATGAAATGATGGAATGATAATATTAAATGATAATGATATGAAGCGGAATTGTTAAATGATAATGATAATGAAGTAATAATGAATGGCTAATGGGATGAAATGGAAATGATAAAACAATATGGAATGAAAATGATATGGATATGAATGGAATGAGGAAAAATATGAAATGATAAAGAAAAATGAAATGCAAATGGAATGTTGATGAAATGGAAATGCAACTAATATGAAATGATAAAATGACAATGGATGCAATAATGAAATGATATGAAATGATAATGAATGCAATAATGAAATGATATGAAATGATGAAATGATAATGAATGCAATAATAAAATGATAATGAAAATGAAACTAATATGAAATGATAAAATGATAATGATGATGCAATGATATGAAACTAATATGAAATGATAATGAAATGCAACAATGATGGAATGATATGAAAATGCAATGATGATGAAATGATATGATGATGAAATGATATGAAAATACAACGATATGAAAATGCAACGATGATGAAATGATATGAAACTGATATGAAATGATAAGGATATGAAGCTAATATGAAATGATAATAAATGATAATGCCATGATAAGATGATAATGCAATGAAAATATGCAATGATAAGATGATAATGTTAATGAAAATGCTACAAATGTTTGCATTGTCCTCCACAAATAGTCCAAAGAAATATGACAGCCATTGACCTTTCAAAAACTCTTGGTACAAATCCAATATGCAGTTATGTATAATGACCTAAAATGAAATGCAACTAAATGAAACCGACTATTTTGTTGAGCCTTTTAGTGAGCCTGCTTAAATCATCATAGAGCGTTTGAAAATGTTGGAAGTGTGTACAAGCATCAGAGGGGAAATTAGCACCAATGATGACCTGAGTACAACTTTCATGATGTTTGATATAGCAAGTGAATACAAGCATCTAGGTATAATTGAACCGAGATGACCTGAGCATTTCTTGCATGAACAGACAAAGACTAACCACTATCTGAGGCAAGTTTGGAACTGTCATCAATGATAAACTTTGGAAAATCATGTCTCATGACATACTTGCAACAAATAAATGATTAACCTCAAAACAACAGACCAAGAAAAATCATCCTCTTTCCTTGTCACTCTAGTTCAGTACATCATCGAGTGTGCTCCAGAGAAATGACATCAAAAAATAAACAACCATTTTTCAAAAATGAAATACTGTGATTCCAAACATTAGTCAGATTAGAGATCATCCAGATATGAGTCATGATAAGGTACGTAACTGAAAGCTACTGTGATACGGATCAATGATTGGATGTTTGATTTGGTTGTTTTGTTTGCGTGATTGGTTTCAATGTCATTGTCCTACTGTTTTGGTAAAATCTGAAAGTTGATTGCCCCCAGTATGCATGTGTTTGTCCTTGGTATCAACATAACTTGCTGAAAATGAATATGTACAATAATCAAGCCATGATAAGATGTTATCACTCGAGGCAAATGATGGTAGCATGGTGCTGGTGTGACCTTAAGATGATGGAAAATATGTATGAAAAGGAAAGCTGAAAAGTTAAGTGCAGAACATGAACTAATAGATGGAGAGCCCCAAATAGTGTCTGTTTGCCAGATTTTCACTATTTGTTCTTATTGCATTTTTCTTGTCAATAGACTGCCTATTTGCCAGGTTTTCACCAGGGTAACCTTTTTTTAGGACTTTTTTTAATTTTTTTGGATTTTTTTAGGACTTTTTCTGATTTTTTGGATTTTTTCAGGACTTTTCACCAGGGTAACCTTTTTTTAGGACTTTTTTTAATTTTTTTGGATTTTTTTAGGACTTTTTCTGATTTTTTGGATTTTTTCAGGACTTTTTCACATTTTTTGATTTTTTCGTGACTTTTTCTGGATTTTTGGATTTTCAGACTTTTCTAATTTTGGATTTTTTCAAGACTTTTTCTGCTTTTTAGATTTTTCAAGACTTTTCTTGATTTTTCAATTTTTTAGGACTTTTCCGATTTTTCAACAAATTTTTCGTGACTTTCTCATTTTTTGGATTTTTCAGATTTTTCTGATTTTTGATTTTTTCTGGATTTTTCTGAGATTTTTTAGGACTTTTCTAATTTTTTGGATTTTTTCAAGACTTTTTCTGATTTTTGATAACCGCCTTAGACATACTACTTTTTCAGATGCATGCTATTGATAGGTTCATCAAACAGGTCCCCTTTTGGCGTTGATAGCTTGTATGCTCCTGAACCATAAACTATGATAACCACATAAGGACCTAGCCAATTTGGTTTGAACTTTCCTTTCTTTTCTCTGTCTTGTTGATTGCGTGGATTCTCTTTCAGAACAAGATCACCCACCTGAAAGGTACGTGGCTTTACTTTGTGGTTATAGCTACGAGACATCATCTTTTGATATGCTTTTAGATGATCAGCTGCTCTTTGTCTCTTTTCATCTAGGAGTTCTAGTTCTTGGAGTTGGGAAACTCTATATTCATCATCTGTTGTAAGGCCTTTCAATGATACTCTGAGTGAGGGAATCTCAACCTCTAAGGGAAATATTTCCTCTGCTCCATAGACAAGAGCGAATGGTGTTGCTCTTGTTGGCGTGCGGATGCTGGTTCTGTAAGCCCATAAGGCAGGATTGAGTTGAACATGTCAATCCTTCCCTAAAGCATTCACAGTCTTTTTCAATATTTTCAATATTGTTTTATTTGAGGCCTCTGCTTGGCCATTCCCTTGAGGATAGTAAGGTGTTGAGTATTTATGCTGTATGTGAAATCTCTCACAAAGTTCATCAACATCCTGATTTTTGAATGGACGTCCATTATCTGTAATAATGGAGTTGAGAATGCCATACCGACAAATAATATAGTTGAACATAAATGATGATATTTGTTTGCCGGTAACTTTAGTAAGAGGGACCGCCTCAATCCACTTGGTAAAATATTCAGTAGCTATGATGATGAATTTATGCCCATTTGATAAAGAAGGATGAATCTTGCCCACTAGATCTAACCCCCATTGAGAAAATGGCCAGGTTGGCATGAATGGTTGAAGTTCCTGTGTAGGGGCATGAATGAGATTCCCATGAATTTGACATTTTGAACATGTTTTCATAAAAGTGAATGATTCCCTCTCCATTGCAGGCCAGTAGTAACCCATTCTAATCAATTTCTTAGCTAAGGTTAGTCCACTCAAATGAGTACCATAGATACTGCCATGAACTTCTTGTAAAGCTTTGTTAGATTCCTCACGTTCAAGACATCGGAGTAAAGTACCATCAAGGCCATGGTGGTAAAGGGTGTCAGTGATAAGGGTGTAGCGAGCGGATTGGTGGATAAAGTTGTGTTTTTGGTTATGGGATAAATCGGGTGGTAAAAGATCATCTTTGAGATAGGCATAAATTTTTCCGTACCAAGGCGAATCGGATCCTACCAAATGGCAAATGATTTGGATTTTAGGTGTATCATAGGCAGGTGTAAATGATTGTTCCACTAGAAATTCATAATGATTTTGAGTTTCTGGGAGCTGTAACAACGATGCGATTGTAGCCATGGCATCAACTACTTTGTTATCAATCCTTGGAATTTGTGTGAATTTGATGTCCACAAAATATTTCTTGAAATCATCAACCATCTTTTTATATGGTAATAGTTTCTCATCTTTGGTTTGATAGTCATTATTGATCTGATAAATGACCAGCTATGAGTCACCATACACCTGTAATTCTGTAATTCTCCATTCCAGTGCTATTTTGAGTCCGGTGATTAATGCTTCATATTCAACTATGTTGTTGGTGCATGGAAACATCAACCTATATGATCGAGGAATGGTATGTCCTTGAGGGGTGATGAAAAGTATGCCTGCCCCTGATCCATGTTGAGTGAAAGAACCATCAAAATATAAGGACCATGGTTGTTTAGATTCGGCAGTAAAGACATCAGCATCTGGAAATTCAATGTGCAGGGGATGATTTTCTTGTAATGGTGCTTCAGCTAATTGATCGGCGATAACTTGTCCATTGATTGCCTTGCGATCAACATAATGTATGTCAAACTCACTCAGAATCATTACCCACTTTGCTAACCTTCTGTCAATGAAGCTTTTCTTAACAAATACTTGAGTGGATCAATCTTTGAAACCAGATTGATTGTATGGGTTAGCATGTAATGCTAAAACTTCTGTGAAGCAAAAACTACTGCCAGACAAGCCTTCTCAATAGAAGTGTAGTTGAGTTCATGACTTGTCAATGTTCTACTGATGTAGTAAATTGCACATTCCTTTCCTGTAGAGTCTTCTTGTGCTAACAGTGCCCCCAAAGATGTCTCTGTTGCGGCAATATATAAGATGAGTGGTTTGTCTGGATTTGGTGGTATGAGAACTGGTGGAGTCATCAGATACTATTTGATTTGTTGAAATTCCAATTCACATTTGTCATCCCATTTGAAAGGAACATTCTTATGTAGTAGATGTGTGAAAGGTAAACTTTTATTGGCCAATTGCGCAATGAACTTCCGTATAGATTGAAGTCATCCTTGCAGTGATCTCAACTGACTAATGTTCTTTGGTGGAGGCATTTTGATAATTGCTTGTACTTTTTCTGGATCTACTTCAATTCCTCTTTTTGAAACAATGTACCCCAAGAGTTTTCTAGATTTGACCCCAAAAACACATTTCTTAGGGTCGAGGCGAACTTTGAATTTCTCTAGTCTTGCAAATATTTTGCATAATATTTCCAGATGTCCTTCTCTGGTGTATGATTTGGCTAATATGTCATCTACATAATTTTCCATGAAGAAATGCATCATGTCATGAAAGATTGTAGTCATGGCTCTTTGGTAGGTAGCCCCAGCATTCTTCAGACTGAAAGGCATGACGTTCCAACAATAAGTTCCCCACAGACATGTGAAAGCTGTTTTCTCTTGGTCCTCAGGTGCAATCTTGATTTGGTTGTATCTAGAAAAACCATCCATTAATGAATACATGGCATGGCTAGCTGTCAGATCAACTATAGTGTTGATGTTTGGCAATGGGAAGTCATCCTTAGGACATGCTTTATTGAGATCTCTAAAATCCATGAATATTCTCATAGTTTTATCTGGTTTGGATACGGGCACTATGTTGGAGATCCATTCTGCATAGTTGATTGGTTTGATGAAGCCCACATCAAGAAGCTTTCTCAGTTCTTCCTTAACCAATAATGCAACATGAGGGTGCATCTTTCTAAGTTTTTGTTTCACCGGCTTGGCCCCTGGTTTGATAAATAAGTGATGCATGATAAGATCAGGATCAAGACTAGGAATGTCAGCATAAGACCATGCAAAATCGACCTAATTTTCTTTCAGGAATTCCATGAACTCTGGTATTTCTTTCTCTGTCATTGATGCAGCTAACTATAAAATTCTTTGTTTTTCTGAAGTCTCTAGATCGATAGTATTTGTAGGCTCAATCAAAATAGGCGATCGCTCATGGTAGTGCTCTGGGAGAGTGTCAAGATTCCCATTGTCTGGTGCCTCAAAGAGGTTTTCACCATCGGATACGCTCTTTATTTTATCTTTTGTTTGATCTAATACTACCAGATTCTGGTTTTCACCATTAGATCTTTCTTTTTTGTGTTTACTTTTGTAGCTGGGAGACTTGACACTATCCTGATCAAAAACTCTATGTCAAAAATCACTGGTGGAACAATCATTTGTATCATCTGTGGAAAGGAAGTTTACGATAGCTTCATTACTTGGAAACATGGGTATGTCAATAGGTTCAGTTGAATCCCAATCAATGAGATCAAGATGGATTAAAGGTAGAGGATCGTCAGGTTGTGTGAAATCAGCTATGGTTATGGTCATAACGGAGTGGTCCGTAGGATCTGAGGTATGAGGTGGGTCAATGATGATACTATTCTCATGATAGTCTTGTTCGTTTAGATCTGACTCAGTGTCACTAGAATCATAGTCGATTTGTGGTTCAGATTCTTGTGGTTGGGACCCTGAACCTTGACCTTCAATTAGAGTTGGGGCATACTGGTGTATTACATCAACCTCTTTGTCCCTCTAGAACTCATCATTGTAAATGGTGTCCCATTCATATTCAGTAGAGTCTATGTCAGAATTGTTGTCCAAGAAATTCTGAACTGTTGTCAAACATGCTTCTTGTGAATCTGAGCCTTCTTGCAATGCGAAGATAGTGCCATGTAGTTGTTTTTCTTTGGAGTGAGTATCATAACCCAATCCAGTTCTCTCTTTTGCAGCGAGTCCGTGGAGGTGAATGGGTTCAACTACTCCTTCCTTCCTTTTTCCGATAGGCCCGTCATCATAGCCCATCTTCTGCATGATTGAATACCCTTTTCCATATTTGTCCGTGGGTAGTTTGACATTAGAGACTGCTTCATCTTCATCTTTATAGAGCCAGTTTAGAATCTCTGTATCCTCAGGATTTTCCATGGGAAATTTTTCTTTAATAAATTTTCCATTAAATTTTGTGATTGGCTCTATTGGTGTTTGCTTTGATGTTGATGCTGCTGATATTTGATGTTCCCTGATAGACGGTTGTACATGTGATCAAGGTGATGTAGGTAAATTGGCAAGACAAAGAGAGTATTCTCCAACTCCATGATCCTTGAATTTCATCTTTTTGTCAAAATTATTGGTCAATTGACTGATTTGTGTATCAATCTTTAGAGAAGTCCTAGCATGAGCTTCTTGATTGTTAGGGACCAAAGTATCTTGACTGGATTTTATGTTGGCACAAGTTTGAATATTGGAATTGTCAGCAGGTATTGTGATTTCTTGTCCATCATAAGGAAACTTGAGACATTGATGATAGGTTGATGGGACAGCTTGCATTTTGTGGATCCAAGGATGACCCAACAAGATGTTATATGCAAGATCATGGTCTAGTACTTGACAGAAAGTATTCTTTATAATAGGGCCCACTCTAATTGGCAACATGATTAGACCCTTGGATGCTCTTTCTTCATCATCATAAGCTTTTATGGTAATCTTTCTTCTGAAATCAATGGAGTCCTCAGAAAATCCTAAGGCTTTAACTAACTTCATGGTACAGATGTTTAAACCAACGCCTCCATCTATTAGAACTCGTTTGATGCGAAACTTGTGAACCATGACTTCTAAGTACAATGAGGAGTTATGGGGATGAGTTATGGAAATGTCATCTTTGTCAGAAAATGAAAGACAAGTGGGTGAGGACAAATGTCCTACCATGGCTTGAAATTGATTCACATCCAAATTAGTTGATACATTAGTTTCAATGAGGGCTTTTTCGAGAATTTCTTTATGGCCTGGGGAAATCTTCAATAGTTCTAGAATAGAAATTTGAGCGGGGGTTTTCCGAAGTTGGTTGACCAAATCATATTGATGTTGAGGTGGAGGTTCAGTGGTTTTTGAAGAGGCACCTTTTAAAACAACTTTAGCTTGCGCTCTTGTTGTTGCGTTGACTTCTCTATATTCCACCTTCTTGTTGACTTTAATGACATTGACCCACTCGTTGTCTGAGTACAAATGATTGATTATATGATCATCATTGATATGATTCACATTTTTTTCAGAAGACTCACCCTTTTGATAATTGGGCAATGGATTATGAAATGCTTGGTGGTCTGTGTTGGTTTATTGATTTCCTTCTACTGTAATGATTTCATTGTCAATTAAGTCTTGAATGGCATTCTTCAAGGCTTGGCAGTTGTTTGTGTGATGACCTTTACACCGATGATAATCACAATAGTATGCCTCATTCCATGATGGAGGCTTTACACTGGGTTCATAATTTCGTTGAGGCGGCAAAGTAATGACATTTTTGGCCATCAACTCTTTGAATGCTGATTCTAATGATTGTCCCAATGAAGTAAAAGTTCTTCTATTCGAGAAGAATGGAAATCTTTGTGGATTTGAATTTGAAGTGTTCCCTAAGGAATTTTGATTGTTGTTGGTTCCTCGGTAAACTTGGTTGTTGGAAGTCCCTTGATGGGGAGTAGAGTTTTGATTTGTATTGTTCCTCGGAGGAGGATTATTTCCGTGATTTGAAATCGAGTTGACATTGTTGTTGCGAATTTTTGGAGCATTAAGGACAAATGGTTTGATCGAGGCATGATTCGCGTCAACAACACCATCGTTCACCATATTTTTGTTGCGAGTCCAGAATTTGGACTTGTCCTGATTATTGTGATGGTTAGATGAGCTAGGATTTCTTTGTCATGTTTTATTATGCCTCTTTTGACCAAAGCATTTTCAATGGTTAAGGCATCTTCAATCATTTTCTCAAAAGAAGAAGGACAATGTAAGTTCAAGTGATAGATCATTTCTAAATTTAAACTGTTGATGAAAGTAACCATCTTTTCCTTTTCAGGAACAGGACGTGGATATCTGGCAAACATTCTTCTCCATCTCTGAAGAAATGTAATGAAAGGTTCACCAGGTTTCTGTGCAACTTTACAAAGATCTATCATGGTGATCTGATGTTGTATGTTGTAAGTATATTGTGATATGAATAGGTTGATCAATTCTTCAAATGTTCTGACGGGAGGTGTGATCTTAGATAACCATTCCATAGAGTGTACTCCAAGATTCCTAGGAAACAGTCGCATCAAGTAAGTATCTTCATGAGCAAATTCCAATGTCAGGTTTATGAAGTCTCTAACGTGATCAATTGGATCCGTTTTCCCATTATAGCAATCAAATTTTGGAATTTCACAATGCTTGGGAAAAGGAATCATGTTTAAACTTCTGTCGAAAGGATAAGGACAAATGTCCTCGAGAGTGTATTTCTTTGTGGTTGTTCCCCCTTGTAATTCTCTAACTTGTCCTTGAAGTGCCTTGATTTGTTGGGTCAAGGCACTAAGATCAGAAAGGGGTGTCTCTTTAGGTTTGTTTTTCAAGTTTTCAGTGTCAAAGTCGTGAGGCAATTTAGCCCCTTGTTCGGCTAGATAGCGAAAATATTTTTCTTTATCTCGCTGCAAGATCTTTTCAATGGCTTTATGGAATTTTGGATCTTGCTCAGCTTCTCTAAGATGGTCCTCATCTTGTTCCTCATCACTATCTATTGGTGCTTTGTTCATGTCTTTGTATTGGTGGAACATATTTTCTTCTCTATTGTCCATGTTTTTGTTAAAAAGTGGATTTTGATTTATGTTGAAAAGGGGATTACTGCTTTCTCCTTCTTCTTGAGTGTTCTGAATATGACTTTCTTTTTGGATTGTATCCTTTAGTTTATTGTGTTGAGATCTTGTGGAGATAGGCATATGTTTTTGAAAATTTCCTCTAAACTTAGATCACGGTTTTGACAAGTGCGACGGTGATGATATCTTGATTCGATAAGATATGGAATCTTATGATATGATGAAGGATGCTCCTAACTTATTGGCCGTGGCTTCCAATTGATGAAGGATTTCAGAATCCTATTGGGGAAGTTGAACCAAAAATTAGAAAGCTGTTTTGGAAGGTGCACTCTAAAAGATTTTGATCTTCGTTTTTAAAGAAATTCTCTCAAGATCTTTGAAGAATATGGCTAGGGTGTGAAGGATATTCTATGGAAGGTTGGGGTATGTTGTCAAACTCAAGAGGTTGGTTATGATTATGCCATTGTGATAGAGCTAATCTCTGATAATGAGCTCAAGAATCTAAAGGATCTACAACATATTCATCAGTGAATCCTCTAACAAAATCCTGATATCTGTGAAGAAATCCTCGGTAGTGAAGTAAGACTTGTCGACTTTTGTACAAGAATTTTCTCTTTTGTAGTGTTTTCTTGTATCCTAACGGTTTCTTGGGTTTTCTGATTCGTTTAGACAATGATTTCTTGGGAAACTTTGTTGACTTCCAATCTCTAAGCATGGGAATGTTATTGGGAATGTTGTTGAACCAATGGTATGAAAAACTCTTAAGTGGCTTTCAGTTGTTCTTCATGTTCTTTTTGGATGATCTCTTTATCCTGAATTAATGTAATGGAAGACACAACAAACATTTTTGAAAACAGTTGTTCTTAAAGCCCTATACTAACATGAAGTGTTTGATCAAGAAAATGTTTTTCATCAAATGTTTTCACAGGTTTTGCAATGAAAGACAATTCAGATAGACTCACTCTTAAATGCTCAAGTAGGTCATTCTAGTAATCAATAGCCCACATCTTAGAATTGCGTCAACTCACACAGCCGCGTCACCCCCAAAGGGGCGCTGTGTTTTGTCTTTTCTAGGCTGCACTCAGAGTTATGGAAGTGGATACTCGGATCCCCTGAGCAAACGGTCCTTGGAAGTTATATGGTGAGTGTCTTGGGGGCAGATTCTTCCCTCCCCTTGCACTGTGATTATTAGAATGTTCAGAAACTAACTCCTACCACTACACTAGGTTCGTAGTAAGGATTTCCATTCGGTGCGGCAATAATAAACTCCCTCAGGAGACCTCCCAACCTTTAGAACAAAGGTTTTGGGGATGGTTATCTTGCACACTACCGGAAAAAGAGGGTTTCCCAAATTTCTTTAAATTTTATAGTGGGGCGGAATAGCCTGGCTTTGGCTTGAACCCACTTGAGTCGTTCCCGTAGGGTGAGTACTTTTTCCCACTATGACAGCTCTCTACAGGATGTAATTAAAGCAAGAAAATTCATGAAATGAAAAGGAAAGTCTGGTATTCTGATCACCCGCTGGGGAGAGCATAGACCTATTGTCACATTCAAAGCAAGTAGATGTTCTTTTTAAGTTCCAAATCACAATGATCTAATCTAAGTGAAGATATTGCTTCACCAAAAATAGATTGTTCAATTTTAACTGCATAAATCATTGTTTGGTGACTATCCTAGATTGCTTCATTTTAATCCAGATGTGGCTACCCTAGGATTGCTTCATTTTAAAATTTGGAAAATAAAAATAACTCTTTCTACAGAAGGCGTGAGACCCAGAATTATGTGTTTTTGTTATAGTCTATATGCGCCTGAACAGAAGCTATATGCGCCAAAAGATATATGCGCTGGAATAGAGGCTATATGTGCTAGAACAGATGTTATATACGCTCAAATAGATGCAATATGTGCCTAAACAGAAGCTATATGTGCACAAATAGATGCAATATGTGCCTAAACAGATACTAGATGTGCCGTAAGAAAGATTTAAATGTTTTAAAATAGTTACTGTGTATGCGGAAAGAAAGACTATATGCACGCAAACATTTACTCTGTGCGCCTTAACAGTCATGGGATGCGCTCCAAAATCCTGCAAAAATAAAAAGTTAAAAACCTCGGTATATGCCTCAGGAAATTTTGAATGCACCTAAACGTCGAATTTTTCTGAAAATCAACTCCAAAATGTGGAAACTGTAAAAAAAAAACTTACAGATAATGTTAAATTCGTGGGTTCGGGCCCCATGGTGGGCACCATTTTATGTGTGTGTGAAATATTGGATCAATTTAAATAGAAATCAAACACATATTAATAAGACATTAAATCAAAAAGCTGAAAAGGAAAACAGAATATGCAAACTGTAACAGCAGCTTCTCAAAACCATCTTATCTTCCTCTAACTTCAGTGTTTTGTTGCATCAATATTGCTCTTAGATCAGCAGATCAAGCTCAACAAAAGGACAGCTAAAGAACGAGATTCTAAAATGCACACTATGCTGAAATGCAAAAGCTATGCTAAGATGCTAGGATGAGAATATGGCTATGATATTGAAACTGGTATGAATGCAATGCTGATTGCGTGTGCTCGTAGTGTATGCGTAGGTGTGCAAAAGTGAGTATGTGCATGAGTATATGAAGTGTAACCAAAGCTTGGATTTGTGCCAGAATTTATAGAGTTTTCGAATGGATTTGATTGGCTGAATCGATTGACGGTCTGGATTAAGCTTGTTTCGAACAGACAGCGGGAGATTTTCAAAAGTGGAAGAGAAGATGGAAGGTTTCCCTTTTCTTTCAATTTTCGTCATTGCGTTTTGAAGGGAAACTTCCATTTCGAAGGATGAGATGCGAATTTGGAAGGGCGAGTTAGCATGAGTTAGAAATTAAATAAATATATTTATTTAATTTGGGAAGTAGAGATGAAAATGTCAACCTACATAATTAAATAACTCATATTTAATTATGTTTAAAAATGAAATTAGGGTGAGGTGGAAAATATTAAATAAAATGTTTAATATTTTAAATTCAATTATGGGATGAAGAATATTCCATTATTCAAATATTTAAAAATATTTAAACTTTAGAATAGAATGATAATTAAATATAAATAAATTATAAAAAATTATTTAATTTAATTAAGCGAAAGGTGGAAATGTTAATAATTAAATAAAATTATTTATCTAATTAAAGTAGAAAAATTTAGAAAATGAACGATATAAATAAATAATTAAATTTATTTATATGTAGATGACATTAGAGGAATTAATTAAATAAATCATATTTAATTAATTAACAAGCTTAATGATGACCATTTTTAGACGTATACAACTACCAATATCCCTCATACTCCTTCAAATCCAACTACTCCTCCACCTCCTCTTCCTACCTCACCTCCTCCTACAACAACTTTACATGCATTGAATGTTTCCATTCCCCCTTTAGTATCAACAGTCCTTACCACTCCTCCTAGAATTTACAACTTACAAACTATTGATGTTTCTTTGAATTCCCCCTCTTCCATTCCAATTTTGTCATCTCCATCATTTGATATCTCTTCAGAGGCTGAATTTCACAGGTTCATGAATGAGTCTTTGTAGGATCCACTTGGTTTGCAGTCCACTGGGGCTATCGTGACTGATACTACCCCAATTGTTACAATATCATCCATTCCTACAGAAGCACCTGCTACAAAGGAGTGGACGGTAATTCAAGAAGGAAATGATTCATTTCTACCCCCTTGGTTAATATCACAACTGTCAAAGCACAAGAAACAAATGATTTCCACAGATGAGCTTGACCTTGAAGGTATAGTTCCTCCAAAAGCCAAGGGAAAGAAAAAGGCTAAAATTTATTCAAGATTTCATATAGATAAATCAGGTCAAAAGTATGTCGATATTGGCTTACCCCCATCTGAAGAAGGTGATGTGAGCATGGAAGATTACACTCTAACCAAAGTTAAGCTTGGTAAGGTAATTAATGCAAGTGCAAAAGAAGATGTACAAGTAGTCTTGAATGCATTATCAAGTAGACTAGATAAAATGGAGTAGGCTAGAAACATGTACAAGGATAAAGCTGAGAGATATGCATAAGTTTTGAGGAAGATTGTTGGCTCCTTAAAGAACGTGCAACCTATGGCCATGGTGAATTTCAAGGAACTAGTAGTGCAAAAAGTGGAGAAGTATGTCTCCAAGGGTAAGGTGTTTTATGATTTCATTGATGAGATAATAGAACAAGGATCACAGCTCATAGCTGTTGCAGATGAAAAGACAACTCAAATAGCCAAGATGAAATTGGAACTTGACAAGGAAGAAATCATACTTTCTAAAGAGCAAAAAGAAATGGAACGATGTCTTTCATTTTGGTCACAAATGAAAGAGACAAAAATGAGTAAGTTAGTGGAGGTTGGGGTAATTCCTGACAAAGAGAAGTATGTGGAAATATGAGAATATCTTAAGAACCACATACAAGTGATCAAATCTCTTATCGAGGAAATCCAACAAGTACAAGAAGATGTCAAAGGACATCGTGTTGTCATGGTGAATGGAATTGAGGAGTTACCAGGTAAGCTCCTTGATGATGATCATACTTTCCTCCCGGTTAGTGAGATTGCTCAAATATTCAAAGAAGCTATCATGAAGCAAGTGGAAAATGAAGGATTTTCAAAGACTTCAATGAACACCATATGTGATGTACGACATTTTCTCGACAATCTCAAGACGCATCTAGATAGATGTAAGAAAATTTTCTCATCTGCAAGAAGATCAATCACAAGAGTTCATACCATTGTTGATTATACAGTTGGTCTAGATGACACATTCATACAAGAGACAATGAAGAAATATGAAGATTTTTGCGCCCAATGCAAGGAACCATAAAGACTTCTTGTATCTACAATTTTAGATATTTTTATGCTTTCTTCTATGCATTTTGTAATTAGGCTTCAACATCTTACATGTCATTTCAAAAAATGTAATTACATGTAAAAATGAAGATTTTTTACTATAATGATGGACAACAATTTTGAATAAGTTGACTAGTTAGATGAGATTTTCCTAGATTTTCTCACCTATTTTTCCTAGATTTACTCATCTGATTTTCCTAGATTTTCTCTCCTCTCCCATATATAAATAAGAGAGGATTCTACTGTAATTGTTACCTTTTATCTTTTGCAACGAAGTGCTTCCCATTTGAGAAGAAAATACATGAAAATTTGAGTTCATCTTTGTGAATCTAATTTCAATCAATAAAGAATTGAAGTTGCATACAAAAATTTGTGTTGGAAACAGTTATCTTTTGATTTGATCGAATTGGCAATGATTAGTAATTGAGATCGAAAGGGCTTTGAGTAAATCTGTGTAAACTTTGAAATACACTCTTGAATTTTTGATATTGATTGAATGCTATTGGTGAATTCTCTATAAGACTTTGTGCTTATATTTATTCATGTTGTTCATGGATCTATCATGGAGTATATAGAAGACTTTGTGCTTCTCATACAATGCTGGTTACTATCTTCAAGGATTGATTGTTGGAAGCTACAAAATGAATTTGTGCCTTCGTGAGCTTTTCTTATTTCTCATTTATCATTATCATGCTGGTATTCCTAGGATTTGATTTGACAAGATAGGAATATTGGAATTACTGCTTAGTTTTAGTTTGAAGTTGTATTGCATCAAGAAATTAAAACTGTGAAACATTGTAAAACATATTCTCTGAAAAAAGAGAGAATCATGAATGCGACACACCCCCAAATCATTATTGTAATGTACATAGTTGTAAATATCTAATTAGTTTTCCATAGTTTCAATAAGCAGTAAGAAGGGAACCTCCCCTTTCTGAGAGGAGAGATTCTATCTCACGTAGTTGTGGTTGAAATCAAGGTTTTGTAATATGTTAAAAGAGATTACAAAATTTTCATCCAACAGGTATCAAGAGTAAACCATGATATATTAGAAAAACACTCTAAAACAAGAATACATATCTCTAATAACATGAAGATGACCATACCAATGATGCATCCTCATCACTGCCAACAACTCCCACTAAACTGTGATATGAGCTACACATGGCATCATGACAACCATCCTCTCCATGAAGATCATCTAGGTCTGCACACACTCAACTATAATATCAGTAACATACAAGTGAAACCAATATATCCAAGCTAAGAAGAAACATACAACCGCCAAACCATCATAAACATATCCATCATCGCCAATCCATCACTTTCAAAAGCTCCCACTAAAAGTGTATAACCAACGAATGTAACCAACTATCATGACATCATGATAATAATATCCTAATGAAGATCAAACAAGAGGTTCCCCCACACAATCAAATAATTCAAATGCAACATGAGCTCCTCAATAAAGAAAGGAAAGTAAACCATGATCCTCATACCAAGAAGATACACTGCTGCAACCTAATTCAGGATCCAATCCAACACCACCAACAATGCACCTACATAAACCATCATGACATGCCGAAGTCTCTAAAGCACAAGAAACATCCATGGCATCATGATCACTACCAAATGTACCAACAAATCAACCCAATCGTGTCCACATATCTGCATATCATAGTCAACTACATAGGTCTCATACCATGAGTATACCTAGTAATACTATCTCACCTCCTCAATATGACATCAAAACCAACAAACCAAGTGACTAGACCAAGCCACCCAAACTAAAAATGCATCAACATTGAAATATCTATGGGCATAGACAACCCATGTCTAAGTCATAGGTACAACAAGTAAGTATAGACTGCTTACAATGCTACACAACTTGTAGATACAAAAATGAAGCATACAAATCCAACCAAACTGATAACCATGTCAGAAAGAGAATAATTTGAGATGTACAACTGAGCATATAATGAATCCGACATTAAATCTCCTAGATCCGACAATCCATAAGCTCATAGTATCGCCATAGTCGAAGAAACCCATAAAAAGATCAAGATATCATATCAATAAATAAACTATTTAAAACAACTCCAAACCTGATCCATTATGTAATGCTCTGAACAAGCTTTTCATCGATGATTCAAAGTCCAAAAATTGACTCCGTATGCACTCGATATGCCCTCTCAAAACTCAAATAGAACACCTGACTTCCACCAAGAAAAAAACTATTGAAAATAAAAAATCTAGAAAAATATCTAGCACCACAGTGTAGAGCTCTGAGTCACCTTTCCAACAAGTCCAAGAAGAGAAAAAAAGGACCACCTGGGTGAAAGTTATGCCCCTTGAAAGAAAGTTTCCCAATTAGAATATATATGCCAAAGTTGGTGGCTCATCGCTGGTGGGATGGTGGCTTGCCAATGGTGGCAGAGTCACCCTTAACCAAAATTTTATAAATTTCAATTAAATTTTTCAATGCAAAAATCTTGGTTGGCTCCTTTTGTAAAAATCTGTCATATTTAGTAAAATAGGCAATAAAATTTTTATTTTAAAAACAATGTTTAAAAAAAATTTAAAAAAGGTTTAAAAACCCCACGTAGGGGGATGACAATGAGCTCGCCTAACAAACCTGTCAGTGGTACTTTCCATCCAGCAGGTACGTCATACCTACCATCGACAAGTCTACCGATGTAGGCCTATCAGCGGGAGGGGGGGCGAGGGCGACCCCCCACAAATTTATTATTATTATTTTTTAAATTTTTTTCTATTGATGTTTTTTTTTCGTTTAACCCTTTTTATAATTTGATTTTAATTTATTTTTTGTAGGTCAAAATTTTAGCAATGGGACAATTTATTTTTTCAATTTTTGTAATTTTCTACATACAATAATGTCAACCTTATAACAACAAAATGGGATTTTACAATTTTTTTTTTTCCAATAACCAAAATAGGGAAAATTACATATCAAAATTCATCTCTCGGCCAATCTGAATCGAACCATGAGGTCCATTTTGTCCCAAGAGTTCATTTGTAAAATTTCCCTCACAAAACCCCCATTTGAATGCACAACCAATAAACCTTTTTTGCCCAAACTTTTTCACATCCAAAATCTGCAAACAATCCATCATAACAACAAACCCAAAAGCCTTGGATCTGAAATAAACAACCTGCAAAACCCTCATATCTTGCAATGTACTTTATTCTCTCATACATTGCACAGATTCAAACTTAACCAACATTTTTCTCAACCTAGGGTTATAACAAAAAATCTCCAATCATGAAAGCTCTGATACCACTTGTAAGGAAACTTGCATCCATTTTACGACAACTTCCACATAATCAAAAGAGATAACCATGTAAATAATTGCTTATAATCCACATGCAAGAGAATAAACAACATACCCATCAAAGATGACACAAGATATACCCTGGGAAAACCCTCAAGAGGGAAAAACCCAACCTCCAAAAGCATCCATACTCCATCATATTAATCAACCATGAAGCAAATACAAGAGTTACAATGAACAACTCTGAAGCATCAAGCCCTCCAATGCATGCCCATGTGTCCAAGCATGAATCCACACATTCCATGCCATGCTTCACAAATGCACTCTCAAGAAGACTCAATAATGAGTTCCAAACCAGTCAACCAACCTAAACCACTATATATGTGTTTGCTTTTATAGACACAAGCTCACACAAAATACAACTAGTGGTAAGGTGAAACCACATACCACAAAACCATGTGAATACAAAACCACTAACCCCTTATTTAATATTGGGTACTAAGACACCACATTATTAAATATTTCCCCAATATTAAATTACTATCACATGTCTCCCACACAAATAATAATATTACAATGTTACAACACAACATCAAGTGAACGCAAAATAATTACCTAGTGTGATTAACAACACCACCAAGGTGTATCAAAACTAAATAATTATTTAATTACAATATTATAATAAATAAATTTAAATGCAATGGTGTACAACACCATATCCCAACAGTCACCCTTCATGGCTCTTTATTGATATGAGGAACCAAAATTTTTGGATTTTCTTTTTGGAGATAATAGAGTGCCCAAGGGTAGATATTTGTTGCAGGAAAACCAGGATGTTATAAAATCATTGAAGAAGAAATTATAACAAGCTCAAAATCAAAAAAAGTTATCTGTTGATCAACATGGTGTGGAGCATAGTTTTGATGTCAGAGACATGGTGTATTTGAGGCTTTAGACTTACAGAAAATCTTCTCTCAAGAAGAGTGGTGCTAAGAAGCTCAAGACCATATCTTATGGTCCTTTCAGGGTGTTCAGGAGGATTGGGGAGGTCTCCTATGAGCTTGAGTTACCGGCTAGAAGCAAGGTTCATAATGTATTTCATGTATCTAGGCTTAAGAAGGTGCAATGACACAATGTGGTTTATTCATTAGAGTTGCCACCATTAGACAAGGAGGGTAAGTTGATTTTGATTCTAGAGGCCATTATAGATTCCAAAGAGCAGAAACTTTGAAAGAGGGTAATTAAGGAGTATTTAGTCAAATGGAAAAAATTTCCCGTGGAGTATGTGACTTGGGAAATGAGCAGATTCTACAACATCCAGAGTTGAGATTTCTTGAGGACTAGCAATCTTGGGAAGGGTGGACTGTAATTTCCCCTTCTTATCCTATTCAACATTTTGGTAGAGTTAACCTATTCAATCATTCCTGGAGGCTAATGGGCTATGGTTAAGGAACTTTGGTGATCGTTTATCCAATATGGTGTGGTTGGGAGTTACATAACACCATTTTCTAGAGTGCTTTTGGTGATTTCTCCCATACTTACTATTTTTAGTAAGTTAGTCTCGGGGTTGATGGAGCTAGTTGTCCGTCTTGCTATTTTTAGTAGTGTCCATGAGAGTAATTGATATCCATATTTTAATAATTAAATGGTCTAGTGCAATTATTTTAAATAACATAAAGTCTTTAAGGTTAAATTAAATATTTAATTTATGTTATTTTATAAAGTTACTAAATATTAAAAGGGACCATGGGAGATATAAGGAAATTATAAAGTAAATATTTGAGGAACTAAAGTTGGGCGCCTAAAAAGGATTCATAAGGAGATATTTTAATTCAAAAATTAAAATATGTTATTTCCCAAGGGAGTCATGGGGTTTTGAGGGGGATATAGAAGTGGCTCTTGATCTCATTTCTCTTTATGCTGGATTGATATTGGATATTGCTTTTGTTCTTGGAGGAGACTATTCTTCTCAAGGTTTGTGAGGAGGATGAAATCCATTTCAAGAGACATCCTCTATGTTAGTGGAAGATCTAATCTAGAGGATTCATGGTGATTTCATACAAGAATCACATTTGAGCATAATTGTGGATCTTTTCATTTTAGTTTTGTCAGAGCTTTTACATACTTGTCAGGAGGAAACCAAATGGAGGGAAGTTTTGTGAGTTTGTTTGCTATTTGGGTTTCCATTTGTTGATCATACCATCCTTGTAGCTAGTTATACCATTTTGGGTGTGGCATTGGAATTTGGGAACTTCTAGTGGAGATTCGTGGCTGTTAGTTTGGCTTGGAGGTGGCACCTAGGGTTCATATTGCATAGTATTTCAGTTGCATCAACAACATGCACATTTCTTGGTTGTGGCATCCCAATTTGAGGGTTTTAGTTCGTTGGTTGCAACTATAACCCTTTGAAAAAGTTTCCAACTCTTACTAGGTATGTTGGATTTAGAAATGTAATGGTATTTTATGAACTGGGTTGCTGTTGTAGTCGAGAAAACTCAATATTTTGATTGTAAATCAAATCTATAATTTTTTCCTCATAATTTTGAGTTTATCAATTTTCTAAGTTTTCAAGTTATTTCAATATATTCTACTTTTCTACACTTATTTCCCTTTGTAAACTATCAAAAAACCATTAAAAAAAAGAAAATTAAAAACATAAAAAATAAAGCAAACATGGCAGCATACTATAGGGTCCATGAATAGTGCACACAAGATAGATTTAATTTTTTTTTCATCTTTAACTTGTTTATATGATAATTTGTCTACATAAAATTGTCTTAGCTCTTGACTCTTGTTAGATCAATTATTTATTTTCTTTCTAACTAAATCTACATGAGATAGTATGGATTGTAGTGATTGAGTGAGGCCAATCCTATGCGAGTTTTTAATGTAGGATCTCTCAAGCTTGCAATTAATTCAATTCAATTTTTATTTTTTTCAATTTTCTCCATTATATTTTCTTGTGTTCCTAGAGCATGATGAGGAATTTTAGGAGGTGTTTGTTTAGGTTGTTCTTCAAGAGGGATTTCATCATGAGGTGAATTAGGATTTCCAAGATTTTATGGTGCATTCATAATATAAATTTTCATCAAAAAAACATATTCAATCTACCTACTTAATATAAATTTCACACTAAAAAACTAAAATAACTTAATCCTTTGATCTCCCCATTGTCATGGTGGCATTTTGGAAAAGATTCAGTGAAGAATTGAAAAGCTTGAGGGCTTCCTAGAACATGAGCACACTGTTGGCTTTGTAGGTTGTGAGCTAGGTTTGCAAAGAAGGAAGTGACAAATGAATTTATTGTTGCTTTTTATTTCTTTGTAGTGATTGAGCCTAAGGCTCAATCTCTCCAAGCCATAATGTGTGCACATTATAACACACTCATGTTATGAATTTTATGGGGCCAAAAAGTGGGGTGGCCACTTTTTGGCCCCCCATCCTTATGTACCTACCTGCTTCCCATAATTCCAAATTCTCACTCTACTCTTACTAGAGGCTTTAGGTCATTATTTTGGATTAGAACTCTATTTATTCCCATTTTCCTTATCACATTTTTAATTGGGTCAACCTCAAACATATATTTCATCCTAAGAACCCTTGTCCATTGATGTTTATGTCATTTTTGTTGATAGTAGTGTAGAAAATTGTACTCCTTTCTAAGAGAAAGTACAATTTCACACTTAGTTTGGACCAATTTAGTGACCTTTCACTTATGTATTTTAAAAACTCATTAATAGGCCCCTAATACCCTTTATTATGCATCCCAAGGCCTATTTTATTTATTTTCTGACAATATAACCTGCATTGAATAAATGCTATTAACTAAATTAATTCCCCAACATTTATTAGGTCCTGAAGTTTTAGGTCAGGATCCATTCAACCATGGGCGAATGGGTCCCCTTTAATTGCCTTAAAATCAAATTAAGACATGGTTTTGGTGGAATTTCAAGGTCTTAAATTCAAATTCTAAGTGTCAGCTTTCGATATTTAATAAATGGAAAATTAGAAAGGAAGCCCATAAAACTAAGTTTCATATTCATTTTACACTAGAAATGAAGAGAGATTCACATGAGATCACAAGTATTAATATTCAAGAGCAAGGAGAAATCAATAAAGCATTCAAAAGTGAAGTCTTGGAGCAACCTTTTACTTGTTTTTACAAGTCTTCAAGCTCATTTTTCCAACTAGATCAAGCATTTTCAAAGATTGATGATAAATGCCTATGGAGGATCATGATGAATTCTAGGTTTTGGGAGAAGCACCAAGACATTCAACCAAGCCTAATGACTTGTTTCCTAAGTGGTTCCATCTTTTATTATTATTCTACTTTCTGCCTAAAGGAAGACATATTCAGATTTGTGACTTATTACTGTGATTTGAGATCCCCCAAAGTAGGTCTTCACCATTGTTCATTTTCATTTAGGGATCCTATCCTAACACACTTGAATAGGGTTTTATTTCATTTTAAGCTCTCTCAATCTTAAAAACACTTAAGGTTAGGGATTGTACACACATTTTATGTTTCAAATATGTACTTTTCATCATGGTTTAATTACCAAACTCAGGCTTTGATCGAGGCAAACCCCTATCCACCATCAAACAAAAACTTTGTTTTGTAGATTTATCATAGGTTTAGATTTGGGAGAGAAAGTTCAAAGTTACAGGGAAGAAGCGTAGGTTTTAGGCTCAAATCTCAAGTTTAGAATTTTCTAGAATAGGGCACTTGGACCCATTCTCCCATGGGAGAATGAGTTCTTGACAAGCTTGTAGAAACTACATTTTGTGACAGGTACACAACATTTACCTTTCCCAAATTTACCAGAAACTCTACAGTTTCTCTCAGTTTTATGCTTAATCTACTAAATCCAAGTAATAGATTGCATTTTGGTGTTGATTTTCTATTTTTAGTTTTTCTCCCCAAAGTGTTGTTTGACCTTGACCCTTGTCCTAAGCACAAAAAGGAAATCTAAATATTCTCACAAAGGATTGATTCACCTAAGGGTTGTTAGTCAATTCTTTGTGAGGATCTCATTTCCTAATGAAATTAGAGAAGTAGGACCCATTTTCGCTCTTTGGATCCACCTTTCCATTTTGGGAAAACCTATTTTTCTATGTTTCATTTGCAAAAGTAGTAATAAAGCTATCCACCTTAATCTCAACAATACCACTGCCAATTACAACTATTATGTTATCTCAAGATTCATGTAAAGATAAAAGAACCAAAATGCATTTATATCATCAAGCTTTGCATTTATACTTCCTAAATGAATCAAAATAATATAAAATAATATTAGCGATTAGCTATAGAGTCTCCTTCCTTCATTTTAAAGGAATATAATTTATATTTTAAATTAAATATGGTAAGAAGGCTGTTGTCCTGGTAAATTTTACATATTATTATCCATAGATAATATGTTATAGTCTCTTGAGAGACATGTTCCAAAGGATGAAATTGGAGAGATATAGTGATATTGTTCCTCAATATTTGTTGTCAAGATTCTTCTAGTCTTCATTTGATATCCCAATAGGCATTTCCTTTTTTATCATAACACTCCATTGGTCTCTTTCATCCAAGAGATCCTCCATATTTAGTTTCCACAATTAGTACCTAAAGCCATTGATCTTATTAATCTATGAATGAGATGTGCTTGCCACATGGCTTCTCTAACCACACTCATGTTTTAAAATCACTAAACAAAGTACTCCTACTACAAACATAAAATAACCTCAATGTTCACTAAAAGAGAGGTATCCCAAGCTTCTAAAATTAAGTCATAGCTCTAATACCAAATATTTATTATAATTAAGAATGTGATAAGTAACCAAGATTAGTGTACCAATGGAGAAATAAATGTAAAACATGTGAACCATATGAATACCATATATATGTGGATAAACCCTTGCACAAAATAAGTCCACTGTTAAAGAGACCCAAGCTTGTATCAATCACACAAGAGTGTACATGAATAGAAGAAATTTTTAGTTTGAAAATAATTTGACAACCTAAGAGTACTTGCAAAGGAAATTTAGAAAGTTCTACCCCATTTCCTAATAAATAGAAAAGTTGGAAATTAGAAACCTCCAAGCAATATCTAAAACTATGAGTCCAAACCATGAATCATATAAATATTCATTGGCCCCCATAGTCATGGTCAAGAAACTTGGAATAGTAACCACTCTTATACATATTACACACCTTATACCTCTCTTGCATGTCATATTATGTCATAAAATTTAAATTGACCACTTTCCCAAATCTAGGTAGTCCATGTGAGGGAAATCAATACTTTTTGCATAACGACCAAATTAGGGAGATGCTCTTTAACTCCCAATTTTTACCTTTTCAATGTAACCTCCCTATTTGATGTCCTCTTACACAATATTCTAATTATAATTTCCCCACCCTCACACGGGCATCCTATTTTACCTACTCCATAATGATTGAAGATCATACATTATTTAATATCATCTACACAATTAAATATAATGTACATGAATTAGGATTTTATAGGTGAATAACACATCTACCTCCTAGCATACAACCATGTAAACCCTAAAAGAACTTTGTAACATAATATTTTTCTCATCAATTTTGATAGGAAGAGTAATTATAATTGAATGTAACATGTTATCATATCATCAAATCCACTAAGGCTAGGTTATATGGGTTTAACTTTGATATATCTACCTTCAAAATTGTTCCAAGAAATCCCTACTATATATTTTTAAATGAATTATAAGCTAGGGATTATTTAATGTTTCACTTGTCATATTTTTCATTGTGTAAATGTAATAATTAAATCACATGGGAGATATACATCATAAAATTAAATAGCATGACACTCCTTATTTTAAATAGTTAAGTCACATATTGTGGAAGGTTGCCATAATTTAATTGTTATCTTTTTAAAGTTTTTTTTACGATCTCGTTATACAACTATGATGTGCACAATAGATACCAAAGGGATATCTTAGATTTTGTGTTCTGGAGATGATCAATAGTATCATATCCCTTTGAATTTTTTTTCATACATTAAGGGACAAAGCTGGTTGTTTTAAAGGAACATTTCAACCTCTAGCTAATCTTGATTTTGAAGCCCAACTATGTGATAATTTTGTGAATTAGTTGTGAGTTGAAATGCAAGTTTATCTCCACTAGAATTATGCACACAAAAATAGGAAAAGGATATGTATATGTCATATAAATAATAGTCGAGAAAGAATAAAAAAGATAAAGCATGAGAGTACCTATCACTAGGTCTTTATCGTCAAGAGTTTGGTTTCAAAAAAGTAGACAATGAGAACATGCACTAAATTTAAATATAGGAAGTGTAAATAAAATAAGATGAGTCAAATCTTTACAAATATTCACCATTTATATTAAGTCTAAACTCTTATCAATAAAATATCATAACCTATAAACTTATAGTTATCAACAAAGAACACTTTAATATGTAAGGAAGCATTTACAATGACAACATACACACCACATAGAAAGTCCTCACTGAGAATCATAATGTCCTTATGTATTGAATGTGAAGGTAAATATTAGATGAATTGAAGAAGCTAATGTACTAACATCAAGATGCATATTATTATCATGCGAGGTATTACAACATGGAATACTATTATGAGCATCCATGGGATTAACTTGAAATTTACGAAATATGTTATCAAGGACTTCAGTACATATGAAAGAAGGTAATTTACTATAAGAAGATGAATCTATGTACATAGGGATATCATGATATATAAGAGATGCATTGTCTAAAGGTATAATAATGTCATGAATATACGAAGAGATGCAATGTCATCAATGGTTAGCATGTTAGTTATACCATTAACATGTGGTATATTGTTACTAGGTATGTTATTATCATTATTACAAGCCATAGGAGAAATGGAATCAATATGAGAATCATGGAAAAGTGAGTTGTATATAAAATAAAAGGATAAGACCGAATTAACTCAATGGAGGGTAATGCTAATACATGATAAAATAACATCTCCATAGAAATTTTTTATCCTCATCTAGATAACATAAAATATCATGAGAGTATTAAGGATAGAAGGATCATGTGTCAAAAAAGATATGTTAAAACTAAAAATTTATTCATGCATATCAACCAAGGAATAATTTAAGAATATTCATGATGATGAATTATCCAAGGGAAGGTGGGTATAATCAAAATTATGATAAGCATATGATTTTTTTTTTTTGTTGAAACCCGAAAAAATATAAAATGAAAGGATAAATTATATATGAAAACCTTAGGAAGACCTAACATAAAATCCTAAGGTGAAACTTGAGGTTGCATATAAAATTTTTTTAGGTTCACAAAAAATATAAATAAATACATTATCTTTAAGCATAAATAATCTAGGAAAATTAAATAAGTGCAATTTGATAAATAAGCAAAAATTAACCTAGAATAAATTAGTTGGGTTAGTAAACAAATAGTAATAAATGAGATCTATTAAAATGAGAGGATATGGTACTTGAGTCTAGACTAATGATGGAATAATGTTACTAATGTCATGTAAAATCCATTTGCTATAGTACATAAATTGACTATCCTTAGTTGAATGTGTTAGATTCTATGTAGTCTTAGGATTTTGTGTAGTTCAATATTCCATCCTTAAGGTTCAATATTGATCCAAGTATATTTCATTTGATGCATGAGAAACTAAACTATGTCAGTGTCCAAGTGATTTGGCAAAAAGTTTATTCATCAAAGCTATATTTTTGTTTGTTCCTTTGGTAACTGAATGTGGTTAATACTGTCTTCTTGAACAACTTTTGGAACATGTTATCCTAGGTCAACCTATTATGAGGGTGAGTTAGCAATGAAGACTAATATCAAAGACAACATACACAAGCATACATGTAGACTCTATGTAAAAAATGGATTTGATTATTTGTCTTTTTAAAAATTGAAATGTTCTCTAATAATTTTACCATAATAAATTAAATATAAATTGATGTAACATTAAATGATTTTACATACCATGACACAATAACACGCCATATAAATACGTGTCAAATTAGATCATAATGACTAATATAATCCAAAACAAGAGATTTAAACTTTCAATTTCAAATTTAAAAATTTGAATTCATTTCCATATTACAACTATTCCAAAACTATTACAAATTTAGAATAAACCAAGACATGTGGAAATGAGTTCAAACTTGACCAAAGAAAAATGGAATGTTATTAGGGAGAGCAGGAAAAAGTAGAAGAGGGTAAGAAAAAGAACTCTTATTCAACGTACATCTTCCTCCGATTTCTTCATAACTTCCATTTTTCCACTTGCACATAAGTAAATCGGTATTCATTTCTTCATAACTTCCCTTTTCCCACTCACTCATAATTTGTTTGGTACATCTTATTGAACGGAGAGTGTTCCTCTTCTACCATTATTTTCTTCTACTTTCTCTCGTTATAATTTTGTTTTTGTAATGTAGAAAAATGTATCCCTTTACATTTTCCCACTTGTTTGGGCCCTCCTAATAAAAATGAACGTAATAATGCCTTTATTTAATGTTGTAAAATGTATCTCTTTACATCTTCACACTTATTTAGGCCCTCTTAATTAAAATGGCATTAATTATGCCTTAATTTAGTGTTGTAAAGTGTACCCCTTTACAATTTCACACTTATTTAGGGCCCCCTTAATTAATTAAGCTTAATTAGGACTTAATAAGCCCTATAATTCATTTACAAGCCCATTAAATTACATTTTTTGAAGGGGAAACCCGACTATAATTAATTCCTATACATAACACTTCATATTAAGAAATGTGTGTTCTAGGATTTGGGGCCTGGGTGGGTCCTCCCTAAGCCTTGGACCCCATTTTTAAATGTGTTTTTGGTGGTATTTTTATGATCCTGAATCCAAATTTCAAACATTGGCTTGTAATGTTTGAATTTCGGGAAATTAAGGATAAATGTCTATAAATACATGGTTATTTTGATCAAATCAAGTCTAAGAAAAAAATCTAGCAAGAGGTGAACTTAACAAGAGCCAAGATTGTTGCCAAGAGCATTCAAGAGTATATTTCTTCATCATTTTCTGCAACATTCAAGATCTCAAGTATCATGTTAAAGTCTTTTGCAATTATGCATGTTTTTGGAGCTCACATTGTCATGTAGGTTTCAAGATCTAATCCAAGCATTCAAGTCAAATATTCAAAGAAAGATTCAAGCATCAAGATCCACATCCATTGAAGCCATTTCATGCAAGATCAACATCAAGATTTCAGTCCTTCAAAGGTTCATTCAAGGGTTTGGTGAGTTGTGACATTAAGTTTTTAATTCATCATTCCTTTCATGCTATTTTATTTCATTTCAAGGTTTAATTACCAAAATGGGTTTGACCAAGGAAAACCTCCATTCAACCAAAAACAAACATTTTCCCCTCTCTTTATGTGTTGCAGATTGAAGATCTCCAAAGTATAAAATTGAAAAGTTGTATTTGTTATCACCTTTGTTGTCATCTCACGGAAACTTAGATCCCGTGTTTATTTACGACTATCCAATTGTGAACCCCAAAGAATCTAGAAGTGCAGAAACAAGAGAAAAGGACCTAGAATTTTGAAAAGCCCTATAAGGACCCATTTTCCAATGGGCGAATGATTCCTCAAACAACTTTTGAAATCATCATTTTGTAACAGGTGCACAACATTTTCTCTTTATCCGATCTGCATGAAATAAACTATTTCTGTTAGTATTATGTTTAATCTATTAGATCTAGTCTTTACATGTCATGAATGAGGGCATTTGGTGATTTTAATCTTTCTCCCAAAATCCTTGTTTAGTCATTTCTATCAAAAAGTTATCTTAGGATGCTTTGCGCTAGAACAACACACTTTGCAACTATTTTTGAGATCAATTTTAAATGTCCTCCACTCATCTGATTTGCATGAAATAAATTTATTAGCTCTATGTTTAATCTAATTAGATCTGGTCTTACATTTCAGTTTTGAGTTGATTTACTATTTTTAGTTGTCTCCCATAAGTATTATTTGGTCCACACACACACATAAAGGAAATTGTTAGATCCTTCATAGAATTCACTCACCTACGGGTTGAAAGTGGATTTTTATCTTGAGGTATCTCATTTCCTGAATGAAATAGAAGAATAGGTAGGTTCATTCACCCCATTTTACCTTTATATATAGTAAATTTGGTGAAACATTCCAAATTTAGTATAAAATCCTATGTGTTTGAACCCCTAACCTATTTTTCTATGTTTTAGTTTTGTACAACATGCACACTGGTCTGTGATTTGTGCTATCGGTTTGGTTTGTTCTATGTTTTTTATAATTTTTTTATGTTTTTATTATTTTTATGTTTGTTGATTGATTTTATTTTTTTGGTTCTTGGTATTTTGGTTTGTGGTAGTAGAGATGGAGGAAAGAAAAGTCAGAGGAAAAATTCTTTTAAGGTAATTCACCTTACACATTTTGTTCATCATATGAAATGATGAGTTGTTTATCTTAGGGAAATGTAAATGTACTATTGACTATTTGTTCTTAGTGGTCTGACTATACAAATTTTAGATAAGAAAAATCTTAATCTCTTTAGGGAATCTACAACAAAGGAACCAAAACTACACTGTCCGGTTGTTGATTTCATCCAGTGCAATCCTTGGTTGCTCTCCTAAATCAATATTTGGGTACCAGAAGGAATCTTTGAACATTGCACAGATTTTAGTCCAAGTAGTAGCACTTCCCCTTTGGATGCTTCATGGCTTCAATTCTAACCACTAATCCTGACATTTTCAATATGAAAGAGGATGTTCTTATTGCAATATTTTCAAACACAAGCTAAGCATTTGGCAACGGTCTTGCCTACACCATAGGAATTATTGATATCATCAAGGCCTTTTACCATAAAAATAGATAATTTTACTCTAAAATTTGAAATTCTTTCATGTCTTTTGCCATATGGGTTTTTAATAGTCTTTAGGACAATGTAGGTTTTGGGATACGGATAGGCTAGAATTCTTAGGAAGTATGTTGAGGATCTTGCACATATGTGGTGGCCTTCCACTCTAGTTCAAGTCTCTCTCTAGGTAAAATATAATAAGCCATTTTTAGCTATAATAAATTTAATTCCTTCATTCTCTCATTGGAAGAGAAGGGATTCCACATGGCTTGAATTGGTGTTGGTAGGGTACTGCACGAGAAGAACGATGGATAGGGCATGTCTCATGGGAAGTTCTTTATTACAATGACCTACGTCTTTTGTTATTGCATATTTCTTGGGTATCTATTTTCCACCTTATTGAGCATATCTTTAGTCCTTTGGTTTCTCCATTCTTTGCTATTGTAAATGTTTTTTTCAGCTATATGTTGGTGGTATACTTTGTTGCACATTTGGCTTATTGGTGGTATACTAATACATAAAATGCCAAAAAATTTCCTATTTTTCATATTTATTCGATGCTCTAGGATAGAGCTATTACAACTATTGTTAACAATCAATTTGAGCTAGATCATGCAACCTACAAGAAAAATGGTTGAGTATATTTTTTGCTTTGAGCCTATCGATTAGGTTTTGCAACCATAGCTTCATGGCTTTGATTCTTCCCACTATAAAATACAAAGTGCCTCTCTTGGGTCACTTTTTGATATGAAAGTGCATGTACTTGTTACAATATTTAGAAATGCAGGATACAATGGGACTACCTATGCTTTGGGGATTCATAATATAATCAAGGGATTTTACCATAGAAACATCTCAATTTTGGCTAGTTGGCTCATCAAAGTCACTATGTAGGTAATTTTACTCTAAAATTTTGAATTCTTTCATGTCTTTTGCCATATGGTTTTTAGGGTAATGCAGGTTTTGGGATATGGATGGGTTGGACTTCTTAGGAAGTATGTTGTAGAGTCTACACATGTGTGGTGGCCTTCCACTCTAGTTCAGGTCTCTCTCTTCAGGTAAACTACTGCAATAAGCCATTTGTAGATTCAAATCTTTAATTCCTTCATTCTCTCATGGGAAAAGAAGGGATTCCACATACATGAGAACCATGATGGAAAGGACATGTCTCGTGGGAAGTTCTTTACTTGCAACTTCTATTTCCACCCTTTCGAGTGGCATACGACAAATTCATCGCCAACATTTCACCAATGGAAAATTCATCGTTAGCAATTCACTGCCATGGAAAATTCACCGCCAACAATTCACCACCACAAAAAAATCACCGAAGGAAAATTCACCACCAAATAAAATTTAAAAATATTTGGCGGTGAATTTTTCATGAGTGAATTTTTTGTGACGGTGAATTGCTAGCAGTGAATTTTCCATCGGTGAATTTTCTATGGCGGAGAATTGTTGGTGGTGAATTTTGCATTGGTGAATTGTTGGCAATGAATTTTCCTAGAGCCCTTTCGAGCATATCATGAGTGTGTTGGGTTTGGCCTCATTCTGTCACATCACATCAAATGACTTGGCACCTTTTCTTTGGATTGGAGCACAATAGTTGCATTCCTCGTCAATCCTTTTTGTTTCTCCATTCTTTTCTATTGTAAATGTGTTTGTTGGTTGGTGGTATAATTTTCTATGCCTTTGGCTTATTGGGGGACTAATACATACAACACCAAGAACTTTTCTATTTTAAACTCAAATTTATTCCATGCTCAAGTCCAGAGCTACACTATAACAACTTTTGTGAACAATCAATTTGATTTGGATCATGTAACATAGAGAAAAATGGTCATATATATATGAGCCTATTTTTTTCTTTGAGCTATGGATTTAGTTTTGCAACCATAGCTTCCACAATTACGTATGTTTTGGTAAAGAGGGTGTTATAGTTGATTTTTTGACACATCAATGTTTTGTTTTGTTTTTTTTGGTTGTCTACTATTCAGGGAAAGTTATTTTTTATTTTTCTTAAAGAGATGGAGAGAAGTTGGTGGGTATTTCTGCCACTTTCCTGAGAGACACCATACCTTGTAGTGTCTAACAATTTCCCAATATATTACCAAAATGTTGCAGGATATGAAAATACAAGCTGATTATATTGAGAAGAGAAGATTGGAATAGTAGTTGATTATATTGAGAAAAATACTAAAAATTAAAAAGGTGCTATAACCTTGAAGCTTAAATCCTAGTTTATTTAGCTTTAATATTATTATTCTTTTTTTCAATTTAATATTTCAATAGCTCTTTATAGCAATGACAAATGATCTACATGAAAAACAAGTGTTAAATTGCTATTGTAGACATTGAAAATTGACCACTTCATTTGATCAATTTACACCTATTTCGATCAATTTCATATCCTCTATATTAATTAAATAATATCCCATTATTTAATTAATATTCATTATCCTTTATCCCTTCATACTAATCTATTTATTCTATGATCTTTAAATCCTTGCCTAAAGTAAATAATCACCTTTAATTATTTACTCCCATCACTTATCCCTTTCCTACAAAAATTAAATAAATAATCTATTTATTTATTTCCCCTCATGTCACATCCTCCATAAAATTCCTCCAATCTTGATTAACTTGCATAATCTTACCATTAGGATATGCACATTCCTAATAATTGATTAGGGAGGTGTCACATCCTCCATAAAATGCAAGTTGTCCCTAATCTTCCTCCATTAGCCTAATCACTTGCCTAACCCCATGTTTGCACAACCTAATCATTGATTAGCTAACCTAATCAACTCATTGGCCAACTCTCCCCATCCCCAAGGAATTTTTAATTCCTTTTTATCTTCCCAGGGTCCTTTGGAAGAATTTTTATTTCCTCCTCAATCCTCATGAGGATTAAAAGGGAATTTTTAATTCCCTCTTGTCATATCCTTCCCAAGGTACTTGCAAGTACCCCCCACCTCATCCTCTCCTCTCCCCATGTGATGAAATTTGTCATCACCTTGTGGATTGAGATGTCACAAGGCATCTCAACCCTTGATCTCAACTTCCAATCCTAGCCCTCCATCCAAAAATCCTCCAATATATATATATCCAAAAGACAACCATTTCATCCCTCTCTCACCCATTTTTCATTTGAGTGATGTTATGCTGCTAGATTTTCAAGTGAGCACACAACCAATCACACATCGTGGGAACATATACACAATAGGAAGCTTCATACGTTGGCTTGAGCTCCTTATCGCCCAATCTCAAGTGTTTTTCTTTATTTTTGTGTTTTGCATGACTTTGTTCATTTCTTACATTTTTAAGAGCAAAAAAACACTTCAAACCTTTTTGGCATGCCTGGTGGGACTCATGTCAGGGGTCCATTTTATGTTTTCTATTTTTTCATTTTTGTAGGATTCAAACTTTTTGAGACACACAGACAATTTTGCCTGACAGGCGATTTTACATCCTAGATAGGCAATTTTTCTCTCTACAGAGGTGATTGTGCTCTCGGATTCCCTTGCTAGATCTAGATGAGCAGGGGCACATTACACTATCCTCACATGTGATTCTGCTAACCATAGAGGTGATTCCTCTTTATCTTTCATAAGAGACTCCACGTTCTTCAGGGGCAACTCTCTGTCTCCCTATAGGGGCAATTCTACCTTCCAAAGGGGCAATTCTTAGGTAAACCTAAACCTAAACTTTTCTTGTTAAATATTTTCTATGGTTTTAGGTTTAGTAACTGACCAACTAACTTGTATGCCTATGTTTGCATTAATTACTAATGGTTTATGTAGCTTGCTTCTTGTTTGACGAAGATCAGTTGTATTGAAACTACTAATGTATTTGTTGCAGGATGAGTAGTCGAGGACTTTAGAATAGTGGATTTCCCTAACTAGTTAGGAACATGTAGACTTATTTAAATGGTTAATTAACTTTCTTGTTGTGTTTGGAATTAGTTGTGTTGAACATCCAAAATACTAAGAGGGGGGGTGAATTAGTATTCCATAAAACCATTCACATAAAATCTATCTAGCATTATCATAAATCTAACTAAATTACCAGAAGAAGACATGAAATCAAGATAAAGCATCAACACACATGAACACCAACATTTTTACGTGGAAAATTCAAATTGGGAAAAACCACGGTGAGGATTAACTCACAATATAATATATCCGGATATAGAATATTACATGGCTCACTGCTAGGACTCATTGTACTTGAATGAATCACAACTTGAATACAAAAAGAGATGGCTAATAGCCAATATGAAAAGGAATGACTCACTGAAAAAAGTGTGAACTGATAAATAATTCACCTTCCTTGTGCTGGAGTTCAGCTTTAGTGAAGCACAATACTTGAGTAATTCACTTAGCTGCTCATCTATACAATTTGCACATATACATTCTCAACTCTGTCTTCAAGTGATTTTCACATGCACACATTCTTCTCTTTCTCTACCATATCACACACCCCCTCACACTCTCAAATGTATTACATATATATATATCCATGTTTTTAATTAGGCTGGCCTAATTAGAGAAACCTTGATTCAAAAACTAACTTTTTCGGCATGGACCTAAGATAGATCCCTTTATTATTCATAGCACACCTCAATATTAATATATAATTAGGTTAGCCAAAGTTAAACCAAAAATACAAACATATGAACACTCCATCAAATGTGCAACACAAAAACTTGTTTACACATTGAATTCTCCCTAGGATGACATCAAACTACTTATCTTCAACATCGCATGGTATGATAATTAATTATGAGAAAATGCAAAATATCCCACAACAATGTGTTGTATGAAAACTCACTAAGGTCTTCAGAACATAATACTACCATTCACATCTTCCAAATGCCTTCACATATCATCATGAAACTCTAAAGTAGAATACATCTTGTAGGCTCAATACCTATGTACAAAGCCTTTTAGTGATATCTTTTATTGAGATAGAATTCGTACCAAAAAATTGACGTAGAAAGCCAGTGTAAAAGAATAACACTATTTCCCAACCAATTGGTGACTGTACCTCTCAACCCATACACCCTAGCTAGTTGAAACCATTTCAAGGGATGCCACTAATGTCAGGATAAATCATGTTATCATATTCTGAGCAGATCATAAAAAATGACATAGTTTGGATCAAAATACTGGATCAACATACATTCATAACCTAAGCAACAAAATACTAGCAATCAATAGAATTCCATTATCTGTTGACATCAATGACAATGTATCAATTTCCAACAATCTCCCCCTATGTCATTGATGGAAACACATGATGTGAAGACCATAAAAAATACCTCTTCCCAATTTATACAAAAAACCTTTTAATTTCCTCTCTATTTTCACATGATACTTCTCTTTCTCCCCCTTTGACATCAATGGAAAAGGAAAAAGAATTTTATTGCATTAATAGTTTCTTTGCATACCTAAATACTCCCCCTAAGGAGTACATTCCAAAATAATGGTGATGAATGACTAACCAAAGGTAGTGGATGATTGAAGTTGGCTAAGAATCCCCATCCATGAGGATCTCCCTTCATTCCAAAGCCTTGTTGCCTCTGTTAGTGCACTACACAGATAATTGAGGTCAATTAAAGTATCTTTTCTTTCAACCACAACTTCAGGAGAAGCATAAGAGTTCAAAATCATGTTAGCAACCAAAATAACATAGTAGAAATGAGCACACTTAATCTTTATTAGATCTCTGAGCTTCCCATACAACTCAATCAATTTTCCTATTTCTTTGTGTGATGCAAGACATTCCTCATGCAATCTTGTCAAACCATACCAAGTCTGATAATCCAAACTAAGAGTAGGATTAAATGTGCTAGATGCAAACTTAATCTCAGTTTCAATCGTGTTCTCAACACCCTTGAGCCTTTGAATTTCATTCTGGCCAAGACCAACATAATGTGAATAAAATCTTAATCTCTTCCTCACAATCTTGAATAACCTTGAGTTTTTCAAGTGCCAAGCTATGAGTAGACTTGCACTTATCTACAATTTCCAACAATATTTTGTCTTCAACCCAAGAAACCATTTCACTTACTACTTTGTTCTGAAGGTGTGTCCCACTTTTGGCTAATTGCTTAAGTCTTCTTGGAGCAAGATCCACCTAAGCCACCAAGGAACGAGCCACAACTTCTTTCCTCTTTTCTCTAGTGGTGGACTTTGTTTTACCAGAGACAAACTCAAATTCTTCAAGAGCTTTAACTACTTCAGTGTAGGTTCCAAACCTAGGTCTGTTGGGATCCTAGGGGCTGTTAATCAATAATTCAATGCAACCAGTAGCATAATCCTTCTCAATTTCATATCCAAACTCAGGTAACCATGAATTCCTTGGTTCAACTACCTTGATGATGAAGCTATCAGTGTTTACCAAAAATGTTATATCATTCTTATACTTTGAAACCAATTCTCTTGGAATTCTCCTTCTTTTATTCATTTTCCTTTGAAACTTTCCAAAGAATTCACCAAGGGAATTTTCTTGTGCATCTAAGTCCCCAATGTTTCTCATAAGTTCCTCAATCTGATGAGAAACTGGTATGGTATTCTCCTAACTAACTTCTCCTAATCCATACAACTCCTTCATAAAGTAGAAAATCATGCATAAATCCAATGTACCATATCTGAATATACCTTTCTTCTTCTTGAAATCTCTTAGATTCTCCAATAGCTATTGTCAGAGCAGCTCACAGAGATTATATTCATTTCTGCTCTCAACCATATCCAATGCAAGATAAATTGTGATAGTGGAGACATCGCTGTCACCAAGAATCATCTGTGAAATAACTAAGGTTGCATACTAAACTGCCGAGTTAGAGATTCCAACATGTGTGTTCCTTATTAAGCCCTTTTCTCTATCAAAATTGCAAATAGGAGTTTGTCTGGAGGATGATTATCCAGTAACTTCCCTGATTACATCTCAGGATATCATATATTTTTCATTAAGCCACACATAATCATCATGAAATCTGCTAAGAGCCATTTTGATACATCTTCCCTCACTACTAAAGTCTAGAAAGTTGTTCCATACATCTAATTTCATTTTTGAAAGCACATTGTATTCTAGTTTTAGGGTAAAACCATTTCAAGTTAATTCTTCACTCCACATCATGCAAGCTTTTTTGTAATTGGATTCTTCCAATTTTACATGAATGTATACTCCAACATCTTCAATCGGCATGACACCAAGAGGAATATTTGAAAAAGCACCCAAAAGATCAAGTTCCAAGGATTTAACAGGATACATTTTATACTTTGGTTGTTGTCTCTTTGAATTGTTTATAAGTTGAGGCATATCCATTGCATACAAGATACCACAAATAATTTAGATGAAGTAGTGGCATCAACTTACCTTTTCCTTTTCTACCAAAGTTGAATTCAAAATTTCCACAGGATAAAATTTCTCTGGTTTCTTCAAGCTTCCTCTCCACACTTCTTCTTGTACAAATGCTTTTCATTGAATGTATTTTCTTAAATATATCCGAATTTATTTCTTTCATCCCAATTTATTCTACAATAAATGTTTCAAATCGCAAGTAGATCACCTCAAAATTCGTGTAAGCTTTCATCCTTTCAAACTCTACAAAATACATTCTTCACACATTTTTGTCTGCAAATTCCTTTTGCATGAATTCTTGAGTTCATAACCTTAATAAATGCACTACTTCCATGATATGAAATCTTATGTTGAAAGAGGGGTTGATAAATTTTCTGATTATTGATCGCCCTTAGCCAAGTTCTAAATTAATTTTTGAGTGACGTATCTGCACTGGAGGATAGCACCGAAACAAATGCTTCAGGTTCTGCTTGCTTTCTAGATTCTCCTTCTTTTCTCGAGATCCTCTCCATCTCTTTCTTAACCTCTATTGGATCAACCTTGATGACTGGTTCATATCCTTTTACCGGGTTGTTAACTCTCATTTTTTTTCTTCTAGCATGTTCCAAATCACTACAATTAAAGCAAACAACATTCTTCCATCCAAACTTTCTCTTATTCAATCCATATTTGTACTAGTTAGCCTTATTTCCAATTGAATTACAAAGATAGCAGTGACCTTTAAATGAATAAATCATGTTATCTGAATTCTGATTTCTGATACCTTTAGGTTTGTGTCCAATTCTCTTGATTTCAAAACATTGACTAGAGTGAGATAAGGAAATTTTATTTATTCCATCATTCTGCTTCAATTTATTTTTGCAATCTTTTTCCCTATGTCCAAACTTATTGTGAGAATAACATACACCATTAAAAGATAAATACCTTTGAGCATTAGGTTGTCTGATAGGAATCTTTTCAGTATATCCACCATTGCTTTGAGTCTTCATGTCAAGAGATTGATTCGACTTCTAAGATTGAACTTCCTCAAATCCTAAACCACTTTTATCCATAGAGGACCTCTTTCCTGCAATCAATTTGTCTAGAATTTTAGAGCTTGCTGCAAATTTACCCTCATAATTTTTGGCTTTCTCTAGATTTTATTTTGACACTACCACTTCTTGCTCAAGTCTTGCACATTCATCCATTTTCTTTTGTATTTCAGTTCTCTGACAATATTCAATCTTCTCCTTTTCTTCCAATTGATCTTTCAGTCTGGCGAAGTCCTCATCTACTTTCTTTAATTGATTACTAACTTCTTCATATATTTCCTTCAGATTCTTAATAGACTCATTTGCTTCTTTCAATCTGTCCATTATATCTTCATATGAACACTCCATAAAATGTGCAATACAAAAAATTGTTAACACATTGAATTCTCCCTAGGATGACATCAAACTACTTATCTTCAACACCGTACAGTATGATTATTAATTATGAGAAAATACAGAATCTCCCACAATAGTGTGTTGTATGAAAACTCACTGAGGTTTGTAGAGCTTAATACTATCATTCATATCTTCCAAATGCCTTCACATATTATCATGAAAATATAAAGTAGAAGACATATTGTAGACTCAATACCTATGTACAAATTTCTATAGTGATATCTTTTACTGAGATAGAATCCAAACCCAAAAATTGATGTACAAATCCAATGTAAAAGAATAACACTATTTCCCAACCAATTGGTAACTGTACCTCTCAACCCATACACCCTAGTCAGTTGAAACCATGTTAGAGGATGAAAATAATGTCAAGATAAATCATTTTATCAGCTTCTGAGTAGATCATACAAAATGAGATAGTCTGGATCAAAATACTGGATCAACAGGCATTCATAACCGGAGAAGTAAAATGCTAGCAATCAATAGAATTCCATTATCTATTGAAATCAATGACAACCTATCAATTTCCAACAAGCTATTGATGTATTCTCTCCCCTTGCATTGTATGGTGAGTCTAGGGATCAAAAATCACATTTAACTCAAGTCCATTTGTGTTTACCTAGGATGTGTTAGTTTTGCGTGTATGATCTCGCCTTGTGCTATGTGCGAGCCTGGGGATTAGAAACACCTAACACTTCCTTCCATTTAGGAAGCCTACTTGGGATTTCATCACCTAAGGGATGAACTCAACCACATGAATTGACATGGTATATAAATGGGGGAGAACTAAAGTTGTACCCTAATCTAGTCGCGTCATGTCCGACAAAACATTGATTCTAGGGTGATTCCTAGTTAGGTGTAAAGGGTTGGTCTGAGTTTTCAATACCTTTACTAAGGTTTCAGACCCATGCTTGTGATGACCTAGTATTCATAGTCATGCCTCATAGGAGACCCATGTTTAGCCGTGGCTTTGTGTAGTGCAAGGGATGCACATCGTACCCTGAAGACTTTTACACCCACCATTTGGCTCCCTTGAGTGAGATGGAAATCCTTGGCTTAGCATAAGTTACCTTTTATACTTGTAAATTTCCAAGGATAGGGTGATTTGGGTTATACTTCCATTCCAAGAGGCCCCTATCCATCCACTCTTGTAGACATGAATTGATACATAACCCGAAAGGGTGTCCCTTGTGATCATGTCGGCGAAGATTCCTAGTGTGGGCTACATCAAGTTTGTAAACCCTTTACTACTAATTTAGGATTGTTGAAGTTATTGGTGTGTTTTCTTGTGTTACACCAATGCAAGTTTCATTCTTGAGTCCATCTTGCCTTTTGTTTATTGTTTTCTATTTTCTCATAGTTCTTTACCAGTCTTTCTGCCTTAGAGGTGATTCCACTTCTCACAAAAGTGAATATGCACTCTGGATGGGAAATCCCACCTTCACGGGTGAATTCATGCCAAACATTACTCTGGTCCATTTGTCAGTTTTCTCTAATTAGGTGATTCTTGTTGAACAAGACAACTAAGATGGGGGTGAATCAGTTGTAACAATTTTAACCTTTAAAAACTTCCACTAGAGATTATATCTATTATCATTCACAAATATTTTACTCTACTAGTGTGATTAATCATTAAGTGTAAAAGCAGAAACTGAAAGAAGTAAAACCATACACACAATAACACTAGATTTACATGGAAAAACCAACAAGGGAAAAAAAATGGTGAGGATTATCTCACAATATAGAGAATATCAAACCGAATACAAAGGCTCACTGCCAGAAAGGCTCACTGCCAAAACATGACTTACCGTCTGGAACATGATTCACTATCCAACGAGGGTTAACCACCCGAAGGGCTCACTACAAAATAATTACAAAGAAGATATAAGAGATTTGTTACAGAGAGAAAAATAATCTCAATGCAACAGATATTTCCACCACAATTTTCTCACACCCTTGCAGACATGCTTGAATGATAGAGTACACCTTCAACTCACTGCCTCTAGAAATTTTCAATTAGATTTCACACTGATCTGCCCAAAATCACATCACAAACACACTATTTCACATATATCTCACATCTATCTTGCTTTCATTCATCTTTCACAAACATCTCATGGTGCATGAGCACCTAAGGAACAACAGGCAGTTTCATTAGGTAAATAGGAAATCTAGAAGGACAATTTTGTTTTGTTTTCATAAGGTCATGTTGACCATTGATAAGATAGCTTAGAGGTGTTTTTGATCTCTAGGAGAGAATTTGTGAAGTGATGAATAAGTTTAGAAGCTCATCTTGCTGAGTTTTAAAAAGTTGGCAAAAGTTTGAAAAACATAGTGGATTTTATAACTCTTGTCATTAGGTCATGTATAAGTCCGACCAAAAGAAGGTAACTATTTGAGGAACCTATTTAAGGTGTGCCTTGACCTGGAAACAGGGTTAGAAGCATTGGCATTATAGTGAGATTCAGGTGAAATTGAAAAAAAAATAGTTTTTAGAGTGATTTTCTTATTTTTGTTCCGAACAAGCTTTAATGGCTTGAATTTGTTTTTGTTTCTTGCGTAGGATGTAGGGTTCTAGAAGATTAAGCCCTGTGTGGTAGCCATTTATTGTTTTTGTTTTGTTTCAAGCATTTGAGTACATAGTTGTTCCTTTGCATTTGTTGTTTTGTTAAGGTTGTCAATAGGAAATGGAGGTTTAGGACACATTCCCACTATACATAACATACAATCTCTTGGAAATTGTGCCTAGACCCCATGTTTATAAATAAGATAGGGTTAGGAGTCTGTAGGAGTCAAGAGTTTATGGGGAAAATCCTTTCCTAGGCGAGCTTGACAGTGCTTGGTTAGGAAAGACAGTGAGAACAAGGCACTTGGTTTGTAGGGGTTGACCTTTACCTATCAAGTCATGGTGTGGAGAGGCAGTTAGATGCCTTACAAAGGCTTGGCAGGAAGGAAGAGGCTTCACCAGTCCATTTGGTGATTGAGAAAAGTTGACAGTTCACTGTGTGGTTAGGAAACGGCCTAAAAAGCCCTAATTCTTACAAAATGAGGGTTACGCTTGTGTACGGCCAGTGAAGGCCTATAACCTCAAAAATATTGGAGAGGGAGGAAAATGAACTAGGATCCCCATGGGAAGGTTATGATGTTCTTTAAAGAGATTGGAGAGTGAGACTATCTTCTCGGGTTAGGAGACCTAATTGGGGCTCAAGGCTAGTAGCCTTTTTAACCCTAAATGAGGGTTTGAAGCTAGCAATGGAAAGATGGATCTTGGAAGAGTCTACAAGAACTCTAGGAGGAAGGTCTTGAAGCCATGGGAGACATCACACACCCCTGCATTGTATTAGAGAAGGTTGGAGTTGTAGTTAGCCTTTAGAAGGATTAAGGGCTAAGGAGAGAATGGCAGAGAGAGCACCAAGATTGGCTTGGTTAGGGAAATGGAGGTGATAGTAGGGTTGGCAAGTAGGACTAGGGGTACCTATACCTGAGATAGGACCTAAAGGTTAAGGTGGGAGAGTCACCTAGGAGTTCTTGAGAACAAGGACCCAGAGCATGGGACAGTGAGTGTTCCATCCAATCGTACCCTATCAGATTGGTATCAGAGGGATTAAAGATTTGGGATAGAATAATATATGTCAGAGGTTGAGTCTAGTGATTCTTCCATCATGGTGACAAATGCAGAACTGGTCAAGATGGTTGAAGAGCAAGAGGAAGACAATAAACTATTGAGGGAAAGAATAGCCCAGCTTGAACAAGCAGTGAGGAGTGTGCAATTTGAAGGAAGAATACCAAATGAAGAAGAGGTTGCAGAGGAAGACAAGACCACTAAACTTGACCTTGTTTTGACTACACTTGACCCTATTTTGAAAGAAGAGCCTTTCTTGAAGGCATTGAAGGCTTTGAGTGGAAAAGCACTTGAAGGCATACCACTATTTAATGTAAAAATGGAATCTGATCTAGTCATGAATTGGATAGAGGGAATGGAAAACCATTTTGAATGTGATGGAGTCACTGAAGCACATAAGGTAAAGGTGGCCAAATCAAGACTAAGAGGTTCTGCCTTGACATGGTGGAAGTTCGTTCAGACAGAGAGGGAAAAGGAAGGCAAGCAGCCTATTTCAACTTGGAAAGGAATGGTTGCCAAAGTGAGGAAAGCATACATGCCAGATGACTATGATATTTAGTTGCAGAAGAAGAGACAAAGCCTAAGGAAAAAAGACCAAGATGTGAGCACCTACACAGAGGAGTTCCAAAAACTTTGTATGAGGTCTAATGTTTTAGAAGATGAAAGTCTCAAGGTGGCTAGGTATCTTAATGGCTTGAAGTGGAACATTCAAGAGGAGATGGCTCTTTTAAGTCCTAATATAGTACATCAATGTTACCAATTGGCTATCAAGATTGAGGAAAGAAACAAGAGGAAGCAAGACCGGGCTTCTAAGGGCAGAGGCAAAGGAAGGGATCAAAGAGATCAAAGAGGACAGTGAGGTGGCTACCAAGGTAGAGGCAATGACCAAAGAAACCAAGGAGAGTCTAAACTCATAGAGCATGGAGGAGAAACATCTTCTAGAGGAGGATATAACAGAGGTAGAGGACCTCAAGGAGGTTCAAATAGAGGAAGAGGAGCAGGAAGGAGCAATTCATACTTTGCAAACATGAAATGCTACCATTGTGGTCAAGTAGGTCATCCTGCTTATAGGTGCCAGGAGAAAGCATCTTCATCAAGCAATGAGAAGAGAGTGGCTTATGCACAAGAGGACACCATGAGTCCTAAGTCATCTGAGGTCAGTCATATTGAATCTGAAGTAGGGGAGAATCTGATGTTTAGTAGAGTCTTGATCAGACAACCTGTCAAGGAAGAACCAAAACAGAGGAGAGCTCTATTTAGAGTAAGGTGCAAGATACTTGGTAAAGTATGCAAGGTCATAGTAGATTCAGGTTCAATAGACAATATCATCTCAGAGGAGGCAGTTGTGAAATTGAAATTGGAGAAGGTACCCCACACTAACCCCTACAAGGTCACATGGCTAAACAAAGGGAAAAGTTTTTTAGTAAATGATCAAGTAACGGTGGAGTTTTCCATTGTAGGGTACAAGGAAAAGTTAGTTTGTGATGTGTTACCCATGGATGCCTGCCATCTACTATTGGGAAGACCATGGCAATATGACAGAGGTGCCATACATGATGGGAAAGAGAACACCATCTCATTCAAGAAGGATGGGAAGACTTACAAGTTGCAATCACTATCAGAAGAAGAAGAGGGACAGTCAAAGACACCAAGCATCATGTTGAGTAGTGGGAAGGAGTTCCTTAACAACCTACATCAAGGGGGTGAAGGATATGTGGTCATGTTACAACCTAAAGAAGAAGACAAGGCTAAAAAGATAGTCATACCCAGAGCAGTCCTAAAGTTGTTGGATCAGTTCAAGGACATTGTAAGTGATGGTGCACCTGCAACTCTACCACCAAAGAGAGCCATAAGTCATCAAATTGACTTCATAATTGGAGCCTCATTTCCTAACAAAGTAGCTTATAAGCTTAAACTAGATTAGAATCTAGAGGTAGGTAGGCAAGTGCAGGAGTTGTTGGATCAAGGATTGATTCAAAAGAGCATCAGCCCATGTGCAGTACCAGTGGTTTTAGCAACCAAGAAAGGAGGCAAGTGGAGATTATGCACTGATTCTAGAGCAATAAATAGAATCAAAATCAGGTATAGGTTTCCTATTCCTAGAATTGAGGACTTGATGGATTGTCTTGGAGGAGCTCAGTACTTCACCAAGTTGGATCTCAAGAGTGGATACCATCAGATCATAATCAAGGATGGAGATGAGTGGAAAACAACCTTTAAGACAAATGATGGGTTGTATGAGTGGAGAGTGATGCCATTTGGCCTCTCTAATGCCCCTAGCACATTCATGAGGCTCATGAATGAAGTGCTTAAAGAATTTATAGGGATATTTGTGGTAGTGTATGTTGATGACATCCTCATATTTAGCAAGACAACAGAAGAGAATTTAAAGCATGTGGAGTTGGTTCTTAGAAGATTGCAAGAGGAGAAGTTGGAAATCAATCTAGAGAAGTGTGAGTTCTTTAAGCAAGAGCTTGTAGATTTGGGTTTTTTAGTGTCCAAAGGATCATTGAAGATGCATCCAAGCAAGGTGGAAGCCATCCTAAACTGGCCTACACCAACCATAGGGACATAGGTAAGAAGTTTTCATGGATTGGCTCAATTTTATAGAAAATTCATAAGGAACTTTAGTGGCATATGTGCACCAGTCCTAGATACAATTAAAGGAGGCTTAAAAACTAAGTTTAAGTGGACTCAAGAAGCTAAGAAAGGGTTTGAGAAACTGAAACAAGAAGTGGCAACTCAACCTATTCTCTTGTTACCTAGCTTTGACAAGTTGTTCACTGTGGAATGTGATGCTAGTGGAGTGGCAGTAGGAGGAGTGTTAAGTCAAGAGGGAATTCCTATAACCTTCTTTAGTGAGAAGCTCAATGAAGCAAAGAAGTATTCAACCTATGAATTAGAACTTTATTCTTTGGTTCAATCACTTAGGAAATGGCGACATTACCTTCTACACAAGGAGTTTGTAGTCTTTACTGACAATCAAGCACTTAGCTTTATCAACACTCAAGAGAAGTTGAGTAATAGGCATTTGAAATGGATGGAATACATCCAAGATTTTACCTTCACCATTAAAGACAAGAAGGGACAGCTAAACAAAGTAGCAGATGCATTGAGCGGGAGGTTGTTGACAGTGCAGGAGATACAAGTGAAGAGCATAGGGATTGACAATTTTAAAGATCTTTATGGGGAAGATGAAGACTTTTTAGAGGTCTATAAAGTATGTTCTAACTTTGAGAACCATTTCGATAGCAAATACTCAGAGTATACATTGCAAAGTGGGTTATTGTTTAAAGGAAATTAGTTGTGTGTTCAAAAAGGGTCAATGAGGAAAAATCTCATTCAGGAAAAGCATAATGGAAGTCTTAGTGGACATTTTGGTATCAACAAGACTTTGGAACTAGTGCAAAGATTCTATTACTGGCCTAAGTTGGCAAGAGATGTTAGAAAGTATGTGGAAAAATGTGTTGTGTGTATGAAAGCTAAGGGAGGAGCTAGTAATGCTGGTCTATATCAACCCCTACCCATTCCTAACAGACCATGGGAGTGTGTGAGCATGGATTTTGTGGTAGGCCTTCCTAAGACCAAGACTGGTTTTGACAGTGTCTATGTAGTAGTGGACAGATTTAGCAAAATGAGTCATTTTATCCCTTGCAAAACTACTCATGATGCTAGTTACATAGCTCATCTTTTCTTCAGGGAATTTGTAAGGATCCATGGATTTCCTTTGAGCATTGTTTTAGATAGGGATGTGAAGTTCATGAGTCACTTTTGGAAGACTCTATGGAGTAGATTGGGTACCAACTTGTCTTTTGGATTAGCTTTCCATCCTCAGACCGATTTTCAAACAAAGATGGTTAATAGGGTGCTAGGTAACCTTCTAAGGTGCCTAACTAAGGAGTATGGACAGACATGGGATATGGTTATCTCACAAGTTGAGTATGCTTACAATGATAGTGTGAACTGAACCACAGGGAAGAGTCCTTTTGAAGTTGTGTATGGGATGCACCCAAGAGGCATATGTGAGCTCAGAGATATTGGATCTATGGAACATAGAAGTGGACATGCAGAGGACTTCAGTCAGACCATGAAAGAGATTTAGGAGCAGGTGAAGAAGACAGTCACTGAGGCTACAAAAAAGTTGAAGAAGGCAGATTTGTCAAGGAAGGATGTGCAGTTTGCAGTAGGAGACTATGTCATGGTCCACCTTAACAAGTCAAGGTTGCAGAAGGGAATGTCAGCCAAGTTGCAAATGAAAAGAGTAGGACCATGCAAGATATTAGCCAAGTATGGTAAGAATGCATACAAGGTGGAGTTACCTGCCGATCTAGGGATTTCTCCAGTTTTCAATATAGCTAATTTGATCAAGTACAAGGGATCAGTCAAGGATTTGGATCAAAACAGTAAGGATATCTTCAAGGACATCAGCAACATATCCTTACCTAATCATGACAAGCCTCAAGTAGAGAAGATCTTGGAGTCAAGAGTGCAAAAGTCTACAAGGCATAAGGTGTACATGGAGCACCTTGTCAAGTGGAAGAACAAGCATGAATCCGAAGCCACCTGGGTACAAGAAGATTAGTTCAAGAAGTTTGGTATTGACCTATCATTGGTCTCTCCTTCCATTCCTTAGTGTTTGGGCTAAGAGGGGGAGAATGGTGCAAAAGCACCTAAGGAACAACAGGCAGTTTCATTAGGTAAATAGGAAATCTAGAAGGACAATTTTGTTTTTTTTTTCATAAGGTCATGTTGACCATTGATAAGATAGATTAGAGGTGTTTTTGATCTCTAGGAGAGAAGTTGTGAAGTGATGAATAAGTTTAGAAGCTCATCTTGCTGAGTTTTAAAAAGTTGGCAAAAGTTTGAAAAACACAGTGGATTTTATAACTCTTGTCATTAGGTCATGTATAAGTCCAACCAAAAGAAGATAAATATTTGAGGAACCTATTTAAGGTGTGACTCGACCTGGAAATAGGGTTAGAAGCATTGGAATTATAGTGAGATTCAGGTGAACTTGAAAAAAAAATAGTTTTTAGAGTGATTTTCTTATTTTTGTTCCAAACAAGCTTTAATGGTTTGAATTTTTTTTTGTTTCTTGTGTAGGATGTAGGGTACTAGAAGATTAAGCCCTGTGTGGTAGCCATTTAGTGTTTTTGTTTTGTTTCAAGCATTTGAGTACATATTTGTTCCTTTGCATTTGTTGTTTTGTTAAGGTTGTCAATAGGAAATGGAGGTTTAGGACACATTCCCACTATACATAACGTACAATCTCTTGGGAATTGTTCCTAGACCCCATGTCTGTAAATAAGATAGGGTTAGGAGTCTGTAGGAGTCAAGAGTTTATGGGGAAAATCCTTTCCTAGGCGAGCTTGACAGTGCCTGGTTAGGAAAGACAGTGAGAACAAGGCACTTGGTTTGTAGGGGTTGACCTTTCCCTGTCAAGTCACGGTGTGGAGAGGCAGTCAGATGCCTTACAAAGGCTTGGCAGGAAGGAAGAGGCTTCACCAGTCCATTTGGTGATTGGGAAAATCTGATAGTTCACGGTGTGGTAAGGAAACGGCCTAAAAAGCCCTAATTCTTACAAAATGAGGGTTACACCTGTGTACGGCCAGTGAAGGCCTATAACCTCAAAAATATTGGAGAGGGAGGAAAATGAACTAGGATCCCCATGGGAAGGTTATGATGTTCTTTAAAGAGATTGGAGAGGGAGACTATCTTCTCGGGTTAGGAGACCTAATTGGGGCTCAAGGCTAGTAGCCTTTTTAACCCTAAATGAGGGTTTGAAGCTAGCGATGGAAAGATGGATCTTGGAAGAGTCTACAAGAACTATAGGAGGAAGGTCTTGAAGCCATGGGAGACATCATACACCCTTGCATTGTATTAGAGAAGGTTGGAGTTGTAGTTAGCCTTTAGAAGGATTAAGGGCTAAGGAGAGAATGGCAGAGAGAGCACCAAGATTGGATTGGTTAGGGAAATGGAGGTGATAGTAGGGTTGGCTAGTAGGACCAGGGGTACCTATACCTGAGATAGGACCTAAAGGTTAAGGTGGGAGAGTCACCTAGGAGTTCTTGAGAACAAGGACCCATAGCATGGGACAGTGAGTGTTCCATCCAACCCTACCCTATCATCTCAACTTGTATTTATATCATCTTCAACCTTGAAACTCATCCAAGGTAATCCACACACCATTTGTATTTACTAATTCAAATTAGGTCAATGCCAAAAAATTCTACAATGGAACTAGAATGAGGGTGACCAAAAATCACACTTAATGAGGACCTAAATAAGTCCCAACACACTTCAACACACTTTAATAAACTTCTCGAGTAGTGTTTAACAAAAGGTCAACCAATACCCATGTAAAACACATAAACAATTAAGCACACACAAGCTTAACACGATCCAATATCTTTGAATAACAAAATTAACTTGAACATGATCTTATCAACTTATTTCCAAAATTGGAAGTCCTAAAACCACAAATTAGAGAACTCTAGAGAAACTACATTTCTCACAGACCAACGGCGAGATACACAAAAAAAACCAGTACACAACTGGTGAACATAACTCATACTGTACAACGATCTAGAAACCTAAAGTCTAGATATAAAAACTTCCAACAACCATGAATAATACCTAAGATCCTCACTAGCATAGCAACAAATCTCAGAGAAAACACTGAATACCTGCAACATTTTTTTATTACAATTCTCTCAATATCCTCAACATATACAATCAACAACCATCATTCATGACATGAATGACAAAAAAAACCATCATTCATGACATGAATGACAACAACAACTAGTTGAAATCAATGAAAACACCTTCATACTTGTAATAATTTTGTCTCCCCAAGAGGAAAATCCACTCATCAGTGTCTATCCCCTAGTTAGGCGATCCGACTCTCTTCAGGGGTGATTCTACCCTGAGTATCTGTATAGTCACACCCCGTTAGGAAATTTTTCTTCCAAAAGAGTCGAATCCACTCTTACTATTTATGCTACCTTTGGTTTCTCTTGGATGATTCCATCAACCCACATTCATACTGAGTCTTTCCCTAATAGGGGATTTTGACCATTAGAGGGGCGAATTCACTCCACCATGTCCATATTGTTTTTCCTAGAAAGGTGATTCCACTCCTTGGATAAGTGATTCTATCATCTCAAGTTAGTTCCCATTTTCCCTTGATAGGTGTCTATATCTCCTACAAAGGTAGATCTTCTCCACAGTATCTGTATAATTCAACTTCAATAGACAATTCCATCATCTTGCATCTATATCGAGTCTTGCTTAGATAGGCGACCCCGTATCTTGGATAGGAATTTGCGCGACCCTATCCATACACCCCAACTTCAATAGGTGAGTCCATATTTTCAAGTTTGTACCAAGTCTTTCTCTGATAGGTGATTCCACCTCCTTTAGGGGCGAATCTACTCCATCCTCTCCATGCAGTCCTTCATTGATAGGAGATCTCACTTTATTTTCTGTATACTCTAATGTCCAAAGGCGATTTCATTGTCTAGCTTCATATAGTAATCCTTAGATTGGTGAATTTGTGATACATAGGGGAGATTCTACTCACATATTTGTATACCCTGAGTCAATAGGTGGATCTATACTTGTTGTCCATACAACCCTTGATTAGTCTTAAATAGGCGATTTTGCTTCCTATAGAGGTGAATCTGTGACAGGCTAGAGGGGTGATTCCACTACCTAAAAAGGTGATTGCACTTCTCATAGTAAAACCTAAGAGTGAATCCTCTTGACCAATGAAATCCAATGTTGTTTCAAGGTTAGTCTTGTGATCAAAACATTTTTAGCATCCTACAGTCTCTCATAATCATCATTTTTGTGTATTCAAATTTTCCAAAAGTCATTAAATCATCCATTCAATCACATAGATTCATCTTAGATCATACTTAATCATCACATCAGTCATCAAGTGTCCAATACGAATCCCGTAGAATTCTCTTTGAGAGATTTTTATCCATTTTGGCTACTTAATTAGACTATATTGTAATCATCCTTATTCACTTAGGAGTGTAATCCATCCCGAGTCATTAATTATCTATGACCTCATCAATTTTCTTCCATCTAGAGGTAAAATTGTGTTGTAATCATCCTTTTGCATCATCATCCAATCATCATCATCATCATTGCAATCATCTAGTTTTCTTGAGATCGTTAGTCTATCTCAAGTAACAATCTTATAATTCAAATGTCATCCAGTCAAGATCTCAAGTGTAGTTGATCCAATCCAATCACCTATACAATCAAATCAATCATCTAAATTTATTGTCAAATCAACTAATCCATCATCTTGGTAATCCTTTAATTAGTTACCCAATGGTCATCACTTAGCACCATCCTAGGGGTTCACATTATCCTCATCTTCTAATCTTCCATACTTTCATACCCGTTACCACTTGATCATAGGCTAATAAACTTATGGAACAACCTCAACAACAACCACCGCTTTACCATTCATCCTATCATCAAAATCCACCTTTGAATGGAGGGTCTCCAAATTCCAATGTCCTTGATCAAGATTCAAAAATAGGAGGAATGGTTAGTCAATTTGAAATATTGGTCGAGGAGTATCTTAACAATCCTGTCAATATACAAATGACCGATTGTATCATTGCTGAACGATCAAATAAGATCCTCACTTTGCTACTTATGAGGGGAACTAAATGACCATTATGGTTTGACATGACACAATATGTTAACACCTTCTCCCCCTCTTAATCTTAGGAAGCTCTCAAATTCATCTAAGCCTATAGTTACTCAAGCCCCTCAAGCTATGCCCCAAGATGCTTGGTATCAACCAAGATTTAGGAATGAAGTGTGTTATCAAATTCTACCTTCCGCTGTTTAAATTTTAGTTAGGGGAGCAACACTTGAAGTCACCAATCCATAAGGTCATACATCTATTCCATCTATGTGACCTCTTTTGGAATATTATCCAAACCAATCATCAAGGAATATTAGGGCACTATGTCCAATTCCTTAGCATCAATACCCCATCATGTTCCTCTCATTCAAGTGTGACCATTAACACCAACTCCACCTTTTAATCCTAGTCATTCCATCCAACAACAAATGCCTCATCACCAACTGCAACCATAACCTACATAATCCATACCGCAACCACAACTACAACCTACTCAATCTATACCACAACTGCAACCACAATTGCAACCTCAACCTGTAGTCTAGCCACAACCTCAACAAAAATCATCATATTCTCAAGGAAACCCCAAAAGAAAACACCAATATCAAGCACAAGCTCCACATACATACACCAATCCACCACCACATTACTTTTCACCTCGATACCATCAACCTCCACCCTTCATGGAGCCCACTCCATCATATGCTTATTATCAGCTACCTCCTCCACCTACCACTTCACGTCAACAATAGATCACACACAATCCCAATAAACAATATTATCAACAACAATCCTAGTAGTTCACATCCTACATTAACCCACAACAACCCGCATCCAACACCTACCAACAACCGTCCAACCCGCAACCACCACCAGACATCCCTCAACAAAAAACCTACAACTACCAACTAAATTCATCTTATTATCAAGCACCTCCACCCCATGGGGGGATCCCACATGCTTCATCTCAACAACAATTGACATCATCATCCTATTGTTGGGAAATTTTGGACACCTCAGAAAGAAAATTCCAAGATCAATAATGCCTTCGATAATTTTAATTTCATCAGATTTCCTCAAAAACACGAGCTACTATGCCACAAAGTGGAATCAAATATAGTTCATTTCCCACATTGACCCTTAGAGAAAAAATTAATGCAAATTAAACCAGTTCCAAACAACACCATTATACAGATTCAATCTAGCAGAACCATTAAACATGAAAGATGGAACAAAAGATATGAACACACAAATTTATGTGGGGAAATCCGTTTTGAGTAAAAAACCCCACACTCCAAAAGCCTAGTTCACCATTGTATTATTCAACAACAAAATATAGTTACAAATACAACTCAGGCTCTAATCCCTTACAAATTTTACATCTTGTTCCATCCAAAGAGAATCCAACAACATAACCCTACTTTTATCTCACCTCTCTCTTAACATTGTAGAACGGTCAATGATTTATACTCTTCATTCTATCCAATGGTTCCAGGCCACCCAAGAAAACAAACTAATTCCCAAATGTCAATCCAACTATCAACAAGTTCCAACCAACCATTATTTTCCACCTCAACATTCATCGAGTCCCACCGGGACATTCTACATAGGTCACGGAGTCAACCATCATCATATTGGGGAAACACCAATTCATCTCCCACCGATGTAGGGAAGTCCCAACGATGTTCACATTGCATCTTCATGTCTATCAGATCATCGATGATACAAGATCAAGAGTCCCATCGATGAGAGTCATCGGTCCATCGAGGGGACCATCTTTGAAGTCCTGCCAATGAAGCACTATCCTAGAGACAAGAGTCTTCAATAAATTCACCACTCCATCATTCCATTGGTGGGATAAGCTTTAGTGTCCCATCGAAGACACAACTTCCCACCGATGAGGATTCAATGCTACATATTAGACTATCGATGTGACAACTCATAGACTTGTGTCGATGATGAAATCTCCCACTGACAAGTCTTTACCACCATACAAGTCATTGCTCCATCAGACCATTTGGGGGACTCAAGACAGAGTCCCACTGACGATGTGAAGTCCTATCGATGAGTGACCAAGGAAAGACATCGGGCTATCACAAAGACTTCTTGGAGACACCTGCCAAAGTAACCATGTCCCATCAATAAAGGCCCCAATCGCTAAGTTGCTCGAAACTGAACTTCAGAACCTTATGTCAGAGTTTGCGAAGTTCCCAAAACCCACAACATTTTGACAATGAAGAGAACCACAAATTGCTAAGTCAGGAGGTTATGAAATTTTAGAACCCCATGATTTAAGTTAGGAAAACTTAGAAACCCACGACTTAAGTAAGAAACCGTTTCCTGCCAAAGAGATTTCGATCAGACTAGTGACTTTTTCTTGGTGATATTCAACTGTGTTAAACAATACAAAGTCACAAACTCACGAACTCCAGTATGTTTGATGTACCATTTCTCAACATTCTCCCACTTTTCAAAGAATGCATTTCCTACCAATCAATGCATGAATCCTCTATATCATTTGGGACACCTGCAACAACATTTATAATGTCTACCATATCAAGGTACAATTCCAACCATCCTCCAAAGAAAAGGAACAAGCCATGGTGTACATATGCACTAGTGTAATTTGAGACACCACCATCAAAACCAACTGAAAGCAAGGGTTCCAACACACATCCACCACTCCACTATGCTAAAAAATCCATACAAAAGTAATTTCAACTTCAAAGCACTCAACATGAACACAATCATGAAGTTGTCCTCCAGAAACAAGATGGAACACCAGCTAGAACAACCAGAAAACTAACTACTCCCATCTAACTAATTAACCCATGCGACTAAAAATAGCACACATAGCAAGTGCCACTCCATCCAATCACACATACATCAAAGGTATCAACATTTGTAAACTCATGCCACTCCATAACCAACCTATCAACATCAAATACAAGCTCCATGTGCCAACTAGTCGAAGAATAAAAAACACATCCAGGAACTCCCACTACATGGGTAATAAATCTAAAAAGATCAAGGCATACCAAGTCTACCACTATCATAACATAGAGAGTGTAACACATGTAGTTTTGAGGAACCATCCACAATGATATGCAAAACTCATAATTAACTAACCCGTAAGAACAATTCTCACCACAAGTCTTCACAGCTCTCCCAAGTTCTCCACACCCAACAAAGGAAAAATATTAAGAACCTCCATTTCATCACCCAAGAACATGAGTGAAAACACATGACCAAAAGCTAGTGATCACTATAGCTTCGACCAAACCTGAAACTAGTATAATGTGAAACCAAACATCCAAGAAGACAACCAAGACCAAAGAGAGCACCTCTACACATCATGAACTTGTAGAAAATCCTCCTACATACACCTCCAAATGCCACCTGTGTCAAATATGATCTCCTTCACAACACCCCAAAGAGAATAGCATAAAAACACCCAACCGTTCAATCTCCAAGATCAAACACAACATATATATATATATATATATATATATATATCAAGTAATTATATGGATGTAAGCTTCTCCAAGAAGATCAAACTATTCCATTTCCCATTTTAGGAAATATGCCCAATGCATCTCCTAAAATCAACATCAATGAATGTAATCACAATGAATAAGGAGATAACCATTTTTTCCATCTCTCACAATGAATCCTTTAGAATCATCTAATAGCAATTCAAGATCCATATCCATGAAAGAAAGCATAAATCACCTAAGAGAAACAATTGGAAATACCTCTCAAGCAATAAACTGTCGAGTAGACCAAGAGTGAGGAACGTGAATGCTCCTACATGATATGGAAGCCATCATGAATCCTCCAAAATAAATATCCTCATTGGTCTCTATTGAACTCATTTCCAACCAAGGTGTAGGCTCCTCACACTTTCTACTAAAATCTCACCAAAAGTAGCCATCAAAAACAATTCTCACATCTCAAGAGAATTACAACCTCACCTTATTCTTCATGTATCCATGAGCACCTACAAACAGTCATCTCATGCTAAACTCCAAATGAATCATTACACTATCATGAAGTTCTCAAGCATATGACCATTGTACCCAAAACACAAAGAAATAGTAGACCACTATCAACACTCCAATCATATGAATCAAGAACTTATCATGGCATCATGATCTTACCATCTCCCTTAGGAGATACCATGCTCCAAGTGAACATACCATGGTCTCAAGATTAATGCATCATGCCAAAACTCTAATGTGCAAGCAAGAGTCTATCATGACATTAAGAAAACAAAATCTAAACCATCACTTGTCAAGCACCACCAACACCTCAACCAAAGACTCCAAGAATACTCCATGGTTACGAGATGTTGCACATTTTCCAATAGTGTCCATGCAAATGCGTAAAAAAAACCTTCTATAGCAACAGGATCTAAGAGCTCCTCCTAGTAACATTTGCAATAGTAGAGAAGACCATCCATCACCTAGTGATGAATCCACAATCATAGCTAAAGGTCCCACTAATCTATGACAACTGATCTCTCAAGAATCATGACCAAAAATTTGCTAATCTAAAAATCCTTTAGGTACACACATTAACATATCCATCTGACAATAATACCAAGCAACACCAAGATCTCTAAAACCAAGCAGAAAAAATACCATCATAGTCAAAAGGTTACACAAAGTAGTGTATCCAAGCTATCCATGACATCGTGATACAACATGCTATAGGATCCCAATAGTGACTACCCAGGTACTCTCTTATCATCTAACTTCTCATCTCAAAGCAACCACACCAATGCACAAGTGACCAGAGACAATGCCAACTAACAAGTCTGCATCAACACTAAATCAATCTCATGGATATAAAAAGTACTTCCGAGTTATCCCACTGCAAATCAATGGGTGATAAGTCTATACAACTGCATAACTCATAAATCCAAACACTAAAACATGCAAACCCATCATCGCACTAGAAACTACAAAAAATGAGATCACAAAGAGAATTTACCACATAGATAATCATGACTCAAACACTAGATCAAGCTCAAATCCGATTCACCAATCACATCCACAATGAGCACCATAGTCAAGAAATCCACCAAGCATCACCACAAGAATGTTGAATGAATAATCATATACCAACACTCCCATGTAGAGAAGAAAACACACCTTCTCTTACCATGCATAAATCATGTATGCAAAACTACAACTATCTCATCCAACAATACCCCAACAAGCCAGGGTCTAGAAAATAGTTTAACAATAGCTCCTCAAAACCACAAGTTTTCTTGATCATGTAAAACCCAAAAAACTACTATGCTCCATGCACACCCATATCCACTTCACATCTGGATGACTCAAAAGTTTGAAAAATAAACACCATAATAGTTAAACCAAAAAATGGATTATCATGAATGAACATCACTATATATTTTTAAGAAAACCTATAAAAAACTCTCAAACCTAGAAGCATGAGTCTGAGCCATGCAAGTACAAAACATTCATGAGAGGAAAAGGCAGTCAAAAAATCCAACCCCATTTCAAGCCAACTCCTCAACCAATAGCATATACGTGCATCTAAGGGAGAGAAGCTATTGTAGGAGCTTTTAGATCATCCAATGACCAACTCCATAACCTTTGTGCAATCAAGGTACGATAAAACTATGCCTTCCAATACTAGGACAAAAGACCCAACATAAGCACATTTATCCATAGCTGAGAAACAACCCAAGCTTCTCCATATCATCAAGGAGCCTCTCACACAGACACCCAATATGAAAGCTTTGCTACAACACAACCATAGAGTAGATAATATTCCACCCCTTGCATCATAATTATACTGTTGCTAACTCACGAGCTTCAGGCCACAACATTTCAATATGACTAACTCAAGTTTCCCCATCTTCCATACTGTGTGTTGTCTCTTGGAACTCAAACAAAAGAGAAAGAATTTATACTCACCAAAGGATCAATCCATCAGTCAATTCCTTTAGATTTCCTCAAGCCTACCACACTAAGAAATCTACATAGAAGGAATACCCATAACCAAAAACACTAGGAATTCCTACATGTATCAACATACAAGCATGTGCAAGCCACATGCGAGTCCATGCAAATACATGCAACACACAAACCTACACATGCAAGGAAAGAAAAATCCTAGAAGAAGGCTCTCATACCACTTGTTGGGAAATTTCAGACACCTCAAAAAGAAACATCCAAGATTAGTAGTGCCTTTGATAATTTTAATTTCATCAAATTTTCTCAAAGACACAAGCTACTATGCCACAAAGCAGAATTAGACATGGTTCATTTCCCACATTGACCCTTAGAGAAAAAATTAATGCTAATTAAACCAGTTCCAAACAACACCATTAAACATATTCAATCTAGCAGAACCATTAAACATGAAAGATGGAACAAAAGATATGAACACACAAATTTACATGGGGAAAACCCTCTCAGGTAAAAAAACCCACACTCCATAAGCCCAGTTCACCATTGTATTATTCAACAATAGAATATAGTTACAAATACAATTCAGGCTCTAATCCTTTACAAAGTTTACATCTTGTTCCATCTAGAGAGAATCCAACAACATAACCCTACTTTGATCTCACCTCTCTCTTCACATTGTAGAACGTTCAATGATTTATAGCCTTCATTCTATCCAATAGTTCCAGGCTACCTAGGAAAACCAAATGATTCCCAAATGTTGATCCAACTATCAACAAGTTCCATCCAACCATTATTTTCCACCTTAGCATCCATCGGGTCTCACCAGGACATTCTACACAGGTCACTAAGTTAGCCATCGCCATATCGAGGAGACACAAATTCTCTCCCATTGATACAAGGAAGTCCCACTAATGTTCAAATTGCATCTTCATCTCTATAGGATCATCGATGAGACAAGATCAAGAGTCCTATCAAAGTCCATGAGTCCCACCAATGAGAGTCATCGGTCCATTGGGGGGATTATCTTTGGAGTCCTGTCGATGAAGCACTATCCTAGCGACAAGAGTCTTTAATACGTTCACCACTCCATCGTTCCATCGGTGGGACAAGCTTCAATGTCCCACCAAAGACACAACTTCCCACCAATGAGGATCCAATGCTATGTATTGGGTTGTCGATGTGACAACTCATAGACTCCCGTCGAAGACACAACTTCCCACCAATGAGGATCCAATGCTACGTATTGGGTTGTCTATGTGACAACTCATAGACTCTTGCTGATGATGTCATCTCCCACCAACAACTATTTACCACCATACAAGGCACTGCTGCATCAGACCATTGGGAGGACTCAAGATAGAGTCCCATGGATGACACAAAGTCCTACCGATGAGTGACCAAGGAAATACATTGGGCTATCACAAATAATTCTTGGATAATCCCACCCAAGTAACCACGTCCCACTAATGAAGGCCCCAATCACTAAGTTACTTGAAAAATGAACTTCAAAACCTTATATCAAAGGTTGTGAAGTTCCCAAAACCCGTGACATGCTGAAAATGAATAGAACCACAAAGTCACTAAGTCGGGAGGTTATGAAATTTCAAAATCCCATGACTTAAGTTAGGAAAACTTAAAAACCCATGACTTAAGTAAGAAACCATTTCCCGCCAAAGAGATTTTGATCAGACTAGTGACCAAGGCAAGACATTAGGCTATCGCAGAGACTTCTTGGAGAATCCCACCCAAGTAACCACGTCCCACTGATGAAGGCCCCAATCATTAAGTCACTTGAAAAATTAACTTTAGAGCCTTATGTCAAAGGTTGTGAAGTTCCCAAAACCCATGACATGCCAAAAATGAAGAGAACCAAAAAGTCACTGAGTCGGGAGGTTATGAAATTTCAAAACCCTGCGACTTAAGTTAGGAAAACTTAAAAACCCATGACTTAAGTAAGAAACCATTTCTCACCAAAGAGATTTCGATCAAAATAGTGACTTTGTCCTGGAGCTATTCAACTATCTATTAGACAATAAAAAAGAACGAACTCCAGTATGTTTGAGCCACCATTTATCAACACCTATCATCAGGAACCTCCCAATCAACACCAAAATTACAACCAATACCAACAAGAACCATTATATCTTCAACCATTGTACATTAATCCAACTTTCAACCAATTGCTTCCGTTGTTGTCACATTATTAGTATGCTCCCTATGATCAATCTAATCCAATAAGTCCTCCCCCATCTACACTTATCAACAAAGAATGGGAAGAGATGAAGGATACCTTGAAAGAGTTACAAGATGGCACATCATCATCCAAAAATTCATTCAAGTTCAAAGAAATTTGTCCATACCCATTTGATCCATCAATTTCCACCGTTTGCTTTCCAAAAGACTTCGAAGTTCTAAAATTTGATAAATATAAGGGAAAGGGAGATCCACGGGACCACTTGCAAGAATTTTACATGCATTGTTAAGAGGTCTTATACAACAACAATTACCTACTTTGGTTGTTCCCCCGTAGCTTGAGTGGAAAAGCCTTACAGTGGTTCTTATGTCTCCCGTGTGGGTCAATTTCTACATTTTTTGATCTATTAGAAAAGTTTGTAATACACTTCTCTTTTAAGTTAGAGAGGGATACATATGCCATGGACCTTATGAAGGACAATAAACATAATGGTGAGACATTTTCTAGCTACTTAAAAAGGTGGTGAGCTTTATCTGGTCATCTTAAGTGTAGCCTTCCAAAGAAAGAACTAGTGGGTATCTTTGTTGAAAACTCACATCCTGAGTTGGCCTATAACTTGCACATCCATTGTGCAACCACATTCATTGAAGTCATCGAAAAGGGAACTACCATTGAGAAGGATCTAATCACTAAGGGACTCATTAAGATCTTCAAGGAAGATAAAGACAAGAAATATGGTTATAAATCTTGTTACTAGAACAAGAATAAGAACGAGGCTCATGATGGTGTCACCAACACCAAACATTTCCAAGTAGATAACACTTCTCAAGAACCACAAAAAATTCTCCAAAAACCTATGGCTAATTTCATATCCATGTCGCAAGGGGTACCTTGTCATCCTAATTAGTCATATCATTTGGGTCAAGGGAACATTAAATGAACATTCACCCCCTTAGGGGAGCCTTTATAGTAGTTTTTAGAAGGTTGGTTCAAGCCAATACAATTGTGTATCTTGTGAGTAAACCTTTCGATGAGTCTAAACCAAAGCCAAATTGGTATGAGAAAATGAATATTATGATTACGATAAGATCAAAGGTCACTCTACCAACAAGTGTCGGGGTCTCAAGAGTTACATCCAAGATATCATCGATCGAGGAGACATTGTAGTTGAGGGAAACCAATCTCAATTGTCTAATACTCAATTACAAATATTCCAAAATGCTTTCCCAAAGAACAATAAAGGTTCTAGCTCTACCAACATGAACACTAGGTCCAACAACAATAATCAAAATAGCCAAACCAACAATATTAATTATACTAAGGTTCCTTTCAATTATGATAATATCGTTGGTTGTATTACACAAGTAGACCCATGTGTCTTTATGATTTGTGTAAAGGGAAAGGACCCTCAATGTGCTATCACCACATGTCACACCCGTCTATTAGTTCCAGGACCCTCCACGTCATCTTAGCCAGATCCTATGAACTCACAATATAACATCCTTGATCACTTAGGAAAGACTCCAACCCAAATATCTATCTTATTTTTTTTGAAGTCTTCCCCAATGCATCAAGAAATCTTCACCAAATCCTTGTAGGACACTAGTCATCTACCTAAAAACATAGATCCTACTTAGTTCCAAGCTCTCATAGGACATCTCTCATCTATGTATTAGCTGGGATTCAACCAAAATGATATGCCACCCATTGACCCCACACATAACCATGTCCTTCACAAAGAGGTCCTTGTTACTAAGCACAAAGTCAAATGAGTCTTGGTAGATAATGAATCTTCCATAAACTTGTGTACATTGAAATTCATAAAATAGGTGGGGTATACACACATTGACTTGGATAATCAGGTGATCACCATCAAGGCTTATGATAACACAAAATGAGATTTAGAAGGCATTATTTGTCTTCCCATTCAAGTTGGCCCCACCATACAGTATACGACTTGTCACATCCTTGATCTAGGCCTTCCCTATAATCTCCTCCTTGGTTGAATATGGCTCCATGCTATGCAAGCCGTTCCTTCCACATTATTACCTAAATTTTCTTCTACCTAAATCAGGTAGACTGATGATTGTGTTTGCATTAAACGATAAAAGGTATATATCATTTTTTGCTGAGTTTCATCCATGTGCATAAAAGATATTGTCAAAAGATTGCATTATTACAGTTGTGCAATTGCATACAATAAGAAAGAGAGTCAAAATTTTATTGCAAATGTAATCTTTATTGATGATCATAAGTGTATAATGTCCCTCACAAGCTGAGGGACTAACTATTATAGTTCTTATGAAGAAAAGACTATACACTTATAGATAAAAAAAATGCACATAAAATGAAGAGGGACTCATCATTGCCTAAAATGACAAATCCCATTTGCCTTGTCTTGCATTGTCTGCAGTCTTCCCCACTTGTCCTACTTCCATTTGACACTCTCCTTGCTTCTCCTAGGTTCCCTGTATCTGAAAAAAGAGTGTTGTTTGAGCAATAAAAGGTCACTAATCAGAATATGTGCAAAACATCCATAAACATATAATCTGATGTCCATAAGCATTAAGATAGAAAACATACCATAGGTCTCCAGGAAAACCAAAGAGTTATCAAACACACCTATCATATGATTTGTTTATCTAACATATTTTCTCCTTGTGTAGATATAGGAAAAATCTTTGTTACTGTTTTGATTCAGCTGATTACAACATGTGGAGTAAAATGTGGCTCCCATGAGGGTTGAGCCCAATATGCTGCCCTCTTGTGTTTTAGGAGGGATAGGAAATTGAGCAACTTGATAAAATAAATGATAAACCTATTCTTGATGAATTAAATCAATATGAAATCATACCAATTGATCAAATTTCATTATCAGATTCATAAGATGCAACAAAATGGTGTGAATTATCAGGAAGGTTATTCTTCATCTTTCACAATAAACCAAACAATAGGCTTCCATCATGCTGATCAAAGGGACATCCATTTCTTCTTGGAAATATTACTCTACTAGATATGTATTTCAATATTATTAAGTGGATCCAAAGTCCATTTAAATAATGATGTGAGTTGTATTTCATTGTCATTATTTTCAAGGGGCAATCATTTCATTTAAAAGAGGAGGAAAATAGTTTGTCTCTTCCCAAGAAGTAGATAATTTCTATGATATTGGTGAAATAGATGCATCAAGTTCAATTATGCATCCATCAATAGATAGTAGCATTGCATTGAAGGGATAATCATCAAAAAAATAAGAAAGAGGGACCATCATAGAATTCTGTAGGAGTAAACAGGGACAGCTTGAAGGTCATTTAAGATAGATCTAAGAGATTACAACAACCATCATTGTCAAGTGATTTTTTAGAGACCAAGAGGAATAACAGTCATCATTCATGCATCAAAAGAAAATAATGCCAAAAGCAGAGTGGAATAATTTGTAAAAGCAGTGATATTTAAGAGATTATTAAAAAGTGATTAATTGGGATGTTCAAAACAATGTTTCTAAGAGCTCAAAACAATGCTACTAGTAAGATACAATGAGATAATAATGAATAACAATCACTTAGGCAGTGAAGAGACAAAGGACATGTAAATATCACAAATGAGCAAGCATAATGGGACAGTCATACTTCATAGAGATCTCAATCCTAAAGAAGCAATACACAAATGAGAAGGAAGTCTAGGAAAAGCAACAAAAGGATTGTAAATGGTATGAAGTATCCATCAAATCATGAGTTATGAATATGGGCATATCACTAAGTGTACAATCCTCTAAGTAGTGGAGTGCATTGGGAATGGAAGATATTTCCAATATCATAAGTACTTCATCATGAAATGAATAGGGCGGGTTACAAAACCATCAAGAAAGGAAGGCAGTCATGAGAGAAAGAATGAAGATAATGGACACCTCACTACCCAGATAAGCATAAAGTAAAGATAACTATCAGTAGAAGATATAAAGGATGGTCTATAGGAAACACCCAAGAATATGATCATGGACAACTCACTATTGATATCATTGCCAAGGTTGTTAAAGTGATAAATCATAATGATGATAAAGCTGGAAAGGTACTAAGGAATGAAGATACATGGGGCATTCATCCACATCAAAGAAAGTCTAGATGCATGAGGATAATGAAAATCCATGTGTCTAGGTATGAATAACTTTAACCATGGATATTTAGCTACTGTGCTAGCAGATTTCATGAAGGGAAATGAATGTTTCAAGATTCATCCATGTAGAACAGTCATAGGTGATAAGTGATATGCATGTTTTGATTATAGGACAATACAATATGCTATGTATTGTATCTTCCTTGAAGGTAAACCTAGTGAAGAATTTGGTTTGTGAAATTCTAGACCAAGGAGCTATGGTGGATTGATATTTTTATGAGTATTTAAAGCTTTCATCATGGTTCAAAGTGATAGCAAACAGAGGTATAATAATTATGTTAAGAAGGCACTTGAGTTGTGACAAAATGATTTAAGGGAAAAACATGGTCTCATAGATTCCAGGTTAGGTAGTCTCCACAAGGAACATATAAGGTGATAGTTCTATGTCCTTATGGAAGTTTTTAGATTTTTTTAGAATGGGACAATACTTGATCAGCATTACGGTAGCAGTTCATAAGGAGATATAGAGGACTTCCTAAGATGGTGATAGAGAAAAGCTACTGAAATTGGAAGATTTAGTCATTAAAGCATGAGAAAAAGTGGTATAGTATGAAATTGATTTAGATAGGGAATCCCAATTTCATCTTAAGTTTGCTTGTCTAGTGTCTCAAGACAAAAAGTATAGATAATAACTCTCCATTGCTGATCTAGTGTGGTCATGTGCTTTGTAGTCATGTACTTTGCATGGACAGTCTGTGGAATCTAGAATCTTTTGGAACATAAAAATATCTATCAAGATAGCATTTACCATTGATAACTTCTCATCATGATCATCCTTGTATTCATAAATAACATATATTATGGCAATAAATCTCATGATGAGAAAATAAACCATATCCAATAGATAAGGAAATTGACTTCAATGATCATATTGACATATCAAAGTTTGGCCAATTGCAAGGATCTGAATCTGAAGTTGAAATACAACAAACTACTCCATCAAATACAATCTTATCAGACAAGAAAACAAGGCACCATACTCCGACTAGGATGGTAACCCTAGTGGCCTACCCTTTCTCTCTTGTTAAGCCCCGTGGTGTACAAGGGGATGCTACACTCAATGAAATCAACCAGGCATTCTTATGCCTCACTCAAGAATTTGACATGGTAGTGATTGTGATGGCTTGGTATCACTAATCTGATGTTAGGATCTAGGACTATTGCATGTGAATAATAACTTATTACATCAATTAAATTGAAGGTCTTTAAAACATAATTTCATAATTAAAATTTTTAAACAAACATTCAATGATTATACAACCAAATTAAAGTGATGAAAATAATAGAAGAGAGAAAGGAGATAGAAGAAAAAACAAAAGTTGATAACTATGTTTTCCAATATGGCTACGTCTTCGGGTCCCTCCCCAATAGAGTGACCAATCCTATTATGCTCCAAAATTAGGATTACAAAGCTTCAATTCTGACAAAGTATCCTCACATCTCCTTGGATGATAATGAATTACGAAAAGTCCTTCTCTCTAAGGTACACAAATCTTGAGTTCAAGCTCCCAATGCACAAAGACGAACAATTGACTATCACAACTCTCCAAGCTCTATAAAATATTCAAAAGAATTCTCTCCTCAATTCACCACCTAATTGAAGGAGCACAAAGAATACTGAAAGCTAAACACCTGTTACAATGGAGATGCACAACAAAAAATGCTCAAAACTTGGAGCTCAATAATTGCTAATTGTAAAAAGAGTTAATTTACAAAGAAAGATATTACAACCTTATATAGGTAAAAAACCTAAAAAAGGAAACCCTAGGCTTGCACATAATAATTAATAAAATAATTAATTATTATGCACCTAAAGTTAGCTTAAGTGAACAAGAGATAAAAGGTAACTTAATTAATTAACCAGATATAGTTTAATTAATCAAGTAAAACCAATTACTCTAACATCCCCCCTTAAGCTAGACTTAGGGAGAAGCTACTGAAAGCAAAGAACAATGGGTCCCGACAACAAGGCCATATTACATACCCAAGTACAAGGAAATCTCTATGAAATGAAGAAAAAGGAGAAAACACAATGGGAAAAACTCCTCTCCAAAAAGAGATAGAAGAACATGCTGAAAGAAACATGAAGGAAGAAAGGCCTCATGAAGACCCCCCAAGGAAAACTTCCTTCACCCCAAGCATAGAGCACAACTGAAGATAGTGCGGCAAGGAAAAAGGCTTTGTGAAGATGTCAGCAACCTGCTCGGTAGTGGGAATATATTCCAAGATGAGAGAACCATCTTGAATCAACTATTTGATGAAATGCATATGAAGCTCAATGTGCTTCATCCGCTGATGCTCCACCAGGTTGTGAGAAATGTGTATAGCACTCTGATTGTCACACCAAAGAATAGTGGGACTATCAGGAGGAAAACCAAACTCAATCATCAACTGTTGAAGCCATAAGATCTCCTGAGCAGCGAGCACAACAACTTGGTACTTAGCCTCTGTAGATGATAATGCATGAGCAATCTGCTTCTTGCAAGACCATGTGATAGGACCAGAGCCAAGACAGAAAACAAATCCAGAAGTAGATTTCCAATCATTAACATCACCGGCCCAATCTGAGTCAGTGTAGCCAACAATGTGAGGATCCCCTGATGTGTAGTGAATGCCATAAGAAAGGGTGCCCTGAATGTACCTCAAGATACATTTGGCAGCTTGTCAGTGACTCTCATGACGATCATGGGAGAATTGAGAGACAAGGCCAACCGTAAAGGAAAGATTAGGATGAGTGTGAGTTAGGTATAACAAAATACCAACCAACTACCTATAAAGTGTAGAATATACTGAAGGAGTGGGGCAAGTAGTAGTCAAAACAACCCCTGACTGAAAAGGTGTGGGGGCAGGCTTGCAATCAAGCATGCCAAAGCACTGAAGCATATCAAGAGCATACTTTTGCTGGTGAATGGATATCCCATCAGAGGATTGAATCACCTGAAGACCAAGATAATAATGTAGAAGACCGAGATCTGTCATCTCAAACTGCTCCATCAAGGCTCGCTGAGCATGCTGAATCATAGAGGATGAGCTACCTGTGATGAGGAGATCATCAACATATAGCACAAGAATCAGGATCTCACCCTCAAGATTCTGAATATAGATTGTAGGATTGGAATGACAGCGAGTGAAACCAGTGGAGAGAAAAAAAGAGTCCATCTTCTCATACCAAGCCTGAGGGGCCTGTTTGAGACCATATAATGAATGCCGAAGTCTGCAAACCAAAGAAGCATCCTAAAAAAATCCATGAGGCTGCTCCATATAGATCTCCTCTTGTAGGTCACCATGCAAGAACACACTCTTCACATCCATCTGATAAATGGACCAAACCCTAGAAGCTGCAAGGGATAGTACAAAGCGAATAGAATTCATCTTGGCGACAGGGGAAAATGTGTCGGAGTAATCAATACCCTCAACCTGTGAGAAACCCTTTGCAACAAGATGTACTTTGTACTTATCAATAGAACCATCAGCAACATACTTGGTGCGATACAACCATCTGCACCGAACCATCTTTCTGCCCTTAGGAAGAGGACAGAGATCCCAAGTAATATTCCTCATCAAAGAAGAATACTCCTCCTCCATAGAACTATCCCACTCAGGGTGAATTTTCGCCACAGAAAACATTTGAGGATCCTCTGAAAGAGCATGACTCAAAAGACTAGAACCTACAATATGAGAATGGGTGCGACGAGTGTCTGAAGGATCACCTGCCATAGATCTTGCTGCCTCAATAGTAAAGCAAGCCCATTTGGGCATATGAGGTGGAGAAAGTGGAGGTGGAGATGGGGGATCATCAACATCCTCATTAGAATCATCATCAACATAATCCTGAAGAGCTACAGTGTGAGGAGTAGGTAGTGAAGTAGACACTGGAGACAGGGTATCCACTGTGGGAAGGCACTCATCAAACTAGACATCTCATTGAAATAGGACCTCTTTGGAATTAGGATCAAATAACCTGTACACCTTAACATCCTCACAGTAGCCGACAAAAATGAGGGGTCGAATCTTCCGCTCCATGGCTCTCCTCTGAGCATCAGGAATAAAGGCCCATGCCTCACTACCAAATACTCGAAAGGATGAAACATCAAGCTTGTCATGAGACCAAGCCTCCTTAGGAGTCATATGTCGAATCGCCTTGTGAGGCATCTGATTCTAAATATAATTGGCACAATTAACTGCCTCAGCCCAAAAGGAGGATCCATGGACCTGGACTGAATCATACAATTTTCCATCTCCCGTAAAGTCCTGTTCTTTCTCTCAGCGACACCATTCTGCTGGGGGGTGTAGGGAATAGTAAACTGATGCTGCAAACCATGCTCAGTGCAAAAATATCTGAAAGCCTGATTCACATACTCCCCCCCATTATCTATATGTATTCGTCGAATAGAAAGGAAAAACTACTTCTCTACAAATGTCTTGAAGATTCGAAAGGAATCAAAGACATCAGACTTGTACTTAAGAAAGTACACCCATGTGCATCTGGAGAAGTCATCAATGAATGTGAGTACATACTTGGCCCCAGAAAAAGAAGGAGTGGGAAATGACATGAGGTCACTATGAATCAACTCCAAGGGTGCCAAAGCATGAGTGGCGCTTCCCTTCGGAAAGGGATGCCTATGATGCTTTCCAAGCACACAACCATGATAAACATCGTTGGTGTAGGAAATCGGGGGAAGACCAAGAACAAGTGCTTGAGTACTCATCTGCTGAAGATATCTGTAATTGACATGGCCCAAACGCTCATGCCAAAGCTTACTCACATAATCTGCATGTGCTATAAGAGATGAACCTATACCCACAGAAGGATGAAATCCATCAAATTTGTAAAGACGAGATGCAATATCAACATACCCAGTAGCCACAATCAAATCAAAGTCATGGAGGTCCCGAATAACCACATGATGTGGTGAGAACTTAACTGTCTTACCAGAGCTAGAATGGAAAATCTGATAAATGGACAAGAGGTTCGTCGAGATGTCAGGAACAACCAAAACATCCTGTAGAGTACCCCCATCCAAGGCGACAGAACCTGAACCCAAAAAAGAAAGCTATGCAGAGTCACCCACTATAATATGTGAAGTACCACAAGAGGCAAGAGAAGTGACCAACTGCTGAGTGTGAGTCATATGGTGAGAAGCACCAGAATCTAGAATCCAAGTGGACCCATAGGTTGATGCACGAGCAGTGAGAGCATGACCTTTCCCTGTGGAAGGAGAAGACGACTGAGGTGAGGAGATGTGATGCTACTGTAGGGCTTCCTCTAAAGCCTCTAATCATTTCCAACACCTGGAAACTAGATGTCCTTCCTCACCATAGAAGGTGCAAGTGTCTCCTAATTTCTTCTTAGTCTTGGAGGAAGACTCACCAGACTTCGAAGATTTTCTCTGTTTCGGATTAAGTGGTGGTTTGGAGGAATGCTCACTTCCTGCAGAATCTTTCTTAGGCTTCAGTTTCTACTTCTATTTCTCCTTAGATGACTAAGCAACCAATGCTTTGTTCTTTGATCCTGAGAGCATATCAATCTAAGAAAGGTGTGACTGCTCACGAGACAAACGCTCACAAAACACATCAAAGGTAGGCATGGTAAAACAAGTACCCATACCATCCATGGTGGAGTAGAATGAAGAAGCAAATATTTGAAATAGACCACGAAGCTTCGAAAGGATCAAGTAAATGCACTCTGTGTCTGACTTATTCTTGCCACAACCCTGTAAAATAGTGCAGATTGTTTTGAACTTGGTCAAAAAATCCTCAATAGTGGGAAATGATTCAAGTAACAGTGAAGTTAGCTCTGCCTCAATCTGTAATGCGCGGAACTCATTAATGGTCCCAAAAATTGTCTCAAACTTCAACCAAATGGCGCAAGGAGTGAGCAAAGCATCAAGGTGAAATAGAAGGCTGTCTGAAACATGCAAAAATAGCAAACCCATAGCTTCATCCATCTTGTTCCTATGCTGAAGAATCTCAAAAAGACACTGCAACTGAGGCTAGACCTCATCTAGACAAGACCACAACTCTCATGACCTGAGAAGCCTCGTCATGTGAGACTTCCAGGTGTGATAGTTGTGTGATGTGAGTAACTCAACTGAGGAGTCCGCCATGAAACCCTGCACCTGTACCTATAACTGTACCTGTATTTTTTTTTTATTATTATGTGATCTTTCAAAATAGACAAAAGATGTAGAAGGGTTTGATTGTTTTGAGAGTTTTGGTGTTCTGGTTTTCAGATCTAAATGATAGAGAGTGAGAAAAAAAAACCCCCCACAAAAGAGAAACCCAAACCCTAGTACAAACTGAGAACAAGGAAGCAATGCAAAAGCAAAAAAGCTTCAAAACAAATTCTCACGTACCTGAATAAGATTCTGAGAAAAAGGATCACATAGCTGAATAGAGAAGGCTAAGAGCTTTCCAACGCCTATTCATTTTTGAAAAATGGAGTCCGTTTGCACCTTTTATGGCCCCGGAAGTGCAAAAAGAAGACCCCTCTTTTACTGGAAAAAAATATAGTCAAGCAAAAAATCTAGAAAAAAATACCAGCACTATGACATCCAGCATGAAATTATCTTTCCAACGGTATCTTGTTTGGAAAAAACAGAGACCGTTTGCCCATTTTATACCCGATTTTGTGAAGCCTGCTAAAAAAAATGCCTCCGTTAAGCCCTGGGGGCTAAAAAAAATAAGCCCCTGGTCTATGGAGCGACCAGGGGGCTGGCAGTAGGTCCGGTGAGTTGGGAGCTTGGCGAGCTTGGGTGAGCTAAGTCGTGAGCTCGGTGAGGAGGCAGCCAAAGCTCGGCGAGCTGGGTGGCGGCGGCCGGAGCTCTGGTGACGGCCGGGAGCACAATGAGCAGGGGTGGGAGCTCAATGGAGAAGGCCCATCGGGGGTTGCACCAGGAACGAGCAGGAGGTGGTGAAGAACTCCCAAGCAGAAGTGGTAGTGACAGTGTAAGCTTCCAGGGGCCGGGAGTACGGCTATGGTAGAGGAGGCGACGGGCGGAACCAGAGGCACAACAACGGGCGGAAAAACCAGAGCGGCCAGAAAAAATGAGGGTCAGAGGCAGCGATGAAACCAAGGTCAACGGAAAAAAAATAGGGTGCTTATGGCCTACGGATGGCTGGAAAAAAAGGTTCGGTGGATGAGAGGAGTACTGCCGCCTGTAGTACTTGCAGGTCCGGCGGTATTGCGTATCGTGGGTGCAAACCCATAAACAATTTCAAATTTTTTTTCAAGAACCCTTTGAAATTCGCCTGGTTTTTTTAAACCAATTTCTAATGCAAAAAAATCAAACACAAGAACAAGGAGCTTCAAACCTTTGCTCTGATACCATGAAGGAGCACAAAGAATACTGAAAGCTAAACACCTGTTACAAGGGAGATGCATAGCAAAAAATGCTCAAAACTTGGAGCTCAATATTGCTAATTGTAAAAAGAGTTAATTTACAAAGAAAGATATTACAACCTTATATGGGTAAAAAACCTAAAAAAGGAAACCCTAGGCTTGCACATAATAATTAATAAAATAATTAATTATTATGCACCTAAAGTTAGCTTAAGTGAACAAGAGATAAAAGGTAACTTAATTAATTAACCATATATAGTTTAATTAATCAAGTAAAACCAATTACTCTAACCCTAATTTCCATGCCCCTTACAAAGCCAAATGTCCCCTTTTTATACACAAAATTTATTTGATATGGTTCATAACCATGGGATTTGTACAATCTCCCATTTACAACAAAAAATCCTTGACAATCCCCCTATTTACAAATAAAAATCAGTAATATCCCTTAATAACCCCTTTAAAACCTTTCAATAATATTTTAATAGCATTTACATTTTATTCAAGCCCCTCTTAATTATTTAAATTTGGGCTATTAATGATCTTAAGGATTGTCATTTTAATCATAGGGGGTTTAAATAATAAAATTAGGAGATTTAGCTGTAAAATATTTAACAAAAAAATGAGCCCCGAAACTCTTTCAAGAAAATGCTCATAGCGCAATGGTAGGGGATGGCGAGCATTTGGTGAGGGTTCAGTGGTTCAAACCACCCCCTACCAAATCTTCATTATTGTTTAGCAAATATAATAGGCATCTTCATTTCATTGCGAACAATCTGGTGGTGTGTTGGCGATCTGCCCGGATAGTAGTCAGTAGGTCTCAGGTTCGAGCCTCCTCAAAAACATTTTTAAACTAACAAACAACTGCGGGATCCGCACGCAAATAAGTACATGTGTCCACCACAAAGAGTGCCATGTGTCTACAGAGGAGTGTGCCACATCATTGCCACATCGACTTCCAACTTATCTGCCACGTTAGTTGTATGAATGTACAGACTGCCATGTGTCCATATAGAGAGCTGCCATGTCACTAGTTGTCTCATTTGCTTTGTCAGTTGCTGATGTCATCATTGTACCATCCATTTACCCTAGTCAACCTTGAACTTTGAATAGTCATATATTCACTATTTAAACTCCATTTTTGACGAAATGAGTGGCTCTGGGATCATCTCATCGAGCTCTTCGTCTTGATGCTAATTTTGACGAATTCCAAGAAAATAAAATAAAAAATCCTTTTTGATTGGCCCCTGGTTCCTATTTGATCCCAGCTTTGATCGCTCATAACTTGGTCATACAAACTTAGTTTGAGCCCATTCAAGTTGAATTGGAAAGCTATTAACGAGCTTTACACAATGGATTCATTTTCATCAGCATTTGGAACAATCAAATTTTTGGTGAAATGTATCCACCTAGATCAATCACAACCCATTTCCACATTAGCATACTCTAGGAAGGTGGTAATGTCTCTTACAAAGAGACATACAGAAGGGAATGGCAACATTACTATCATGAGAACAAAAGGATGAATAAAAAAGAAGAAAGCAAGTAGGGAGTCTCTAAATTCAAGGATCAACTTTCTTAGTTTGGCATCTCTGAAAAGTAGAGAAAAGAAACCATTTTTGTACAATGGACAGGGTAGCATTTTATTGTGGAATAGTTGGTTGGGGAGCTCTTGCTTCAGCCATCCACCCTTCATGGAATCTCATTCATGCTATAATATTGCATGATAATATCACAATAAATGTAATTATGGCAATAATGGTCGTTATTACATGGTGTTAAAAGAAAAACAAAGATACCCAGGTGTTTCAAATTAACAAAAAATGGAAAAAGTCACTGCCTTCATGCATAGAAACCCTTAAAAGAACCCAAATGAATACCTACAAGGATCCTTAGCTATGACCAATATTTGCAAAAATTCCAAAAAAATATAGAGAATGTGCAAAGTGGAAGACATAGTCTATAGATTTTTGTTAAAATCTTCAAATATTTGCTATTGGAGAAGCATCGACCATATGAATATACATAATTTTTTTGAAAAGGTAGAACTCGAGCAAGTAGATTCCTTACAGAAATGAAATTTCTACAAACAATAGAGCTTCACCATTTCTCACAGAAAGAGGATCTTGACAAAGAAAAAGATCATATTCTTACTAGCATTCGAGCAAATGAAGCCTTCATAATCTATATGCAACCTCCAAATACTCATAAACCAATGCAGCACCCTGACAGAATGTGCGGAGTTTCCAGAAAAAACAAGTGCAAAATGAAATGAGGAAAGTCTTTGCCCACGGTTTGTTTTAGGGTCTCTAAACCCTATGTTGAATGCCGATAGGACTTAAGGGATTTTATGCCTTTCATTTTATTTTTTTTAATGAAATAATGTATACCATGCCCTCCTTGTGCCTTACGAGATTTTCCCCTTATGTCATTTTGCTTATAAAAGTCTCTCTAGACTTATGAATTTATGTATTTTGATTTTCCCCATAGGCTGAATCTAGGCCTTTTTTTTAGCATTATTTCAAAATTGTAAAGCATTTGGTTTATGATGTTGATATAAATCATTAAATTAGTTTGCTTTTCCAAATGGAAAAAAAAAGGTGTTATGCTTTATAATGCTCTTTTGTGTTTCATTATGAGCCTTTTTTTGTTTTGCATTCATTTTCAAATATAAAGAATTTAATTAAATGATGTAATTATAAGCCATTTAATTAAATGTTATTTTAAATGCAAAACTGAAAAAGGAATGTGTTGATATGTATAAGTCATGAGGTGTTGTTGAGCATTATTATTTTGCAAAAACACACAAAGCACAAGTCAAAGTAGTTGGATACCAGTTTGGAGGAGACTGAACATGTGGAAGGTGTGTGGGTTGCCTTTGACTAATTTTTGGATGGAATGAGACCTTTTGGAGGTAGTTTTTTCATGATTTTGGTATGGTTGGGTCATCTTGACTTTTATTCACTTTGGAGGCCTTTTGGAGGAATTTTGAAAGCTTCTTTTTTGGCCTTTCTACTGCATCCAACCAGAAGGTTCTAGATGGACATGTGTGGGGTAGTGGTTTCAAAATTGCTTAAGTATCTTCAAACTCAAGGTTTTGGGAGTTCTTTCTTTCTTTCTACAGGCATTGTAGCTTATCTTGGAGCTTTTTCAGGCAGGAGACTACATTGTGACTCAATATCGGACATGTATTGCAATATGTAACACCTTTTTATTAATGAAATTGAGTGTTTACCTTCTTTGAATCTATCTCATTGTGTGTAGTGTGGTGATTGATGAATGTTCTTGTGAGTTTTGGTAACTCCTTCATGTTTGTCTCACTTTAGCAGCTTTAGGTAGAATAAACATATATTTTTGTAGGTTGTAAGCTATGTGGTGGTTTAAATAGTTTTTTAGTTGTGAAAGACTTCCTTTCCTTCAAAAATGTTAAGAGAACCAAGCCTCCTTGCAAAACACTTATGCATTGATATATGAAAATATTTGAGATGTGTTAAGATAAGCTGAGTCATTGATAAAACTGTGTGCAAGCTATTTGCAGGTCTTAGTTAGTATTTGGTGCATCACCCTTTAAATTTTTTTAGTTAGGTTTCATTTTCACGTTTCTCTCGTACTCTTTCCTCAGGAAACCATTAGTTTAGCAATATTTTAGGTGACACCAAAAAGGAGCCAACACATAATATGGAGGTCTAATTTCACAATAGGATACCCACAACCTGGAAGTAGTCCCATGTTGCTCCAAATTTGTTGGGTTTCCACAACTTGGTAGGGGTGTAAATTTGGATAGTTAACACACATATCACCAATGCCTCATATTCCCCCACAATGGAATTGAAGTTACCATTCCTGCTGATCAACATCCCTTTGAGTACTATTGTGCTCTTGAGGCTTCCTTCTTATGTTCCCATCATTTCACTAGAATTAAGGTGGGAACCTCTCATGCCACACCATCATTAACTCATACAAATACTAACACTTCATCCACTCCATCTACCACTTCATATTCCACTATTACCAAGGTTTAGATCATTGAAAAAGGTTGTGAGGAATACAAGATGCACACTGCACTCAATGTGGGAAAAATTCCCTCCTCACCACAAAGTTATGGCCAACCTACCAAGTCTCCACAACAAGGAGAGTCAATAACCAAGACCATAAGCTCAAAAAATTTGGGCTCCACTACATTTCAGTCACAAGAACCTTACAATATCAACTTGATGAGAATATCAATAAATGGGTATATAGAGAACCAAAACCTTCACCTCCTATCATTGAATATTTCCAAGAAGTCTATCCAAAGGCTTTGAAGTTGGAACAAAAATACAACTATCACGGGGGAGGAAAAGGGGTCGATGAACATGGAATGCATAAGCCAATTGATACTCCCATGCATTAAAAACAATTGGTTCTTGGTTATGACAAGAAGCAAAAATAACTTGAAACACCTTCTAGTGCTTCAAATAATGTTACTACAGAAGTCGATGTCCTTGATGACATCCATGAGGAGGAAACCATCATACTCTCTTACGATGATATGGACATCTCCTCCCTATTTAAATCTACATCCATCTTTACCATTAGCCTTTCCATTTTCCATCCTAACCTCATAGATTGGGACCTACAAGGAAGCACACCTATTGATATATTTCCTTTCGAAGAGGCATACGTATACTACATGGGCTTAGAAGAAGACTATGGTTCCTACCCTAGAGAAGTTGAACACCTCAACCACAAAAATAAACAGAAACAAAGTACAAAGGGTCTCCTAGTGAAATCCTCCCTGAGTTACTTTTAGACCAATCAAAATTAAAAAGAAAGGGTGTATCGTTTGATGAAAACCTCCCTAAGGCGTTAGAGGATGGGGATGTTCATCTTCCTCTCATAGGTATCCACTTTTGAGAATGATCTTCCATTCTCATCAAAGACATAACAAAGGTGAATTTGGGAATAGAATTAGAGCCAAATATCACATATGTAGCTAAGTCCTTGACTAAAGGGGAGTATTATGTAATTGTCAACCTACTTCAGGAAGGGATCATTAATTTTGCATGAGCCTATTTGGATATGCCTGGGCTGGATCAGGTGTTAGTTGTAAATCACCTTGATATCCATCCTGATGCTAATCCGGTGAAGCAAAAGCTTTGAAAAATGCATCCAAAAGTTGTTCTTCTCGTTATAGTGGAGTTGGAAAATTGCTAGTAGTAGGGTTCATTAGACCTATTGATTATTCAAACTAGATTTCCAACATTGTCCCTTTAGCTAAACCAATTGGGGGAATCCACATCTATATAGCTTTTAGAGACCTTAATAGGTCATGTCCTAAAGATGAATTCCACTACTGAATATTGATATGCTTATTGATTTGATAATAGGCCATGCTATGTTATCTCTTATGGATATATTTTCTGGGTATAATCAAATCAAAATTTCCAAAACAAATTTCACTACACCTTGGGGCACTTTTTGCTATAAAATCATGCTTTTTGGTCTCAAAAAAGTAGGGGCAATGTATCAATGTGCCATGACGTTCATCTTACATGATTTGATCCACCTGATAATGGAAGATTATGTTGATGACCTATTGGAAAAATCCAAAACTCAAGAAGAACATCCATAGATCCTGAAGATTTTTTTTGGAAAGTTAGAGTAGTATAAGCTAAGGCTAAATTCCAAGAAAGGTGGTTTTGGAGTCACATCAATAAAATTGTTGGGTTTCATCGTGTACAAGAGGGGTATAGTGGTTGACCTGGCTAAGGTAAAAGCGATTATAGAAATGTTCCCACCTAAAAAACTAAAATAATTAAGGAGTTTACAATGCAAGTTACAATCAATCTGATACTTCATAGCTCAACTTGTGGAAAAATACCAACCTTTAACACACCGTTTGTGCAAATATATTGTCTTCAAATGGAACTCAAAGTGTCAATAGGGCTTTGATAAAATTAAGGAGTATCATTCCAACCCTCCTATCCTGATGCCTCATATATTGAGAAAACCTTTGTTTATATTTCTACTACAGTGGTTGCATTGGGGGCACTCTTAGCTCAACATGACAACAATGGGAAGGAAAGGGGAATCTATTACATTAGCCACACATTGGTGGGGTATTAAATTAATTATACCCCTATGGAAAAATATTTCCTTGTGGTTGTTTTCAATTCTCAAAAACTTTTCCATTATATGCTTAACCATTCAATTAAGTTGATTTCCAGTGTGGATTCACTCAAGTACCTGTTATCCAAAACATATTTTACAAGTCGTATGGTTAAGTGGGTTATGTTGCTCAACGAGTTTGACATTGAGTATATAGACCATAAGGAAATCAAATGAAAATTCATCAAAGATCAATTGGATGAAGCCCCTCTAGTGGATGCGTACCCTTTAGTGGTTGAATTTCTAGATGATTTAGTCTTCACTATTTTAGAGGTTGATACATGGGCACTTTATTTTGATGGGTCCTACACAAAAAAATGGGGCAGGGGCTAGCATTCTCTTCACTCCTCATGGTGATTATATCTCAAAATCATTCAAATTGGTGTTCCCATGCACAAACAACATTGCTGAGTATGAAGCTTTAATCACAGGTCTTTGAATTTCTATCTAATAGAACATCACTTGTCTCCATGTTTATGGGGACTTACAACTCATAATCAAGCAAGTTAATGATGAGTACCAAAAAAAGGATGACAAATTTCTTCCTTATAAATGCATGGTGGGTGATTTTAAGTGATATTTCAATCATATCCAATTTGAATAGGTTCCTAGATTACATAATAAGTTTGTGGAATCACTGGCTACCATTGGCTCTCTTATTGAAATTCCTAGGGATCATACAGACTGTGAGTTTCTGGTCAAACAATTATTAGTTCCTACATACGACATCATGGATACAAAAATGGTGTGTAAAATCATAGATCCCTAATCCCCATGGTATCATGACATTTACACCTACCTCCATGACAACATCCTTCCACCCAAGCTAAACTGCAACCAACACAAGTCCTTCATACACCAAGCATCTCGTTACACCATCCTAGGAGACACTCTTTATTGTAGTGTATGATGGGGCTCTTCTTCGATGTAGAATCCAAAATAGATTTAGGTGAAGTGCATAGTGGCATTTGTGGGGCATGTACTAATGGAATGGCACTAGAAAAGAAGCTTCCTCAGATTGGGTATTATTGACCCACTATGGAACATGATGCATGTGAATTTATCAAAAAGTGTGTACCTTGTTAACAATAATGCATATTTGATCCATGCTCCAACCTAGACCTACAATTGATTACAACACCATGGCCCTTTTTGCAATGGGGTCTAAACTTAATTGGAAAAATCTACCCACCATCCTCTAATGGAGACACCTTCATCATCACCACCACTGAATATTTCACTAAATGGGTAGAAGCAATTCTACTTTCCCACATTATTGGTACCCAGATATCCAAATTTATCCTATAATTTCTCTGCAGATATGGTATTCCATCCACCATCATCATTGACAATGGAAAATATTTCAAAAACTAGCATTTCCAAAAACTTTCTGAAACTTTCCATATCCAACATCAATGGTTGATGCCCTATTACCCTCAAGGTAATGGTTAGGCTGAAGCCAACAACAAAACACTAATCAAAATCTTGAAGAAATTTGTCAATAACATTGGTCAAGATTGGCACCTCCATCTTAATCCCACCCTTTGGGCCTATCGTACATCCATTCACACCCCCATTGGTGCCACACCATACTCACTCATATATGGTTCCGATGCCACCTTGCTAGTTGAAGTCGAACTCCCCTCACTGTGTATCTCTTTGAAGAACCTGATAAATGATGAGGAGTATCGAGTTGCACGTCTCAGTCAACTAGAGCTTCTTGATGAGAAGCATCTTAATGCTTATAATGACCTATAGGCTTATCAAAATTGGCTTAAAATAAGATACAATAAGAAGGTTCGACCTCACCATTTCCCGATTGGTGACCTTGTACTTAAGGAAAATCAACATACCTAGCATGATCAAGAGAAGAAAGGAAAGTTTGAAGCTAATTAGTTGGGTCCATATGTCATTACAACTAAGTATAGTTCTAGAGCATATCAGCTTTCCACACTTGAGGGGGAACCCTTGGAAGAACCCATCAACATTGTGCATCTAAAGCGGTTTTACACCCAAGTCAGCTAGGTTACCCACCTAGAAAATGCCAAAAAAAGTGAAAAATACCCAAAATACAAAACAAAAATTAAAAAATCAAAACAAATGATGTCAATAGTCAAGAGAAATAAATCATCCTATGGTGAAAGCCACCTTTAGTGGAACATTGGATAAGTACATTTGGTGAAAACCTAGAAATAGGTGCCATGCATAGAGGGGTTAATCAGTATCTACCTTGTATCCTATTTGCCTATATGCTTACATATCCATCCCATCCTATCTACACATCTCATCCATCCTATCACCTATCCCATGGTATATTTTGATTGAGCATTAGATAATTTAGATTTACTATCCCAAAATCCTGAGCTTCTATAAGTCTTACTGTGGATCTTGATCTCATATTCCTATACTAGTTGGGATTTGGTTGATTATCATCATTTGTTTATAATTTACTAGTGGTCAGTCTTGTGTCCTCATCTAGGATCCATCCTCGTGTCTTTTACCATTAGGTCCCATATTTGGTCCTTCATCTTTTGCTTTGGCCTTTTTGTCAAACTACGTTGCCTCCATGATTTCACATAGGCAAGGCCATATTTGATGAACCCTCAAGGCTTTAGTCCATCCTTTTGAGTCTTTCCTCATTGTTTGTGTATCTTTTGTTCATTTTCGGTCTTTGGTATTTTTATCGAACTAAGTTTCCTCTGCACTTTCACGTAGGCAAGGCCATCTTTGATGAGCCCCTAAGGCCTAGGTCTTTCTATTGGGGTGTGTCTTTATGTCAGGTGTGTCATCAAGAGTGTCCCTACCTTGCTAGAATTAACCTACAAAATCCACTTGCTCCTAAAAATTTCAATCTACTTCAATTATCTTGAGTCATGTTGATCCTATGATCTATCCAATCCATCTTCGATCTTAGCAAGATGTATCTTTCCTCACATTAGACCATGCCAACACCATCCACCTATAGTCCTCATGGCAAAGGATCTTTGAAGTTTATCACGATTTCTAGGTGTTCTTGCATTTGTTTAATCTCTTGATCTTCCTACTCAAGGTCACCATGATCCATCATATCATGGGGAACTTTGATTGGTAGACATATGGGAATCTCTTGGTTTTTTGTGTGATCATGTTTTCTTGGTTGTCCTGCATAGTCTCCACCAAGATCCTCACAGTCTTGTGTTATGTTGGGGCATCCTTTGTGCTTGTGATTTTTTTGACATCAAGTCCTACCAAAGCCCTTGCAACTTTGGGATGTTGGATTAACCTTCTTTTTTGTTATGTCAATCCTATGTGTGGAATGCTAATTTTCTTTGGTTCCTTATACCCTGGTGCTTGGTATCCTACACTATATTAAAATCTAGTGCTCCTAATGTGATAGCATAGCATTAAATTGCATTTCATTAATCATACTAATGCATTTTACCAATCCATTCACCTAACTTATAATCATTTATTTTGGTTGTGCAAATGATCTTTCCCCCCCACCTATTCTTCTAATCAGGTCACTTCAATTTGGAAGATGCACTACATCCATTTCATTTGCATTATCATATTCATTTAAGTTGTTTAGAGTAATATAGATTTTTTATTCTAAGCATCTTAATCCATTTCATTTACATTATCATATTCATTTAATTTTTTTGGAATAATATAGATTTGTTATTCTAATAATTTTAATCCATTTCATTTGCATTATCATATTCATTTAAGTTGTTTAGAGTAATATAGATTTGTTATTTTAAGAATCTTAATTCATTTCATTTTACAATTCATTATAATCATTCATTAAATCAACATTATATGCATCCACATTTATTACATTCCACAATCCATTCCATATCCTAATCAATCCTAAACACATCCATAGCATCAATATCATAAACATCAACATCATAATCATAAACATAAACATCCCATCCTGCATAACAAACATGTTAGTCACATACATCATAATCACCTAATGCATGCATAAGCATCATATCCATCAAATATTGTATCACATATCATAATCATAAAAATATAATGCATCACATCCCGCATCACAAATCATTATTCATGCATATCCATCATAACCATAAACATGTATCCATCATGCACACATCCATACTAAGTATCCATAGCATCACATATAATGCACCATCCAAAATCATCCATCATATATCATAATAATGTCCAATATATATATATAGTCTATAATGTTAGAAAACAAGATCTTATTGCAAACCAGAAAAATGACCTTCCATAGAAGAGAAAAACGAAAAAGCAAGAGCTTTGCATAAAAACATGCAATTTGATATATTCGAAGTACCAATTAATTACAAGAGATAATTTTCTTTATAAAAGCAAAGATACCTAAACCTAATCTTATCTTGAGCAACAAGATAGCTCGATAAGATAAAGATGAAAGCCTAAAACTTAGGAATTAAATAAAGCCTAAGTAAACTTATGCAAGCGTAATTAAATATTAATTACACTAACACCCCCCCATAAGTGCAACTTAGGGAGAAGCAGATTATTATGCAAATATGAGTCTTGGAAATAAGGCCTGATTAGGTACTCATGTACAAATGAAAAGAGAGAGAAAACCCAGTGAGAAACCCCCCCTTCAGAGAGATGAACTATTATGAAGAAGCACTGGAAGGACTCTAATGAAGTGACACTGGAACCCCAAATACGGAAAGCAAGGAAAGATAGTTCTATTTACAAAATACCAATCAGAATCACAAATGCAATAGTAGACCTGATGCCAAGGAACACTAGAAACTCACATACTGGATCAACCCTGGGATCTATAAGCAATAGTAGATGAAAGATGAATGGACCCATAATGATGAAAAATCTGGAAGTTGTGTCTCATGAAGCCAATGCCAAACTAAAACTAAAACTGCCCATAGGATGAGTACCATCAAGATTTTGGAACATTAACCATAAAACCATGGCCCTCAAACTAAGAAAGATCTAAACCAATGCGGATCAAGAACTGTAAAATCCCAATGTGAAGTGTGAACCGAAGCAAACCAACAATGTGTCCAGTTAAGCAAGAAAGAAGCTAGAAGGAGACAACAGGAAACCAGAAAAACTCATGCGAGTTGTCACCAAAATGAAAGATGGATACAAGAACCCCCCTTACTGGAACTTTATATCAGTTCATTATTACAATACCCAATGATTGAATAAGGAGATAATGCAAAACTACAGAAACATAGGTGAAAATGCAAACCTAGCACACTAAAAAAAAAAAATGCATGCATAAAATAAGTTAAATATTTTCTGGAAATGACCTCAGATCTGCATAGAGGCTGAAACCAGCTTTTCGACACCGCAAAAATTGCGAAAAATGGATAAGTGAGTGAAAAGATATGCATCCTAGAGTGAAAAAAGCAACATCTGACTTCCGAGGCAAAAAATGACATCAAAAAAGAAAAACCAGAAAATCTCACTAGCACCAATGCATAGAGCTTAGAAACAGCTTTCTGGTGATATCTTGTTTGCAAAAAAGGGACGCCGTATGTGAAAGTTATGCTCGTTTTTGTGAAAGTGCTCAAAAATTGTCCAATTCGGGCATGTACAGCCCTCAGGGGTTAAAATTTTTTTGCCCCTGGTCGCATGGGTGGACCAGGGGGCTAGCGGCTGGCTCCTGGGGCCCAGCCCTTGGTCAGCCATGTGACTGGGGCGCGGGGCTGGAAGCGCGGAAGGGGCTGGGGGCTAAGCTCTCGAACCTTGATAAGACCCGGGGCTTAGGCGCAAGGGCCTGCGGGGGCTGTGGACCGGCAGAGCAACGGATCGGGCGGAGGTGGCTGAGAAGCGGAGGCAGAGCGACCGGCGGCGGTGCTATATGGGGGAGCCACCGGCTACTACCTGGTGGCCACCCAATGGCTCAACCAATTTGAACGGGTGGCGCCAATCTTCAGAGATTTTTTTGATTTTTTAATGATTTTTTTAATTTTTTTCATACTTTGAGCATCAAAATGCGTGCCTAGGGGCCGTACGACCCTTGGGCAAAATTTTTTTGCCTCTCCGGATGACTGTGTCCAAATCAGACAAACTTTATATGAAAATGGGGGTTTTTGGGCGTTGCGAATCCAACGACGAGGTCTATTTGGGCCCAAAGTGCTTCAAAAATCAAGTGACCCCCGAATCTATCAGAAAAATCACTGATCTTACAACCCTCGCAGATCTGGAAAATAGTGATGAAAATCAATGAAATAAAAGCCATTTCTGACTTTTTCCAGTGCTCTGAATCCAACGGAAAACCCTGATCTGATCCAAGATGCTACATAATGATGCTCAAGGATTGAAACCCTCGAGGGACTCCGAACGAGCTCTGCAACGAAATCCTCCAAAAACGTTGAGAAGGCGCTGCGAATCGAGGCTCTGATACCATGTTAGAAAACCAAGATCTGATTGCAAACCAGAATAGACCTTCCACAGAAGAGAAAAATGAAAAAGCAGAAGCTTTGCATAAAACATGCAATTGATATATTCAAAAAGATAAATAATTACAAGAGATAATTTGCTTTATAAAAGCAAAGATACCTAAACCTAATCTTATCTTGAGTAGCAAGATAGCTCGATAAGATAAAGATGAAAGCCTAAAACTTAGGAATTAAATAAAGCCTAAGTAAACTTATGCAAGCATAATTAAATATTAATTACACTAACATATAATGTCCATCAAAGTCCATGACATAATAAAAAGGTCCAATGTCCATCCATGTGCATGAAATCATAAATATATATATAGAAGAATCTCATATGAATGGATGAATACAAAGAATCAATGAATCATCTATTAGAGTTTGTACATGAAATCTCCATATATACACTACCTCCTGCATATCTATCAAAATTGGGGTACCTATCTCCATCCCTATCATCCTCTAGCACTGCTAGATGCATCTGAATGCTTTGGTGACTTGGCTACCCCTCTCCCTCCTGATGGCTCCCTATAGCCATTAGATCCACGTGACCATCTTGACTATGACCTCTATCCCGACCGTGAGGACCTTTCCTCCCTACTGTATGCCAGTATATATGGAGGTTCTCTTTGGGCTGGATTTGGCACTACAACATAATACACCCCCATACAATTCCCTACCTCCCTCCTAGCATCATCTACCCCTGCTGTCCCTTCTCGTGTTGCATCTCTCTTGCCCTAGTACCTATCCCTCTATGCCTATATCCATCTCCTCTCCAACTCCCATTCATCTTGGGCTACCCTCATGCTCGCTAGCTACCCATATGTCTACTTGGCTTGTGCATGGGCCTCATCCTACTCTCCTTAAATGATTTGAAACATCTCCCATGCCTAGTCGACCATGTGCTACATGGCATCCCTTTACTGCCTCATATCCTCAAATAGTCCCTATTGTCATTCAACATCTCTCCTAAGGCCATCCATCTCCATTCCTATTACCTCCTCTACCATCGACTACATACCCTACAACCTCTCTACCTCTACCTATAGTCTCTCCCTATCCTCCTCCAAATTTTTGAGCCTCCTCTCCAAAATCACTATCTGAGATTTCGCCCTTGCTAGTCTTGTTGTGGTATCATCCTCTGGCGATGGCTGAAATATCACTAATTCCCTCTCACCCTCTTGCATCCCCTTTCCCACCTCCACCTCCTATATCTCCTCCTTCTTGATCACCACATCACCTCACCTGATGATATTCCTCTGCACTCTCCTCAATGGTACCTCCTCCTCCTCCTCCTTGTTGTCACATGCTAACTCCTCCTCTCCCTCTACCTTTGGAACCTACACTAACGATTGTATCATCCATCCTATCATTGTCACCCTCTCTGATAGCCTCTCCCTCCACTAAGCTATGTACCTCTCGGTCACACCAACATCATCAAGTCCCACTCTCCATGCCCAACCCACTTCCACAAACTGGTCCCACATTTTTCGTGCCCTAGTAGCTAGAACACTCTGCCCCTAACCCCTCTCCCGACTGATGCATCAATACTATTCATCAGGATCTAGAAAGTCTTGTCACACTCCAAACTACTGTGTGACCCTATCGAGCATGTACATCTCAATGATATATGGGTCTCACCCAATTAGGTATCATCTACACATCATGAATCCCCTATATAGTCAGTCCTATGCCCTCCTTGATCAAAATTCATAATACACATATGGCCTCCATATAACCTGATCATCTATCAAATTGTCAAGAGCCCGCTACCAAAAGGATATGCTCCATACCTCTACATAATGCCTCTTGCCCTAATAATCAAATGCAATTGGTAGGTCTACTCCCCTCTCCTCTCCTCCCATAATATTTGGTTGAGTGATCTAGATATGGTGCCAGGCCCACACTTGCAATAGTGTCACATGTGTAATGTTGCATGCTCATCAATAGCACACTATGTACATGTCCTTGTACAACTATGCAAGGATACAGGTCCCACATGTGTACAATCCTCACCTCCTCTCCAATATATGTTGAACAATCTCAATCAACTTGAGGTTGAACAACTGACCACTCCTATTTGGGAGGAGGATCCCATTGATCAATCCACACAAGTACAATGGAAATGGTGGCACTAACCCAATACATGAATCTATGTACAATCCCTTCCCTATGTGGGGAACATCTACAATCCCAAATACAACTTGTAGGCTCTGCTCTATCGATTGCCTAGTCACCCTACTTACCAGGTGTTGTCTGACTAGTTGTCGAAGGATCCTCCATATGTCCTCCAATGTCACTATCATCTCTCCTGTCAGGAGGAGGAAGGTGCAGGTCTATAAGCTCCATTGCTTGATCAATGCTATCAATAGTGGTCGATGTGCTCAAATCACTGGAAACAAGGTCATATACAGTAGTCCCACCCTGTCTAAGGTATCATAATCTACCTCTACGAATCCTTCCATGGTTAACATCACTGAGTGTCGCTCCCTCATCCACAAGCTATCTACAGACTGCATCCATCTAACTTACTTGTGAGATTATCATTCCCCTTTATCTTTTTTCTGACTCCCTTTTGGCACATTTTACCTTATGCAGTGCACACTTTCCCATCCCTCCTTTGGCACATTCACCCTTGTGTAGCATGTAATTTCCCATCCCTCTTGGTGGCAAGTCCACCCCTGTATGGTCACAGATTTTCCTATCTACCATGTGAATGAAGGTTCACCCCTTTCCCCTAGAGGCTAGTATGCATCTACTTGCACAGACATGCACTCACCTATTTCCCTTCTCGAGTGAATCTTCTTTAGTCCTAGATCACCCATTTTCCCCATCAGGAGGATCCACCTCTTCAGAGGCAAATCCGATCCTATACATTTTCACCCATCCTTTTTGGGGTGATTATGCAATCACCCCTTTCCCTGCGTGTTTTCCCATGTAGACGCTTACTCACCTATTTTGACCCATACATTTTCCCATGTGCTATAGGGGTGAATGTGCCACCTCAAATTGAAAAATTCACTTTCACATGGGTGATTTTGTCCCAACTATACCTACCCCTATGCAAAAATTGAAAAAACATGCAAAAAAATAAATAATGGAGCTTGGATTTCACAACGTACCTATCTAGGAATGGTGCCTTCCTAGTAGTACTCTCAAACCACATCCTGATGATGTACGATGACTAAATTGCCTACCATTTTTCTCTCAAAATTGCTAAAAATCACTCAATGACATGTGTGCACAAAAAGAAAAAGGTTAAAAAGTAATTTTCAAAATTACTATTTATAAATCCCCTTTTCCCCCACTTAACCTTCCTTTTTACCCCTTTTAACCTAATTTCTTCATTTCGCCGCCATTTGCACCCCATGAATCCATTTTCCTCTGTTCAAAAGTTGTTTTTCACTATTTTTCATCACTGTCCTCATGGTGCCATTTTCCTTTGTGTTGTTTTGAGATATATTGTTACCTCATTAACAACCCTCTCATCATCATCATTGGATGTATCCTTCCCTATCCTTCATATTGTTTCAGGATATATCATTCACTCATGAACAACACTTCATCCATCATCCATCATCAATCAATCTTGGCTTATAGCTTTACTAGGGAAACATCATATTTATTATTGAATCCATTTCATCTTCTCCTTCCATTATCTCTTCCTCCTCTCCTCCCACATTCTATCCATCATTTTGCATCGTCTTCCCCATCTACCCTTGCATCATCTTGTCCATTTTGAGAGAACATCCGTGTTCTCTTGAACTCGCATGTCCTCTCGAGAGGGAATCCCCAATCCCTAATATTCATCTTCACTTCCATCATCTTTCCTCCTAGTCACCCCTTTGAATTACCAATGTATCTTTCACAATCTAACCATCTTCTTCCAAGTGCCATGTTTTAGTCTTATTTGAAATGATGCTACTTCGTAACACCATCTCAAAGAGGGAAAAAATGTAGACACTGAAAATTGACCACTTTCATTTGGTCAATTTACTCCTATTTCAATCAATTTCATATCCTCTATTTTTAATTAAATAATATCCCATTATTTAATTAATATTCATTATCCCTTATTTCTTAATACTAATCTATTTCTTCTATCATCTCTACATCCTTTCCTAAAGTAAATAATTACCTTTCATTATTTACTCCCATCACTTATCCATTTCCCCAAAAAATTAAATAAATAATCTATTTATTTAATTCCCCTCATGCCACATCCTCCATAAACTTCATCTAATCCTGATTAACTTGTATAATCTTACCATTAGGATATGCACATTCCTAATCATTGATTAGGGAGGTGTCACATCCTCCATAAAATGAAAGTTTTCCTTAATCTTCCTCCATTAACCTAATCACCTGCCTAACCCCATGTTTGCACAACCTAATAATTGATTAGCTAACCTAATCAGCTCCTTGGTAAACTCTCCTCATCCCCCAAGGAACTTTTAATTCCTTTTAATATTCTCAAGGTCCTTTGGAGGAATTTTAGTTCCTCCTCAATCCCCATGAGGATTAAAAGGGATTTTTTAATTCCCTCTTATCACATCCTTCCCAAGGGTACTTACAAGTACCCTCCACCTCATCCTCTCCTCTCCCCATGTGATGAAACTTTTCATCACCTTGTGGGTTGAGACATCTCAAGGCATCTCAACCCTTGATCTCAACCCTTTATCTCAACTTCCAATCCTATTCCTCCATCCAAAAATCCTCCAATCTATATATCCAAACACTTAGCCATTTCATCCCTCTCTAACCCATTTTTTCATTGGAGCATTGTTATGTTGCTAGATTTTTGAGTGAGCACACAACCAATCACACATCATGGGAAAAAATATGCACCAGGAAGCTTCATACACTGGTTTGAGCTCCCTATTGCCCAATCTTGAGTGTTTTTCTTTATTTGTGTGTTTTGGATGATTTAGTTCATTTATTACATTTTTAAGAGCACAAAAAACACTACACAGAACTACCATACCAAAAATTATTTGATCTTAGAAATAAAGTTCCAAGAATGTTCATTCTTATTCTTCATTCATATTATATGATAATATGACACCTCATTTAGCTGTTACACATTAAATATCCCAAATGAAGTAGAATGAACAAACACTTAAAAGTCAATTATTAGGTTACCCTTCTTCTTGTGGCAATACAAATGTGAATAAGCCCAGGAAACGACAAAATTCTTTAAAAGAACTCTCTAAAGAGAACCACCCAATTTCTTGGTGTTGACTTGCTATGGATAAAATATATATAGTATTGATGGTATTCTAGAGCCTAGACCTTAAATGAAAAACATTGATCTTTTGTCTAGGCCAATGGTATTAGGCCTGCCAAATAAAAGTTGCTTTCCCTTTTAGGCTAGAACAATACAATTGTCCCTCCTTTAGATTTTGTAAGTCTTATCTCTTATGTTCTTTCAGGCACAAAGGCCCAAAGATTCCATTTTATTATCCTATGTTGTTTAAGGTTTCTCGTTTCTAAGAAAGGATAGCATGAATAACTATTTTTTTATTAATAGCTTTTTTGACCACCCAAGCCAATGCAAGGGCATGCCTAAGGTTCCTTAGAAGTGATTAGGAACAAACTAAACATGGAGGAGAAAAATGAAGATTCCCAAATTGGTAGGACCAAAGTTCTCTTTCCCAAATCTTGATAGTCCTAATTTTGATAATAACTTTGTTATGCATGTATAGTCCACATATCACTTGGATATCTATTTTTTTCCATTACATGTTACACTTGAGATTTAAGTTCTAGTGCAATTATTTTTTATGCTTATAGTATTTACCATTGATATCATTTTTCATGATAGTTGTAGTTTAGTATGAATATTTTTTGGTGGAAGTATTGAAAATATTTATAAAAGCCTCATGTTGGCTTATGAATTTGTTCTTATGAATTAGCTTTTCTAATTCATTCTTCACTATCTCAATGCCATACTTCACTTTATAATTTTTTTTATCTTTATCCAATTACTTATATGATATATCACATTCTTTTTCTTGAAGCTTTTTATTGTATCTCATATGTATTTTTTATGTAATGATATCTGGTTAATAGATGATTGTAGTAGATGTTGTGGTGTTGATGGTTTTTTTTAAATTCAATGCAGATACCAGAAAAATTTACTCGACAATCAATATCATTGAATGTAGAGATAGGGGATACTTTGTGAGTGGAGGAATTTTAGGAATTGGGTATATAATCCCTAGATAAATTTTATATGTATGTAAATACTAAACTCTTCAATTATATGGTATTGCACAGTTTTCTCATTTGTACTATGAAGTGGTGTACTTTCTGATTAAGAACTCTCATTTAATATAGATTGAGTGGTGGGATAATTGTGTTAATTTTGATAATTTTCATAAGTTTATATGCATGTGTATTCCAAGTGCATTGTCCTAGATTGATTCATTGATTCGTTTGGATTTATAACTTTGGATAGGTCCTTTCCAACAAAGAAATTTTGTGATTTAATAGAATATCTCCAATTTCACTCACTCATGGAATATAACACTACAACATAAACATGTAGAAGTTTCCAAATGTCAAAGTTGTAATATGTTAAGTGCAGTTTGTTGTCTTTAGTCCAGTTTGGTGTCAAATAGCTAAGATTAGCTATCAATCCATTTAGCATGACTATAGGAAGGTTTTTGGGTTTGTTACATGTATAAAAATGTATGTTGTTGATGAATAAGTAAAGCTAAGTCTTTTATTGTTTTTCATCACGTTTTTTCTATTGTTATATTTTTACTTTGATATCAGAGCTAGCATGCTATTCTTTGATCCTCTGTTAAAGTATCTAGTGCTTTTCTTAAATTTTTTGATAGGAAATAAGTAATCCATTAAGAAGTGGATCATGTGTTTGAGAAGATCCTTTGTGCTACAGATATAAGAAGAGAAGCTACCAAAGAGAGATTGTAGCTTCAAAGCGAGAATCATAATATATATGCTTTGAAAACCTTTTTTAAGGGTGTAGTTACTGGGGTGAGTTGTGGTTTAGAGGAACCACTTGATTAAATTATAGTCATCAAGGAGAAGCTAAAAGATAAGGTAGTCCAATGGGTTGTAGTCTAATATTGTTGAGAATTATAGCTTTGTTTTTGAAGTTATCACTATAAGAGTTCTTCTGTTGTTCTATTCTCTATTGTGGTATATGCATTATAGTTGAAGAGGATGATCTACAAGAGATCACTAGTGTTCATGTGAAGAAATTTGAAGAAGAAATCTTGATTTATTGCAGTGTAAAGAAGATTGAAGGTTTTTCATAAAATAAAAGTTCTACTTTGTTGTATGATTGTTGCTTGCAATGGGAAAGAGAATGTTAGGTAAGAGTGATATTGTTGAAGAACCACTAGAATGTGATGATGATTTCATTGAAGATGAGGTAGTTTTTCTATTTTGAAGAGGCCATAACTTTAAAGACAAGGAAGGATGTAGTAGAGGATAGATATATGCCCAATAGTCTAAGGTACTAGTGGATTAGAGAAACTATACCTCACTGGTGTTATGAGACATGCATGTGAATATTGGTGTCCAATAGTTCAAAGGGGGATCCAAAATCTAGAAGTTTAGCATCCTACCTTTACCAGGGTGATGAAACATTTCATGTGCAAATGGTGTCCAATGATGTTGGGAACTTGGATTGAAACTAGATGACTATAATTGGGAGTAGCTTGAACAATTCTTACTAGTCCTATAATTGTTTTCAAAGAATATCTTCTTCATAATATGTTTCCTACTATTTGGAGTTAGTTAGTTTAGTGTTGTAGTGTTAAGAGGGGGTTTTGGAATATAACACTAACATAAACATGTAGAAGTGTCCAAGTTTCCAATTTGTAATATGTAAAGTTCAATTTGTTGTCTTTAGTCCAGTTAGGTGTCAAATAGCTAATATTAGCTATCAATGTATTTAGCATGATTATAGGAAGGTTGTTGGGTCTCTTACATGCATAAAAAAGTATGTTGTTGATGAGTAATTAAAACTGAGTTTTTTTGTTGTTCATTATGTTTTTCGTTGCTATTATATTTTTAATTACTCATCTTGGCATCTTCCTTGCATTTCTTCATAACTTCCATGTAGTTTTCAAATAAATCAATATTCAGTTCTTTAGACTTTTCTCTCCTAATCTTCAAGAAAAAATCATGTCCTTTGTAGTCTCTGGTACTAAAGAAAAACTTCTCTTTTCCCTCTCACAATTTGAGCACAATCATCTTGGAGCTTTTCCACCTACACATAAATATGTTTGATACATCTTATTGAACTTAATTTACAGATATCATTCCTTTTTTTAATGTTTTCCCTCTTCTATCAATGTTTTCTTCTACTTTTCTCGTTATGATTTTATTTTATTTTTATTTTGGTAAGGGTTTTATACAGTGTACACGCTGGTCTGTCTAGTTATATTATTAATATGCAATTCTTATATATATTTTTAATTTGTTATGTTATAATTGTGAAAAAACCATAAACCACGAGCCGCAAGATCAAACAATGAACAAAGACATCTTCCACACAAGAGATCTGCAAACAATATATGCAATATTCCTCAACAATAAAAATATATAGAATGAACCTCAAGAATCTTCAAGGAAAACAAGAGTCCAGAAAGGTTGAGAGTTCAAGAGTAAATCTCCAGAGATAATACAATGAGGGTTGAGTGCTATATAGGAGCAATCCTAAATAATAAAGGGATTAGATTAGGACAAGTGTCAACATCACATGTGATGAGATAGAATGATCTAATAATAGCTCAACTAATAAAATCATTATATCACTCCTAAGTTTAGCTTAAGTGCATGAGAATAAATTAGACTAATAATTAATTAAATATTAATTAATTATTTATCTAATGCATGATTACTCTAACAACCCCCTTAAGATGAACTTAGGGAGTAGCTAAAAACCCTAAAAGTAAAGCATGATGGGTCCCAAAAAATAAGACCTGGTGAGGTACCCATGTACAAACAAAATATCTCTCAAAATTGGAGAAAATGAGAAAATAACAATGGGATAAAAATCCTCTACAAAAGAGAGAAAGGTGAATGAAGGACTGAAAAAGCCTCCAAATAAAGGTGAAGGACTAAGACGCCTCCAATTGAAAAATATCCTAAAAAGGAACATATAGAACATCACTGAAGCACGAAGTTGTAGACTACTATTGAATGATGACTGATATAGTGCTAAAATGAAGAACATATAGAAACAAGAATGCAAGAGTGTCCATATGGTAAATGATCCATCTCACTTAAATGCATGTAACTAGCCGTTGATGTACATTGCATCTGAAAGTACATAGAAACAAGAACTAGATATATAGATCACTCAAACATGAAACCAAGGAAGCATTAACACCAACAATAGAAACCCCCCATAATGTTGAAAAGGGAGAGCCAAGATAGGTACACTAAAACTATGTGAATCCAATAAGTGCATGTAAGAGGAACAACCTGCAAACAAAGTGGTGTGCAAACTAAGAAACACATGAATGAGGCAAGAATAACTAGGATTCATTATTGTCATGGAATGGAAACTCACTTGACAAAGGTGTGATGGAAAACCAAAAACAAACACATACCCCCCATGACACTTTATATCATAGTGAAAATACAAAAGGTATAATAGGATGTGCAAAATCCCCAAAAAGTATACATTACCCAAATAGGAAAAAATACTAGAAATACATGAAGAAAAGCGAAAAATGAGTCATTCCATTTAGATGAAAAGTTTCTAGTAGGTAAGACATCCAAGTAATTCACTAGAAAGTGAAAACACAAAAAACTTGAATAAAATGTACTTGGAGAGAAATATGGAAAAATTGCATGGATGGCTGTGAATAGCTCTGAAAGACCATCCTAACACTGCTAGAATAAGAAAAAGGAGAAATAGGTCAAAATTTATGAGCTTGGGATTGAAAAAAACACCTTTAAATTCAACATACTATAGAATGCACCAATATAAAAATCAAGTGATGAGACACACACCACTAGAAATTTGGTGGAACCATCTCTCCAATGATATCTTGTTCACCAAACAATGATATCATATGCCCAAGTTATGACCAAAAGAAGAAAATCCTCCTTTAGAGCACAAGGAGGGTTCAAAGGTGGCCAAGTAAACATCCATATGGCTAACATCAGTAGAATATTTTGGGGAATATTATCCTATTGCCATTTTGTTTTGGTTGCTTGCATGTAAAAATGACATGAAATATTTTTTGAGAAATGGGATATTCTAGCGAAAAACTATTGTTCACTAGGTTGCTGGGAATTTTGAACATGGCTGATTTTTTTTGTTATACCTAATACCCTATACCCTCAACCCTAAACCCTAAACTCTCAACCCTCTACCCTAAACCTTACACCCTATACCATCAACCCTAAACTTTATACCTTATACCCTCATCCATAGTTCACCAATACCCTCAAACATAAACCCTACACAATCAAATTTATACCTTATACCCTCAACCTACATCCTCAACCTTATATACTCCATTGTAAACCCTATACCCTTGAACCTATACCCAATACCCTCAACCCTAAAACCTAAACCCTATATCCTATATGCTCAACCATATACGGGTTCAAACCTAAAAACTATCCATCAACCCTTAAGCCCTAAAGTCTATATGCTAAACCCTCAATCCTAAAATATATACCCTCAACCCTAAAACTTATACTCTCAACCCTAAACCTTAAATAATTTATACTAAGACAAGGGAGGGAGAGAGACAGAGAGAGAGAGGGTGGAAGCGAGAGGTAATGACCTAGAGAGAGGAGAGAGAGAAGAGAGGGAGAGAAGAAAATAGAGAGGGGTAAGCATAGAGGAAGAGAGAGGTAGAGAGGGAGATACATAGAGAGGGGAGAGAGAGAAGAGAGAAAAAGATTGATAGAGAGTGGAAGAGAGAAAGGAGAGGGAGATAAAAGAACAAAGAGAGGAGTAAGGAAGGAGGGAAGGAGAGGTATAGAGGGAGAGACATAGAGAGGGGAGTGAGAGATAAGAGAAGGAAGGATCAATAGAGAGTGGGAGAGAGAGAAGGTGAGGGAGATGAATTTCCTTCACAAAAACAAGAGCATGTTATAACATGCTCAAATTATTGTTTGATTTGGAAATTTACAAGACTTTGGCTTAGATTTTCCTTGGGCTTCCAACCCAAAGGGTTGGCCGGAATTTTCAACATACAAAGATGTATTTTTACAAATTATAAAAGAATGACATAATCTTGAGTGTGCTCCCCATCAAGTATGCACGTGTTTCAATGTCAAGTCAAAAAATACCATGATAATGTTAAGCTCTCTCTTAGCTTTATAACCATGTGATTTTTTTCACATTTCGAGTATGTTAAGGTTTTCATCTTTAATTTATTTTGTTAGTGTATCCATTTGTTTTTCAAAAACCAATGAGTGGCATTTTTGACTTTATTTTTTAACCGTTTATTGAAATTTTAAATAAATTACATTTTAGAAACTATTGTTCATTCTACACATATTAAAGAAAAATATCTTTGATTAGTTTTGAATATTTTTAGGGGGAACATAATCAATTTTCTATTTTTTAGGATGTGTCCACTTTTAATATTATTAAAAACTCATATAGTCATTAAGTAATTAGTACACAAATTAGGCATAAACTACATGGTGCTAGCTAATTTCTCACTAAAGGGATTTTTGAAATACTTAAAAAAGTTAACATTTTAGGGGGGCCACACCAAATGTTATATTATGTATTTTTGAAAAAATATGACCACTTTGTGTGGCCCACCTTTTTGAACCCATTAATCTCTACCATTTAGGAAAAAAAAGTAGTTTAGAAAGTAGATTCAGAGCACTATTACTCTTTTTTGTTGTATCTTCAAATTTTGAGTGTAAATATCTTCAATTTCTCATCCAAGATTAGTGTTTCCTAATTTTAGAAAAAAGGTTGCTACTTAAAATACCTTTTTAGTCTCCTATCTTTGTGCACTTACCCTTCATTTGATTCTAACCATTATCAAAGATCATGGTTGGGATATGTATTATATGGATGTGAAGATTTAATTTCTTAATGGGGAACTATAAAAAGAGGTTTATATGAACCAACCAAAAAGATTCATTCAATATTTTTCTTTACTCTATAGGTTGTGAAATTATCTTTTAGGGCTCAAGTAGGTCCCATAGGTTTGGTATGCCGTGATGGACTTCCTTCTTCTCATTTTTGGATTTTCTTGATGTTATTTTGATATAAATATCTATATTATGAAATAGGAGGATGGTCTTCTCTTTTTGGTTCTTTATGTTGATGATTTGATTCACAAGGAGCACCTCATCCATCACTGACATAGTTAAGAATGCTTTGCATGATATATTTTCCATGATTGACTTGGTAGTGCTACATTGATTTCCAAGTATTCATACCACATAATCCTCTTATAGGATCACTCTTACACAACCTAACTGTGTATTTTATCTCCTTGACTAATTTCATATGGATAATTGTAGGATTGCACTAACTCCCTTTCTATCATGAGTTGAACCTGAGGCCAAGTGTTTCACTCCCTTGATTGATGATACCTTGTTTCATCATCTTGAATCATACTCACCCTACCATTTGATTTTCCAATGGTATAGTTTCATGCTTCATGAAATAAAATCATGAGATTCAATGGAAAGTAGCCAAATATATTCTACACTATATACAAGGAATTTATAGTTCTATGATTCATTATAAAATAAGCACAAAGTTATATTTGATTGGATGTAAAAAATTTGATTGGGTTGGTCATCTGTATGATCATAAGTCCACATATAGATATAAATTTCACCTTGGTTTTAGCTCTATTTTTTGGTAGAGTAATAAGTAACATATAATTTCTCTCTCATCAACTATAGCTAACTATCAAGTGAATGTTAATGTGACCATTAGGGTTATTTGAAATTAGAATATTGTCACTAAGATTGGTATTCATTTTTTCAAATACTTTAGTTATCTATTGTGACAACTTGAGTGCCTAGTTCATCATCGCTAAAGAAAATAAATTGATAAGCACATATATTTTTTAAATGGGAGATTATGCAAGATCTTGCCATTGATTTATGTAAATATCCTACAATAGAATAGGCTGTAAATATTTTCACTAAAATATTCACTCAAAGAAAGTATATCAATCTATGAGATCTATTGGGGGTGAGGGACATTATTCCTTCAAATGGTATTACTTAGCTCTTCTTGCTTCATCATTTCATGTAGAGAGATTTTTCCTATTGGATTCTCTTCTTCTCTTCTTTTTAGGGAGATAATTTTTTCTAGGAGTACCTCATCAAGCTTGTAGTTGGGACCCATCTTTTGCATCTTTTTGTTTTCCCTAAGTTTCACTTGAAGGGGTTGTTAGTGTGAATGGGGTATATTTACTATCTAGTATATATCTATCTAGTTCTCCACTTAGAAACTTTTCACATTTAGTTTAGTTTACTTAGGGAATTTTTCACTTTGTCCCACATTGGTTATGTTTGTAGTATTTTGGGTGGTATAACTTATAAATAATCACCTATTTCTATCATTGCAATCACTCATGCTTGTATGATTTGCATTCATATTGAATATATATAATTTATTCTATCATTTCTCATTTTCTAATTATTTCCCTTCACTCATTAAGAGAAATTTCTCTTTTCTCTATCTCTATTTCACTTTACATCTCTTATTTTTGTCTCTCCCTCTCTATCTTCCTCTCTCCCTCTATCTTTCTATCTCTTTAATTTTCTCTATATATCTTTGTGTATCTTCTATATCTCTTTTACTCTTTTTATCTCACCTCCTCTCTCTCCTACATTTCTCTATCTCTCTTTTCCTTGATCTTTCTTTCCATTTCTCCTCTCTATGTTGCATGAATTTTAATAATGACAAAGAAATAAAAAATAAAATGTGAAATTTTTAATAAAGAGGCACATACTCTTTAAAATAACATGTTGGATCTAATTTCATGACCACTTATTATCTAAGAGTTACTCTAATATCATAAATTTCTAACACAAGAAAATTATGTATATCTTGATAGATAATAATTATTCTAAGACATATTTGTCGATAGCAATGAACTATAATTTAGCATGCTAAACAAATAATAATTTAATATTATTACAAAAGAAAGACCCATTTCTACCATCATTAAATTATATCAGTATCAAGTTCAAATGTTTGATGTAATATAGATTAACACTAAAAATAGTTTGGGAAAATCAAGTCTATGTTTTTTATTATATAAGTAGGAAAGAAGGCCCTAATCCCATCAGATACAACAAGCGCCGAAGTAGCAAAAATGAGATAGCTAGGAAACAACACTAGCCAAACCAAACAAAACAACATCCAACTAAATATTATTAAGCATGCTAAAGAGGCACGTAGGCCATATCATTTAACCAAGTCTTAGCATCCACATGATAGATATTAGTATAATAAAAAACATTGTAAACCAACATAAGATTATCCCAAATAGAGGCACACATGCCAGAGTAGAGATTAACCATATATATACTAGCCTCAATCTTAAACATAGAGAAAAAATACCAATCCCTTAAAAAATTCCAGAAAAACTAGAGTATAGTAACAGTCATTAAAATGGACATCACCATAACCAAAACTACAAAAAAAACATAGAAAGAAGTCAGGGAGCCATCATTTGGTAGTAGATATTAGCTCTCAGTTATCCCCAATCTGAGAGATAAAGTCCCTCCAATCAGGGCCAACTTCATTAGATAGGTCCTTCATATCATCATGCTTCCCAAGCTTCTTCAACTACTTTCTAATCTTGGTTTGACCAAACACCACTCCAACCATCACTTTGTGCATCATACCATCAACGACCTTCATAAGGGTGATGATAGATTTTTCCATGTTTTCAACTTGTACCTACAAAAAGGTGATTTCACTTTTCAAGAATTCAATGTTAGTATTACTAGGAAGAGTAGCATCGTGGGCATTGTCAACATCTTCACGAATATCCATGCCACCCACCTCAAGAGCCTTCTCCCCAAACATTTCTTCCTCCACCTCCTCTTCTTCCATCTCATACTCAAAGTCCTTACAATCCATTCCCTTGCTATCCTCTTCCAGCTGAGGGTCAAAATCTTCAACAGTAAGCTATGCCTCTTCCTCTTCCTCTTCCTCAATTTCCTTCTTTTTAAACTTAGCTTTTTAATCAGAGGAAGCAACCTTATCTAGTATTTTTTGATCTTTAGCCATCTCTTAGAGTGTCCCTTGCCCTTCTTCCATTTCCTCCTTTTGAAGACCCTCCGAATCCTTGGAAATGGTGATAAAATTACCTTGCATGGGGTTTTGCTAGTCTTTAATTGATTTTTTAAGCTTTTGGGGGTTCCAGAAGAGGGGAATGTTTCTTTTTCTCTGGGGTAGCTTTGAGAAACTCCAGCCCAAGGGAATTTACATTAAGGGAAAGCTTGGATTTTGAGGCCAGTGATTTAGAATGGGGAGAGGACTTTAGAGAACCATTTGAGGGGCTTCCCTCTGAAGGAGTGACACAAGGAGTAGGGAGCCTAGGGCTAGGGGATGGGATACACATGCACATTAGCCAAAGGGATAGCTTCAACTTCATCGTCATTTCTTGGGGGGTTATCCTACCTAACAATCAAGGGATTACAATGGGGGTTATTGGTAAGGACAAAATTACACAAGGCCAATATTAGCCTCTGGTGTAGAGGATGTGAAGCCCTATTCTCAATATTCTATTGAAGGTAGGAAAGCAAATAAAATAGAAAATTTATCCTATCATTGTGATGAATATGGTTTAGATTTGGAAAATGGTAGGCATTAACCATCATGTACCTACCTTCTAAGGTAAAATACCATATAAAAAACATACTAACCATAGAAAACAACAGAGGAAGGCCAAGTTGGGCATACCCATTTTGAAACCTTGTCAACACCTCACCTTCATGCAAGAATTTCTCCACAAACCCTTGATAATCAACACCACTTTTTTTCAATTTTTTTTTACCTTCGTTAGCCAAACCAGTAGCTTCAACTATTAACTAAGTCATCACTTAAAGCTTAAGTGCACCAATAGTAATATGGCCTTTCTTCCATGAGTTCATGAAATTTGAGGTCGGGTTCTCGTTGTGTCCTCACATTGCTCTGAAGAAAGAATCCATACCAACTTCTCTAAAAGTTTTCTAGAGATCACTATTTTGTTTGAGGGAGACACAAGTGGGGGATTCTATTCTCTTCCTTGGCCCTCCCATTTTAGAAGTGTGAAGATTTTTTAGAACTTTCATCACGTAAGTGCTCTTCTTCATACCACCTGGTGCAGGTGCACCAAGCACATAAATTCTACACTAGGAGGTCAATATGTTTAGGGTATTTTAATTTTTAATAAGGTATATTGAGACCATTTACCATGTAATTGGGCCATTTGTGAGTCATTTAGGTGAAAGTGTTAAAAGTTGCAAAAATGTGAAAAGTTGTCAAAACAAGAAATTGCAAAAATGCAACTTTTCAATAATGTGAAGGGTCATAGTAGTTTAAAAGTCAGTTATGGACGTTGGGTGGTTAAAATTTGAATGTAATAGCTATATAAAGCCTCTAAAAGGCTCAAGCAAGGATGGATGAAGATTGTATTAAAGATCGCATATCAATAACAACGTTATTTTTGTATTTTTTCTGTTATTCTACACATTCCAAAAGTTGTACGATCCCATACAAACTGCATTTGATTTAAATCCTATTGTATCTTGTAGAGGAATGTAATATATTTCATTTGAATTAGGTTTGAGATTCTTTCATTGAGATTAGAGGGAGAATTCTTAAATTTTCTGAGTCTACCTGAAAAAGGTCAGTGAAGGGTTTGATTAGTGTTAAAATGGTGCTCTAAGTCATTCCACCTACTATCAAGGCATGTAACTTGGTGGAATGACTTCTCTCATAGTAGTATAGGTGTCCACATGGTTTAGAGGGTAGATAAGGCAAGTTGTTGGGTTTTGGGTGATGCCCTAGGGCAGAACAGAGTGTTTTTCAAGTGAAAATGGGGTGTTAAAATATGGTTTTGATAAAATGTTCAAGGAATTTCCTATGTAATGGTTGTTTGAGTTTTTTCAAGGTATTTATGAAGTGTTGGAGGCATTGGTTGGGTTAGAAAAGCCCGGGACATAAGATTTTCAATAAACCCTTGTCATTTGCATGTAAATTGAGGGTTTTGTGGTTCAAAAACTTAGAAGTCATCGATCTATTGAATAATGGTGGAATTTGATGTTTTGTAACACAATTAAGGACTATTTATTGAGTTTGGGGGTTAACTTAGTGTTTTGAGGGTACCTCCTTTGTTAAAGTGGCCTAAAACTAGGGAAAATTTATTGTTTCTCCTTATTGTTCCAAAAAAACTTCATAGAATCTTTTGGGATGTTGTGTTAGGCCCTGAAGTGAGTCTCAATTAGAGTTTGGTTAGGCTTTGTATAGCCTTCTCTAAAAGATATCTCCAAAAAGGAAGATTTTGAGGGCTACAAACCACTAGGTGTGTGTTTGAGACAAGTTGGGTGGATAGGGTTGAAGGGGCTGGTTTCTTGTTTAAGCTTGATCATTTTGAGTTGGTTTGAGTCATCACCACCTTGTTTGACATCAAGTCTTGGCACATTTTATAGAGATCAATATTTTGTTTGACGACAACACAAGTGGGGGATTCTGTTCTCTTCCTCGACCCTCCAATTTTAGAAGTGTGAATATTTTTTAGAACTTTTATCACATAAGTTCTCTTCTTCATACCACCCCAAATGTATTCAAATCTCACAAGACACAAGCTACTTTCTCCAAAATTATAGAGAGAACAAATGTAGAGTTTGAGAAATAGAAAGTTGTTTAAAATACCTAAAAAAATTTGCTAGATGATAGGAACCAAAAAGGCAAGCCCAAGGAAAAATTTGAAATGATTACACAACTCCTTAATAAATATTGCTAGATTTTCAAAATCTAGCTAGTCCTTAGAAATGTGGTGAGAAGGGATGAATTCCACGCCTATTAAATTTGAAGTGACCAAATATTTTTCATTACAAATGCACATGTGATACAATAGGTACTTGGGAATAACTATCACATTAATTATCTCCTTGATGATATCCTCCTTATCACTTTCCATAAAATGAAACATATCATCCTTGCTATTATTATTTATGTCCATCTTGTCACCATACAATCTGATAACCAAACGAGCTAGACCTTTTAACAAATACTTATTAATCATAAGAATTTCCATCCCATCACCATTTAGACTAATGATCCAATGGGCTAGACCCTTAACCCAATACTTATTAATTATAAGCATTTTTATATTTTTCTTTTAAGATTCTATCTCTTATTGCCCCTGGAAATGAACCATAATCCCAACGAGTCCATGTGTTACACTTAAGAGCTTCATTGGCAGAAAAATTCACTGAGTAGTTTCCTTCTCTATAAACATGTTGAACTCTGAAACATGTGAATAAATGCATGAGCATTTTATAATTATCCATAATATCTCTTAATTCCCAAGGGATAGCATAAAGACCTTTCAAAATATCAACTATGATCTTAGAGTCACCTTCGAGGATAACAGTTTAGAATCCTATCTCTATCAGAAGTATAATACCTCCCCAAGCAGCCATATCCTCAGCCTTATTATTAGAAAAAATCCCTATATTTTTCCCATAAGCAACAATACATTCCTCAAGGTGATTCCTAGTAAGATCTCTAGCCCTTTCTGCCCTAGGGTTTCCTTTAGAACAACCATCAAAGTTACATTTAACCCATTCCAACTCAGGGGGAGACCAAACAATATCCCTTCTTGTAATGAAAGTGAAAAAATTGACATTTGTAAGATCCTTTTTGAGGCCCCAATTTTGTTTAATTCTAACCTCCTTATAGGAGGGGATAATCTTAGAGTAGTTATGCTCCCCAGCTTCCGCATTTTCCTATATTTGATTCTTAATAGCCATATATAAGTCAAGACCATTTCTTGTTGTTTCCATAAATACCCTATTATTTATCTTCTTCTAGATTCCGTAATTTATAAAGGGGGTGACTTGACTCTGAAGATCCTTAATGAATTTGTGAGAGAAACGGCAATATGACCAATTATCAATAAACATTTTCATTGAAGGAGGTGTAGACATGTAAAAATGACCTAACACGTATCACACATCTTGAATGACATTTTTCATCAGGAACAACATTGTCATTAATATCATTGCATTTCACATCATTTACATAAAAAACCCTATTTTCCTCTATTAATTGAATAATCTTTAAATTATTTAATTAATTCACTAGATTATCATTAACCTAACTTTTATTCCTCTTGATTAATTAAATAATATCAATTATTTAATTATGTCACTAATATACCATATTCTCTTAAATCAATTAAATTGTTATTACTTAATAGTTTAATTAAATCACTTTCCCCTTTCTAAACCTAAATAATTAAATTAATTATTCAACATCATGCAAAAAAAGGTCAACAAACATATACAACTTTATTTTTTAAATTCAAACATGGCGTGCACATTCAACTCAAAAATACTAATTAATTATCTTCACCCCTTTTATGATTGAGAAAAACACAACCACTGATTTCTCTCTCTAAATAGTTGACTAACTCATCTATTCTTCAACCCCACTAACCTCTCAATCTATTTCTTCAATCCCATTAAATACTCAACTTGATTTCATTAATCACATAGATTATGCAATCTAAATCCACTAATTCTTCCAATCTAATTCCTCTCAATGGTTCTCAACCGTTGATCAAGATCTTTAACTATGAAATCTTGATCATTCATCTCAAAATGTGAAATCTATAAAACACTTTTCTACCCTCTCACAAATCATCTAGAATTTGAATAGCGAAGCACTACACAAATATCTCTTAAGAACATTACGAGTTATCATCACATTCTAGTTCACCATTTACATACAAATCGAAGGTTTTGCAACAACAAAAATGTATGCTTTGTATTGAATCGATAAATCCCACATCCAAATGTTAATGCAAACACAACTCCAACATAGGATGGTTGTTGGCATATGGTTGCCATTGATGTCAAAGGAGAGATTAGAGGTGAAATGGAGTTGATCTCAAAAGAGGGATCAAAGGTGAGATGGAATTGATCCTGTAAGTGAGGATGTTGGCATTAATGCAAAAGGTGTCATTGATGTCATAGAAGAGATTAGAGGGAAGATGGAATTGATCCTATAGTGGAGATTGTTGGTATGATTGGCATGATGAAAAAAGGTGTCTTTGATGTAAAAAGGTAGTACAGTGGTGTGCTTGGATGTCATGAAGACCAGAGGATCAATTTTTGGAAGAGTTGGTGCAAAATGATGAAGACAAGAGCATGTATCTGCAAATGTTGCAAAGTTTCTCAAATGTAGCAAAAATGTCATAAAATTTTGATATACTATTGCAAAGGGTTCTTCCAAAAGATAGAGGTGGAACAAGTAGTAGATTCAATATGGGTTTTTTGAGAGCTTCTTAGAAATATAATTTGTAGGTCCAGAGGTTGAATGATGAGCTCAAAATTTATTTATGTCTACTCTCTACTAGAATTAGGGTTGATTGGTTAAACCCTAGGGTTGTAGTCAAAGCATTGTGAACAAAAATTCTATTTTGATGTTGATTTCCTATCGAAGGTTGCAAGTTGCTTAAGTTGTGACTTAATCCTTTGGAGTCATTTGGGGAGTTGTCCCCTTCACCTAGCTATTACTAGCCTGACAAATATTTAGTAACTACAATGTTTCCTAGGTTGAAAATAAAATATTTGTCTTAGCTACATCGGGGAGACTTCACCATATTGGTAGGAGCTATTTTAAGTCCCTTCAATGAAATGATCTCTCATACATACATCAAAGTGACAACAGAATGTTGAAGAGACAATGTGTTAAGTCCCTTCAACACAATGATGAAGCTTGATCAATGGTGGAGATCAAGCCTTGGAGATTGGATGATGCCTGCCAACCCGCTAATTTTTTGGTGGGTCTTGGCTAAGTCTCGTGGGACAATGAGGAATGGTAGAGAATGAATGATGTTGATAAAACTATGCACGATATATGAATGGTGGGAACTATGAAGGAAACATATGAAGTTAGTGGAAGGTGATGTCACATTGATAGGTGGCAATAAATGATTCCATTAGTGATGAACTTGATTAATGATTGTGATTGAACGTGATGATCGAACAAAGGAACTTCATCAAGGAGAAATATGAATATCAGTGAGATAAATAATTAGTCCCTTCAAAATTTTGATAGAACTTCATTAAGGAGACTTCTGGATATCAGAGTGAGTAGTTTTAAGTCCATTCAAGACAATTAAGGTGGCATATAGAGATAGTGGAAGATGACATAAAAGTTTGACATGTGGCATTAGCTCACCAAGCTTGCTAAGGTTTTTGTGGGCCCATACATTCAACTAGCGGTATAGCGAGGAACAGTGTAGATTGATCAATGGTGATCAAATGGTGCTTGTTGTAAAGTTTGGTGGGACCAGACTAAGTGAAAGGTGACAAATAAAGGTGATGACGTGTGAACAGGTGGCATTAACCCATATCAGGGAGAAAGATGAATATCGGTGGGAACAAAATGCTAGTCCCTTCAATACAATGAAAGACTGATGATGACTATGGATGTTTCTAGTGGGACTTGATTGGGAGGTGACAATGGTGAGTGGTGACATGTGATGATATATGGTGGAGGATGATTTCTTGGTATAACAATTCACATCATTGGTGTGAATTGCATGGAGATGATGTGGATGACAAATGATGGCATACTACTAGCCCACTGAGAATCAATGGGCTCATTGTTAGAGCTCACGAGTTAGTGGACTTTGGACACGTGTCTTGGTGGACCCCTTCCATGGAAAGTAGTTTATGTAGGAGATCAACGGTGGAGATAGAAAAGAAAAGGTCTAATGATGATTTCCAGTTAGTAAAGATCAATGACACACACTTAAAGTAGACAATCTAAGGACTATGTTTTAAAGTTTTCGAGATCAAAGGAGAGCCAGAGGATCATGGCATGAAGATAAGAGATCAGTGACCTAGATTCAAAGATGAAGATTATAAATGGCTAAGTTCGTGTAAACAAGGGTTGTGACTAGTAACCAAAAAAGAGGATAGATTTAATTGGTCCAACTGCACCAATGACCAATATGGATGAAGATTTTATTTGTAGGTCAACAACATAAATTTTCATTTTGGGAGAGATCAAAATCAGATTGAATGAGTAGAGAATAACATTTAATGCATATATGATTCTAGTGTTTTGTAGGTTGCTAGTATTAGACAATTCCCTGTGATAGAATTTAATGTTGTGAGGCTTGATGCAAAGGTATGGCATTGAGTAAGATATCTGGTAAACCTGATTAGATGTTTCTAGATGAGTTGGATGATGGTGCAAGGCTCAAGATGAACAAGAAGTTTTCTAGTGAAGTTAGCAGGTGAAGGAAACTCTAATAGAGTGTTCTAGATGATATGTATAGTTGGTGCACATCTTGAGGTAGGAATTGTAAGTCGGTGAAAAAATAAGACAATCAAAAAATTATCTAAGTGTTGCATTTGAAGAAGGTGAGTGTGAGAAAGAATAGTCTACAGTGGTAGAAAGTGCATAGCATAATTATGTATTGTTGAGTATGCAGTAGAGGGAGAGAGAGAAAGAGAGGGAATAGTGAAGTAGATAGAGAATGCACTAATTCTAAATGAGTAGAACCCAACCAAAATCAAAGATTCAGAACTAGGTTGATATTCAAAGAGTAGAAAAAGTAATTTTCTAAGTGCAAAACAAAGCATATAGAGAGGTGCAGTGCAAAAAGATAGAACAATGAATGTTCTAAGTGCATAGGAGAAAGAGAGTTTAGAGTAGAGGGGATCTATTGTTGTGATTGCAACATCAAAAACAAAGAGTATGTCTCAGTGAGTGCAACAGAGTATTATATAGTTGCAAAGTAAGTTGCAACATTGAATTGTGTTCAATAGAACAAATTGTAATTTTTTTTATTGTAAATTTGATTGGTTGGTGCCATTAGATAACTGAGTTGGTGTTCGATGTAGGGGATTGGTGTCTCCTTGGATTTGGTGCTCCTAAGTCATGGGATTGTTGTCTCTTTAGGGTAGGTTCCCTTAAACATTGTAACAAAAGATTTTATTGTGATGTTGGATTTGAGTAGTGGACTCCGTTGCAAGTATGAATGAGTATGGTGGTGTTGTCATTAACGTTGTCATTGATGTCAACATAGTATAGGTTGTTGAAAAGAAAGGAAACAAGTGATTGCAAATTTTTCATGTATAGTTGAGATACTGTAGAGATGTTGTGAGTACATGGAGCTATCTTTATGGTGTTGCAGATGTGCTGATATGATGATTTACTAAGTACTTTTGAGAAACAATGAAGACAAAATTGTGTGTGTTTAGAATGTGCTCTGGTATGTTCTATGCATTTCTTCTATGTTGATCCTATGCTTGTGTGAATCTGAAGTGTGTTTATGGGAATTCTTTGGTGATATATCCTAGATTACAACTTTTGGTTTGATGAAGAGTGAAAATTGCATTCTCCAGTTTGTGAACTGGTTTGGCAGAGTTGTTTGTCTGTGCACTAGGAGAAATATTTCTACTTTTTAGTCCTCCATTGGTTTGTTATGGTCTTGTGGATCTGGATTAAGACTTTTAATGGTGCTATCTATGTTCTTGCAAAGGTGTTTGTGGTTTGGTGCTTTGGAAGACTAGTTCCAGAGTTACTGTGTATGTCTGTACAATCCAGATGGAATGGTGGGAAGTGTTCTATGTATGAAGGTTGTTGTATTAGATATGGATGAATCTAAAGGTATATAAGATGTATTCCGATGTATGATGAAGTGTGTTATGTGGCCTACATGTTATTTTCTTGTTGAGGAAGCTTGTACTTCAAAGTTCATTGGTGTTTTCATTAGGTCTAGCCAACCTGGTGTTTACACATCATAATTATTAATTGAGGAAGTGTGTGATTGATATGATATTTTGCCTTGGGTCCCAATTAAGTCTTGGTTTGTTCCACTCTCATTCTTATCCACTGCGATAATATTGAGTTTCTAACCTAATTTGAATTTGTAAAATGAAGTGTGTGTAGTTGACCTTGGAGAAATTTTCTAAGGTTGAAGATGGTATAAATATAAGTCAAGATGTTAAGGATTTTATGTGATATATGACACAAGTGTGAGAATAAAGAGTGTGAAAAAGTGAATTAAGGAAACATTTCTTTAATGTGCTTGACTCCTGCAAGCAGTGAGCTGATGGTGTCTGCAATTCTTTGATCAAGGTTGTGGATGCGTATGAGTTGCAGTGGTGGATTTTCTATTATCTTTCTATATCTATAGGAAGTGAGCCTCCCTTTTGGATAGTGAGTCATATATGTAGGTAGTGAGCCTTGTATCCAAATAGTGAGTCATATCTTGGGAAATGAGCCCTTTGGCAGTGAGCCTCTTGTAATCAGTTTTGTAATTACTCTTATATTGTGAGTTAATCCTAACCATGGTTTTTACCTTATTGGGTTTTCCATGTAAATCTAGTGTTTCTTGTGTTGATATTTCTTTATGTTATTTTCATTTCATGCTCATACTTAATAATATATTAAAGTGGATGTGGAGTTAACAATTTCTTGAGATTTGTGAATGTGATTGGTGACAACTGATTTAGCCCCCCCTCTCAGTTGTCTTGTGCATTTCAACACACTCAAGCAACCTTTGTCACCATGGTTTTTCCCATCTTGGGTTTTCCATGTACATCATGTGTTATGAGATTTTGTGGGGGTGCATATTTATCTCTCTACTTGTTTAGTAAATATGCATCAAGGGCTTAAGGAATTAATCTACAAAAAGTATTTTGAGATAAAAAGAATTAGTTTTAAGTGGTCTACTGATTCACTCCCCTCTCTATAGATTTTTTCATGTTCCAACAATTGGTATCAAAGCACTAGGTTCCCTAAGAGAAGCTTAATCAGCTTAGGTAGATTTGGGAAAAGTGAACATGAAAATGCATTATCAAGAAGAATTATTTACATACAGTGAATCTCCCTTTGATGGATTAAAATATATTTTTTGGAGACTTTGAGTGGAAGAATATTTGGGATCCTTAGGGTTTGATGTGTGGATGTTCATAGTAAATGGATAGACAGTTCCTTCTACACCTCCAACTATTGAGGCTGAAAAGAAGACATATAAGGAGAATGCTAAGGTAATGTGGACAATTATTAATGGGTTGTCAAGCTCTGTGTTTTTCAAGGTCATGCATTGTCAAACTGCACATGAAGTTTGGAACAAGTTGAAGAGGATGTATGAAGAGGATGATGATGAGGTCTAGGCATTGATTCAAAAATATGAAAGAGAGTCTAAAATTTTGAAGACAAGTGAAGATGAGAAGATTGCAAACACATCCATGAGATAAGTTGCAACTAGAAGAGAGATAGTAGAAGCATCTACTTTCGGATCTAAGGAGATTAATAAAGAGGAAGTTGATTTTATTAGAAGACTAAGGAGAGGCTCCAGAAAATGTAGAGGTAAAACTATTTATCTTGCTTATGAATACATTTATGATGAAAAACATAACTCTAAGCAATAAAATATTAGTAAAAATATGGATAAGAAGAATCTACACACAAGAAGAGAAAATAGGTTATCCAATGTAAGTGGCAGATAAGATGATGAACATGAAAGTGTCTATAAGAATGACCCTTTCATGGAATTTGGAATGACCTCTGATGAAGAAGTTGAAAGATCTGATAAAAAATAAGATGAAATTGAAACCTCTGGTGAAGAAGGATAGGTTTACTTTGAAGGTGAACTCATCTCTACTCTAGATAAGATTAAAATTTTGAGGAAGGAGAACAAAAGGATGCAAAACCATGCACAAAAGGAGATAGATAGGGTGACCAAAAGTCTTGAAGAATCTAATCGAATTGTGATTAGCTTGAAGACAAAAGTGGAAGAAGCAAAGAGAACAAAAGATTTTAAATCTAAACTACAATCTAAATCAAATGAATGCATGAAGATAGAGACATAAATTGCGGCCTTGAGAAAAGATTTAGAAAAAGCTAAAGAGAAGATTGACAAGGGCCTAAAGTTGAAAAGTGGCTCTAAGATACTTGTTCAACTAATTAAATAACATAAGCCATCAAAACCTAAAGAAAAGGTTGGCCTTGGTTTTGAAAAAGGAAAGAGTTCCTCTACTAGTGCTTCTACAAAAATATATTACAAATTTAGAGCATAAGAAAGATGTTGCACCAAGGATGAGAAAGCCTGCACAATTTGTTCAAAAGAAAATGCCTCTAGAAATGGAAGATCATAAAAAGGAATTGATAAGGTGATGATAGAAAAAGAGGAGAAGAAGCCTACATCAAATAAGAAGGTGGAGAAATCAGTCCCTAAAAAATTAAAAAAGAAGCACCATATAAAGGGAGCTGATGCAAAACAAGGATGAGATACATAAAGAAGTCAAAGCAAGGAAGACCACATCATCTTGCACAAAGAAAAGTTATGACCAGGTACTCTTCATGTTTTTTAAGGTTACTGTTATTCATGTAATCAATTTGGTCATAGGGATTGTGAATGTAAAGCTGCACCCAAAAGGAGCACAAAACATATGAATAAAAATTTATTTTCTCTTGTAATAGACATGAATGTAATGTGCTTTAACTGCAACAATTTTGGTCACATAGATGAATATTGTAGAACAAATTATATTAGACCAAAAGCACAAAGAGAGAATAGGAATATGTCCCTCAAAGTGAACAATGGTTCACATATTCCTGAGAAGAAGGCTGATAAGACAGAGAAGAAGCCAAAGACGGTCTGGAGAGTGAAAGGATAGTAGGCAACACTCAATGTGGCTACTCCTACCTTACATCACTAAATATTAGTGATAGGGCATGAGTCTAGGGGGAGCTTAATTGTCATCTCATTCATCCTTGGAAGTGAAAAGGAGATCAAGTCAGGTAAAATAATTTTTACAAATTTCTAATGACTTGATGGTTGCAAATTTATGGTTACATTCTTTCTCCTTGTATGGCTTGTCAAAAGGAAAGAGTATCTATAGTTGGGAGAAGGTAGTCGTGTAAATTCTCTATTGAGATAAATGCTCCTTGTCTTCAAGAAGAGGAGATATGTTTGAGAGGGAGTTGTTCTGTAAATACAATCACAAATACTTCTGTCATATTTGGCATAGAGTGGTTCCAATTGGTGTCAAACCATTGTGAATTGGTTTAGATTAGTTTAGTTGGTACAAAGCCCAAAGTGAAGAAAGTGCTCAAATATGTAGGAAGAGAGAATAGAGAAAGGTCTAAGGGGGAGCTGCTATTGGTATCAAATTAGTGTTATACTTGATAGTGCAATCTAGAATATCAACTGGTACAGAGCATAAAATGGTACTTCAATTGGTATCAGATAGGGTTAATTGGTACAAAGTGGTTGGAGAATTTGGTTTTTCCATTACAGTCAAAGGAGGAGAGAAAACATTGGTATCAATTGGTATCAGTCAAAGGGGGAGAAAAAATTCTCTTTTTCCATTGCTAAGGAGAAGTAGAGGTTGCAACAACATGGTGACCTACTACAAGATGTTCGGGAGTGTGAACCTTTTCCATTGATGTCAAAGGGGAGAAAAGTGAGCAAATGATCAAAGTGGAGCATGGGAGAAAAGTTTACAAATTATCATAAGGGTGAGCAAAGGAGAGAGACCATCAACTTAGATGTTATCCACAATTGGTATCAGACCATTGACAACTTGAGCATTTAGCTTTTCCATCAATGGAAAAGGGGGAGATTGTTGGCATATGGTTGTCATTGATGTCAAAGGAGAGATCAGAGGTGAAATGGAGCTAATGTCAAAAGAGGGACTAGAGGTGAGATGGAATTGATCCTGTAAGTGAGGATGTTGGAATTTATGCAAAAGGTTTCATTGATGTCATAGGAGAGATTAGAGGGAAGATGGAATTGATCCTATAGGGGAGATTGTTTCCATGATTGGCATGATGAAAAAAGGTGTCATTGATGTAAAAAGGCAGTACATTGGTGTGCTTGGATGTCATGAAGACTAGACGATCAATGTTTGGAAGAGTTGGTGTAGAATGATGAATACAGGAGCATGTATTTACAATTGTTGCAAAGTTGTTCAAATGTTGTAACAATGTCATGAAATGTTGATATACTATTGTAGAGGGTTCTTCCAAAAGGTAGAGGTGGAACATGCATCAGATTTGATATGGGTTTTTTGAGATCTTCTCATAAATATAAGTTGTAGGTCCAGAGGTTGAAGGATGAGCTCAAAATTTATTTATGTCTACTCTTTGTAAAATTAGGGTTAACTGGTTAAACCCTAGGGTTGTAGTCATGGCATGAATAAAATTTCTATTTTTATGTTTACTACCTATCATAAGTTGCAGGTTGATTAAGTTGTGACTTAAGCCTTTGGAGTCGTTTGGGGAACTGACCCCTTCACCTAACTATTACCAGCCCAAGAAACATTTAGTAACTATAATGTTTCCTAAGTCACAAATAAAATATTTGTCTTTGCTACATCGGGGAGACTTCACCATATCAATAGGAGTTATTTTAAGTCCCTTTGATGAAATGATCTCTCATACATACTTCAAAGTGACAATGGAATGTCAAAGAGATAGTGTTAAGTCCCTTTGACATAGTGATGAAGCTTGATCAATGATGGAGATCAAGTCTTGGAGATCAGACGACACCTACCAACCCGCTGAGTTTTTGGTGTGTCCCAGCTAAGTCTTGCAGGATAGCAAGGAATAGTAGAGATTGAATGATGTTGATTGAATTGTGCACGATGTATGTATGGTGGGACCTATGAAGGTGGAATAAAAAGTTAGTGGAAGGTGATGTCATGTTGACAGGTGGAAACAAATGATTGCATTAGCAATGAACTTGATCAATAGTTGTGATTGAACTCGTGATGATTGAACAAAAGAACTTCATCAAGGAGACATAAATATCAGTGAGACAAATAATTAGTCCCTTTGACATTTTGATAGAACTTCATTGAAGATAATTATAGATATTAGAGTGAGTAATTTTAAGTCCCTTCGACACAACAAAGGTGGCATATGGAGCTAGTGGAAGATGACGCAAGAGTTTGATAGGTGGCATTAGTTCGCTAAGCTTGCTAAGGTTTTGTGGGCCCGTTCTTTCAACTAGTAGTATAGCAAGGAATGGTGTAGATTGATCAATGGTGATTGGATAGTGCATGTTGTAGAGTCTGGTGGGACTAGACTAAGTGAAAGGTGACAAAGGAATGTAATGACGTGCGAACAAGTGGCGTTAACCCATATCGAGGAGAAAGATGAATATCAATATGACCAAAATGTTGGTCCCTTCGATACAAGGAAAGATAGATAATGACTGTGGATGTTTCTAGTGGGAGGTGACAATGGTGAATGGTGATGTGTGATGATAGATGGTAGAGGATGATTGCTTGGTATAACAATTCATATTATCATTGTTAATTGTGTTGTGATGATGTGGATGGAAAATGGTGATAGCCCGCTAGCCCATTGAGAATCAGTAGGCCTACTATTAGAGCTCACGTGATAGCAGGCTTTGGATGTGTGTCTTGGTGGAACCCATCTGTGGCAAGTAGTTTATGTAGGAGATTTATGGTGGAGATCAAAAGGAAAAGATCTAATGGTGATCCCCAATCAGTAAAGATCAACAACACACATTTAAAGTATACAATATAACGACCGTGTTTTAAAGTTTCCAAGATCAACAGACAGCTAGAGGATCATGGTGCGGAGATAAGAGATCGATGGCCTAGATTCAAAGATGAAGATCATAAATGGCTAAGTCCATGTAAATGAGGGTTTTGATTGGTAACTGACATAGAGGATAGATTTAATTGTTCCAACTACACCAATGACCAATATGGATGAAGATTTGATTTGCATGTCAGTGGCACAGATTTTCATGTCAGGAGAGATCAAAATTAGATCAAATGAACAAAGAATAAAATTTAATGCATATAAAATTCTAAGGTTTTGTAGGTTTCTATTCTTAGAAAATTCCCTATGATAGAATTTAATGTTGTGAGGCTCGATGTAGAGGTATGGAATTGAGTAAGATATTTGGTAAACCCTATCAAATGTTACTATATGAGGTAGACAATGGTTGAAGGCTCGAGATGAACAAGAAGCTTGCTAGTGAAGTTAGCAGGTGAAGGAAAACCTAATAGAGTGTTCTAGATGATCTATATAGTTGGTGCACATCTTGAGGCAAGAATTGCAGGTCAATGAAAAAAGAAGAAAATTAGAAAATTATCTAAGTGTTGTATTTGAAGAAGGTGAGTGAGAGAGAGAATAGTCTACAGTGGTAGAAAGTGTAGAGTAGAATTATGTATTATTGAGTATGCAGTAGAGGGAGAGAGAGAAAGAGAAGGAGTATTGCAAAAAATAGTGAATGAACTAATTCTAAATGAGTAGAACCCAAACAAAAACCAAAGATTTAGAGAGTAGAACAAAGAATGTTCTAAGTGTAGAACATAGAAAATAGAGAGGTGCAATGCAACAAGATAGAACAATGAATGTTCTAAGTGTAGAGGAGAAAGAGAGTGTAGAGTAGAGGGGATGTGTTGTTGAGATTGCAATATCAATAGCAAAGAGTAAGTTGCAGTGAGTGCAAAAAAGTATTATACAGTTGCAAAGTAAGTTGCAACATTGAATTGTGTTCAATAGAAAAAAATGTAATATGTTATTATAAATATGATTGGTTGGTGCCATCAGATAACTGAGTTGGTGCTCAGTGCAGCTGATTGGTGTCTCCTTGGAGTTGGTGCTCCTAAATCAGGAAATTTGTGTCTCCTTAGGGTTGGTGCCCTTAAACATTATAACATAAGATTTGATTGTGATGCTATATTTGAGCAGTAGACTTAAGCAACCTTTGTCACCATGATTTTTCCCGTCTTGGGTTTTCCACATGCATCATGTGTTATGGGATTTTATGCATGTGCATGTTTATCTCTCTACTTGTTTAGTAAATTTGCATTAAGGGCTTAAGGAATTAATCTACAAAAACTATTCTAAGCTAGAAGGAATTAGTTTTAAGTGGTCTACTATTTCATCCCCCATCTCAGTAGATTGTTGTGTTCCAACAATGGTATATGTTTTAAAGTTCTAAATTCAGTTTATGTTATCTTAGGATTTCATTGTTTGATTTCGTAATTTTAGAGCTTCATTTAATGAGTAATGGGTTTTTGGATCTTAATTTTGTTTTAATTAGATTAGTTTAATTCATTTTCTTTCCTTATGATTTATTCCCCCCTTACGACATTTGGCACACCCAGTGGGACCTAGGTCCTTAGCATTAACATTTTCGTAAGTTTCTTTGAGTAGTTAAAGGTTCCACAATGCTAATGCCTTTTTCTGAAATGTTAAATTTTATGCAAAAGATATAAGATTTTCACATGGTTTTTTCCACGTTCCTACTGTAGTTGCACTTTTCCCAATTGCTATTGTACTAAATAGGACTGCTTTTGACATTTTGACTACAATTTTCTAGGATAGGTCCATAGTTGCTCTTTCTTGGACCTCTATTGAAAAACTTGACCGCTATTGCTACAGATAGGAAGTCTACTACTGCCTAGAATATTATCGCTATTGCTCTGCTTCTTTTTGTCTTAAATCTGCAAGCATTTTTTTTTATTTCTAACATTAACGTTTGACTGTATGGTATTTTGGGAGTTTTGTAACATTGATTATGCAACCCTTGTAGGAGTATGGCACATGTTTTTATGAGAATAATTAATGGTTTATTGAAGGGTTGGTGAACAATCCAAGTTCACTTTATTTTTTTTTAAAAAAGCTTTCATGATTAGAAACACACTTCAAATTGGTGTTTTAAAAATTGAACCCACAACTTCCACACTTCAATTTGTGTTTTAAAAATTGAACCCACAGCTTCCACACTTCAATTGGTGTTTCTAAGAATGAACAAAACAAACTCTTACGTTTCAATTGGTGCTTAAAAATTGAACCCACAACTTCCACACTTCAATTGGTGTTTCTAAAATTGAACAAGGAAACTCTCATTTTCAATTGGTGCTTAAAGAATTGAACAAGGAAAAATATCATTTTCAATTTAATGCTGAAAGAATTGAACAAAGGAAACTCTCATTTTCAATTTAGTGCTTATAAAATTGACCAAGGAAAACTCTCATTTTCAATTTGGTGCTCTAAAATTGAATGCTTTTTGTTTTGACCATTGCTTTCTGACCCACAAAATGCCTTTATTTTGTTGAGAAATTGAATTCATTTCATTTTGTTGACCACATTAAGATGAACAGGGCAATTAGAAACACTCAACTTTGGTACTTAAAATTGAACAAATCCATTTTGATTTGTATATTGCTATATTTTTCCTAAAATCTCAAAATGCTTTGAATTTGGTGCACATTAAAAATTGATTTGATATCTTCACACTTCAAATTTTGTGGGCTTAAAAATAAATTGTGATGAATTGTATACCGTGCCTACCATGGTTGGAGAGCCAAGTGTGTATCCTCTCCCCCTATGTCTTTTGATGATCCTGGGTGACGAGAAACACTTTGGGATTTTTGCATTTTTTATGGTCACCCAATTTTATTTTTAGGATAAGGTACTACTAATGAGACACATCCCACAACAGAGAACTCATATAAGAAACTCTTAAAAAGCACATTTGTCGGTGGGCTATATAAAGGTTGTGAAATCATAAATGAAAGTAGCTTCAATTTGCGGTGATAACATACTGCACCTAATCCAACTCCGGACATATGGGCCGGAAGGGAATGATTTAATGCCTTAAGTGGCTTGCAGATGGTAGTATCCATCTTAGTGTTCACAGTTGTCACTAAATACCTTATTTTAGAAGCCATCCTTATTTTTTGAAATATTCTTTGAAAGTGACCTGCATTGAAACTTTGCTTCTGAGAAGTTACTTACCAAGTCTGATTTATGGTTGAGGCATAGACCTTAAAAGTTCATTCTCTTACACAAAATATTGAGAGGGTGATATCCCTCTATGTGTTCCCTCCATAAGTTTCATGTAAAATCATCCCTTCAGGACATGAGGTAATCCTACCTCAAAGAGCGTACCTACTTAGGTTGAGCTGACTGATTATTTTACAAGTTATTTCATTTGGATATCAAAATTATATTTTGTATGTATCACTTGCCAAATTTTCAAACAATTAGATCAACCAAAACATCAAAAATTACAAACTTGTCCAAATTTCTATTAAAATAAAAAACTAGAAAAACTAGAAACATGGCTACTATTGACATTTATGTCGCTTTTGTACTGAACATTGCCACTTCTATCTTGAGTTTTTATCACAATTGATGTAAGTTCTAGCCGCAGCTGACCTGAAGATTGTTGCTTTTGAAAAATCTACCACTCTTACCTTCACTGTTTCAACAATCATAAAATTTGCAACAAATATTGCTTTTGATAAACTTGCTATAGTTGTCCTTGAGTTTCAACCGCTATTGACCTAAACAGGGCCACTTCTGCCAAAATTACCACTATTATTTTCTTTGTTACCAGTCACAACTTGAAACAGGGACCGCTATTTCTCTAAGTTTGACTGTTGTTCTAAATTTCAACTACTATTGTTCTAAAGATTGGCATTATTGTCCTATTTCTGGTGCAAATCAGAAAATTGATCCAAAACTAGTTAATCATCCATATTTTTTAGAACAAAAAAAATAGTTAGACCTCCAAATGCTTCATACCTGCATCTTTCCACATCCATTTGTAAGTCAAAATAGTCAATCTAGTTTCAGGATTCAAATCAAACACAACTTGTATTATTCCCTTACTCTTAACTTATAAGATATTAAAATTTGTTTGCAACCTCAAGGCTTGTTCAAGTAGATCCTCAACATATCCTCTAGAAAAATAGAGTAACATATCGGTCCAAGTTTTGTATACTTTGAGTCCCCAAATTAACATCATCTCCAAAACATCCACCAAACATCATTCATACTTTAGGGTCTTGAGAATCACAATCAATAGCAATTCATCAACACCTTTGTCCAAAATGTTTTCTTTTACATCTTCATTCATCATTATTTTAATCAAAAAAAGATCAAACATCAAGGAAATCTTATACTTCATGACCATTTGGCATCCTACTACTCTTGTTAGACAACCAGATCTTACTACTATTATAAAACCAAATATCACACGAGTTGAAGGTGAAAAATTGGACATTCTTAGTAGTTTGAGAAGTTTTGTGTTTGAGAAAAAGGAAACACCTTATCAGTGGAGAAACATAGCTACTATCCTAGACGAAGAAGAACAAAAAAGTTGATCTTGCAGTAGGAAGACTAGTATTACCACCTCCTGCATGAAAATAAGTAATCTTGGCTTACAAAACACCAATATTTTAAACAAAAATTTCCAAAAAAAAAACATCATTCCATTCCTAAGTTAGTGATCACAAAAATTCAACTAGGTCTTGGACTTGTTTATGAGAACCATGAGATCTCAACATAGAAAAAAAATGGAAGCTAACAAGAGTAGCTCAAGTGCACCAAAAATAAACATCGCCAATAAGGAAACCCAACCATGGGGTTATAAACCAAGTGACCTTACAACTCTTCAAAGAGAACCCACATTTAAGGCAACACCAAACCAACCACCAAGTGAAGAGGAAGTACTTCCTAGACACTAAGGACTTAATAGACAAAAATAACCTGATGATTCTCAAACTTACATCATAGAAGAAGAGGATAGTGATGAGGAAATTAATGAGGAAAGAATCTTAGAACATTACCAAAATCCTAAGATGCAAAATCTTATGGACAAGATGCTAGGGATAAATGTAAACCAATATTTTCTCTCACTCACAAAAAGTGGTGCTAAAATACCCATTGACTTCAGCATGGACATGCTAAAAGATCCTAATCTTATTCCACTAGGAGATCAAATGATTTTTATACAAATTCTAAAACCAACCACAAATCCCAACATAACACCATTTTTTTCACAAAAAAATGATCAAATGCAACCCATGGATAACCTATTTTTTAGACCACCATCCTAAATTGAAAAAGTAGTTGTGGAACAATGGTATCAAGGAAATGCAACCCAAAAAATACCACAATACACTTCATACATTGACCCTTCCAACAACTTACACTATCAACAAGGGCAATCATCACACAATCCCCTACAACAAGGTATACCATCAACGAACTACCAAGGTAACCTTAAAAAAAATCAACCACAACAAGGTATACCATCAATGAACTACCAAGGTAACCTTCAACAAAATCAACCACAACAAGGTGTACCATTAATGAACTACCAGGGTAACCTTCAACAAAGTGTTGGAATTTTTTGTAATTTATGTCAAAGACATGTTTGTTAGAGATACTTGGTTGTAGTGTTCTTTAGTGGTGTTGATTTGTAGTGCTCTTCTTTGGTCTATCATGAGTTGCTTCATTCCATAGTCATCATGTTGAGGGTTGATATGGTTTATCATGAGTTGCTTCATTCCATATTCATCATGTTGAGGTTTGATAAGGTCTATCACACATTTCTTGGTTCACACTTTGAAAGGTGTTTGTTGTTCAGGGAGTTGCAAGTTGAAGTTGGTGTAAAGGAAAGTTGATGCAATGGTGTTATTGAATTTCTAGACAAATATCATTCAGGGAGTTGCTTGCTTTTTAATTCATCAAATGGTGTAATAGTGCTTCACAAAGGATCACGTATCAAGTATTCATGAGTGTTTAGGGTTTAGAAATGTTGAAGGTCAAAGTTCTAAACTCTAAGATAATGTTTGTCAAAGACTTCTTGTCACTTTTAATAGTGATTCTCAATATACTTTTACAGTGCATCAATGGAAGAGATCATGGCTTGTTGTTGATCAGGGCTTGTCAAATGTGAAGGTTTTAAGATCTAAAACCCTAGGTCTTTGTCTTCATTAAAAAACTTATGCAAAAATTCTTAATGATTACACTTTTGTTATAATTTAAAGGTGACTTATAGTCACCGGTCATCAATAACTTCAATGGAAACCTTAAGGGGTCTTATGCATTCAATGATCGGCCCCTTTTTCAAGTGTCTTCACCAATTAAGCCCGATGACTTGTTAATAGGAAGGAAGGAGGTTAAACTTAATGATTACTATTCAATTGTGAACTTGGTGGGCTGTGTATATCAAGGGTCCTCATTTAAACTTGATGAAAATTCTTTCCAAATTTTTCACTTTGACGAGTATGTGAAGTGTCATTGGTTAGTTGATGGTTGCTCATAGTTTTTGTAACTGTTTGGAGGAACGAAGGAATGTAGAACATTATCAATGCATTAATGTGATTTAAATTTTGGTGTGCTCAATGAGAATATGGGGAGTTAGTGATACCATGTGTTTTCAAAGATATACAAAGAGAGAGAAACTGTAAGTTGGAAACAGTGATGGAGGATTGAGTGTAGTAACACCATGTTTTTGATAAGAGAAAACATAGAAAAGAGATTTGAAGATCAATATTTTATGAGGAGATTTTAATGTAATCTATATGAGATCTTAGGCACTTGGAATGTAATTGAGTGTAATCTAGGCTAGAGGTGATTGTATTGGACTTAGTGATTTCAAGATTTTATGAAAATATATGTAGAGAAGAAAAATTTAATAAGATAACATCAATGAGTGATGAGATGCTAAAGTTTGATTTGTAGAGATTAGTATGACATCAAAACATGATCACTAGTGACTTGAGGATGAGTTGGATTAAAGACAGAATGTGGATGTGTTTGATAGTTTTTTTGGATGTGAAGATGTTCATTTGTTTGATGTCCAATATCATTTATGAATGATTATCATCATAGTAAGTCATTTTTGTGTCAGCTATTTAATCATACAAGAAAGTTACAGTCAAAGTGTAAGCAAAGTTTGATGATTTTTTGTTCATAAATATTTCAGCTGAAACCTTTGCTTATATTTGTTGAGGTGAAAGGAGTCTTGTAATGATGTGGTTATCTATGTATGCAAGAAGGGTTTCATGTTGAGTGTTTTTATGTGAATAAGGGAGATGGAGTTTTGCTAATGTAGAGATAGAGTAGTGAATTGTCTAGAAACAGAGTAACCCTCTTATTTTTTCTTATTTCGTTTGAAGTGTGGTAAGTTTGCTAGTGAGGCATAGTTTGTTTCCAGTGAGGCATGTTGTTTAGCTAGTGAGGCTTTGCTAGTGGGGCATATTGTGTAGCCAGTGAGGCATATTATGTAGCCAGTGAAGCTTTTCCATTGAGGCATAAAGTGTAGCCAATGAGGCATAATATGTAACTAGTGAGGTTTTGGCCAGTGAGGCTTAATGAAACTTATTTTTAGAGTTGTTTTTCACCCTTTTAGGGTTTTCCACTCATAAACCTTGTGTTATGTCTCCACTTGATGGTTTGTCATATTGTGGTTAATTGGTCATCTTTATTCACGTATTATGTTATGATTTGCATATCATTGCGATTCCCTCCACATTCAATATCTATATTGTTTGAAGTTTTTTCAATGGGTCTCTTTGCATAAGACAAGTGAGTTAAGTATTAAAGTTTGATTTCTCATTAGACCACTGATTCACCCCCTCTTAGTGGTCCTATTGTCCAACAAGTGGTATCAAAGCCTTAGATTCCTTGCACAAGTTTAATCAACTTAGGATTTCCTAGCAGTGGAGTACTTATCATAGAAAAAAGTAAAAGAAATAAAGGAAAAATAAATACCCAGAAGAATGCTAAACAACAAGCACCACCTAATCCAAATATAAAGGATGATGAAGAAGCAGTTACAAAAAATGACTTACAAATTAAAGAAGATACAAGGTTAGAAGATGATTTTGTAGTTGAGAATGTTGACAACGAATGAGACTGCTTTGTGAGTGAAAGTGAACATGAGTATGATGAAGATGAATGTGAAATTGATCTTGAGGGTGAACTCATTTATGCCCTAGATGAGATCAAGAAACTCGGGAATAAGAATCAGATTTTAGATTTGTAGCTTTAAGAAGAAAAGGAGTCCAAGGCCAAAACACTTTCAACCCTTGAAGAAGTAGAAAAACTAAAAGTGAAGTGTGAAAAATCTAATTAGCTTATTAAGGATCTGAATTTGTAGCTAGTAGAATCTAGAAGAGTTGAAGAAGTCACAAGCATAAACTTGCAAACCAAACTGGAATATTTTCAAAAGCTAGATCCTCAAATGTTGTCTCTAAGAAAAAAAATAGAGAAGGTAATGTTATCAATTTTTCACCATAGCTCAAATTGACAGAGCTGGTTATTACAAGTTCATTTTAAGGTGAAATTTTTTAGTTATCTATGTAGTTGTTTAAACCATTGCATGCTATGATTTTTTTAGTTTAAAAGAAGTACGATGTGTTTCAGTATGCCATTCATCATTTGCAGCATTAAATATTAAATGAGATGTAAAGGAAAGTGCTTTATTTTGTATTCAGTTGTTCATTACACAATGTTTCATACATTTGTTGCAAAAGAGAAGTACAAAATTGAACAAGAATTGCACAAAATGTTGTTTTGTATTCATTGGGATGAAAAGAGAATCAAGTGTCCCACACAAGCCATGGGAGTAGTTGAAACAATGAGTCATAAAGAGTACACTATGCTATTGAAGATTAAAAAGATAAAATAAAACATAAGAGGGAACATAACCATCAATTCCTGAACATGTCTTCAAGTTTCCTTCAGTATTGTGCATTCCTCTTGGCCTCCATCCTCCAAGTGAACTTGCAAGTGGTTGAAATGTTTGTTAGAGCTTGGGTTATGAATCCTCCTACATGATCTATCAACAATAATGCAGAATAATGCTTATGACACATTGAATCAATTGATCAAAGACAAGAGGAGTGCAGGAGAATACCAAGGAGGAAACATCATAAGAAACTTTGAATTTATTGTTTTAATCTAACACTATTTGTTTCTTGTGCAGGTATAGGAAAATCCATGTTGTTGATCTGTTTTGAAAATTTATAGCATGTGGTGTAAAACAGGCTCCCACAAGGGTTGAGCTCGACATTCTACCCCTTAACATTCCATAGAGGGGTCAAGAAAGGAAACAATTCAATTTTTTCAAAAGAGATATGTATTTGAAGGAGTACATCAAGTGTCATAAGAACTCAAGCAATTGACCACTTAGGAAAATCAAGTTTGAAAGTGCAATGAGTTGAAGATCATAAATGATCAATTACTCAACTAGATCATCATAAGGAGTGATTCATCACAGAACAAGATAGTGAACATGCATACATAATGACTTGTTTACAAATCAACAATAGCAACTGAAGCAATTTGAGAAGCTTCAGAACACCTTCATCAGGTGTTGTATTTCAAAATATTCTATGCATGGATCGAAATTTCACATCAACATTTGTTGTCTAAGAGATAAAAATGCATGAAGAGTACAAAAGAGAGATTTCCCCATTCAGAAACAAAATTGTAAGTGGCTGAAAATGAAGCTTAAAGGTCAAGGGTGAAGGAAAAGAAGCACTTTTGAACTGAGAATGCAATACACTAAGTGCTTGAGCTGAAAGTAATGTGAAACGATGTCAATGGAACACAAAGAAACTCAAGGTTGGTTTCAAAATAATTGATGCTAAAAATACATAAAAAATATCTCATTGCATTGTCACATGAAGTTGTGATGAAGGTGGAAGTAGAATTGCATTTCTAAAGCATTCAAGAGCATAAAACGATGACAACAAGAAACAAGTGACCTACAGGTGTATCATGCTGGCTGAGTGCAACCTTGTAAAGTGGGTAAGTGAAATGAAAGCATCAATTTATAGTGAATTTGAGAGTAAATTGAATTATCTATGTGCAAGTGTGTGCAATTATCACTACAACTCATGCTAAATAGTGAGTAAATTGCATGGAATAGAAAGCATGATTTCATAAGTAACTGAAAAGTATCAAATTAAGCTAAGCTTCATTGTGTTTATGCACTTCAAGCAAGAATGAAAGGCAAGTAATTTTTAAGCACATATGCAATGAAAAGAGAAGTTACAAACAGTGCAAGGACAACAACTTGTTCCATTAAGAGTGATTTATGAGTTGATTGAAATTTTTATTATTAGAGAAAGCAAGTGAAGCTACAACAATATGTATTTGAACTGAAAAAATGAAGTCATGGTTGCTTTTCAGAGACGGTGAGCCAATACCAGAAAACTAGGGTTTCAAAATGAGAATAAATGCAATGGTGCCCAGTTGAGTATTAGGGAGGAATCCACATGGGTTTACATTAAGAAGCTTCAAAATGTAGAGATAAAGGTAGTTCAAGCTCATACATAAATTTCAAATGGACCCAACTAAGCTCTCATGGCTGCGCTTAAGAGTAAGTTTCTTTCACAAATGGTGATACCCATTTAGGGTATTGTGTTCTAAACACAAATATAGAGTAAATCAAAATATTTTGAGCTTATTACTAGAGGAGAATGCCAATATAAAATGAAGTTATTGAATTCAATGGTCATGGCCATGATGGGTTTGCAAAACCTAGAAAATGAAATAACACATTTCTTATGCATATTCAAAGGAATGTATAAGAGATAAAATACATTCAAACCCTAGCTAGTACTCTCATGGCCATGACCTGAGAGGAGGTTTTCTCTTCAAAAAACACCGAACCCAATTGGGTTTTCATCTTAGAAGTTTAAAATGCAAAAGATAACAAGGGTTTGAGTGTAGTAAAATAATAGAGCTCTTCATAAAATGGAGCATGGTAAGGCCATAGTCGTGACCATGGAGGGTCTAGAAGCCCTTGGAAAAAAAGACATATTGCATAGTTTTTTTTAGATTTTATCTTCTTTGCAAATGCCATTACTTTCTACAACCTTGGTTGAGCGCAAAAGGAAGTTATTTTACAAAAGAAAAGAAACATATATGGTGAAGTCGTGACCTATACAATGGCCAAGCTAAAATAAAAAAAATCATTCTTCACTGTTTTGTTAAATGAGCTCAAATCAAGCTTTTATTTAAGACGAAAATGCATTTAAAAAAATGGAGAAAGAGACCTTACCATGGCTATAGGTGAAAAACCAGTTCAAGCCCATGACCAAGCCTTCACAAAAGTTTGTATAGAGCTCTCTCATGGAAGCTAAACAAAACATTGGAGCAATATAAGCACAAGGCACACACAATGCATCAAAAAACTAGTCATGGCCATGACCTATGGGCCCATTTTCTTCCTCAAATGAAGTAAAAAATACATTAAAATTCCAGCAAAAGACTTACCATCGAATGCAGAGAGAGATTCAACCAAAAATTGACATGAACACAACTCGAATGGTGGAGTTCCATATCAAACCCTAGTTCCCCATGGTGGTTGGATGTAGAGCCCTATTTTCTCAAAACTTGGCTGATTGAAATGATGTTCAAAATGTGAGATAGGGGTCAGTTTTGGTTTTAGGGTTTCCCCATGCCCTAGGTCAAATGTGTTTTTAATCACATGTTTTAAAAAACAAAATGCTTATTAATGCCTTATCACATATGTTTTTCCTAGGTTGAACCAATGGCTTAGGAATTTTATTGATTTTTAAAGAAAATCAAACAAAAAACCATACCTTGCCATTGTTCTTTTCATGTGATCCATATACACATTGCCCCTTTCACTAGGTCAAGTTGTCCATGCCTTAGTTTTTTCTCTGGTTCTAGGTCTCATAATCTAGTTTTATGATTTTTTATAAGAAAATCCAAATATATAGGAACCTTCACATAGTGTTTTGATTTTTCCAAATATTAATTATTACTCAAACTGCAAAAAATCAAAATATTTGAACTCAAATTGCAAAAAATAGATATATTATGAGAGTTTCTATATTGTTTTTTTGAAACTGCAGATGATTGTAAAACATCACTAATAGTAATGTTTCTATAAATTATCTTGGTGTTTGTTATGGTTTTAAATGCAATTGGTATACTTAAGTTCTCTTGAGAACTTTCTATTTTGAGTTGGATTTCTTGGGTGGATTTGGAAAAGAGATGACAAATTAGACTTTCTAATTTTAGTTCTTGAGCTGTTTGCACCTGATTTTGAGGATTTTTGGATGGACCTTTTGGAGATGGAAATTTTCCATCTTTTTGATGCAGTTTGGCACAAATTATGGCACTATTTTTCAGGCTTTTTCCTTGAGCTCAAAAATGGAGAAAGGTTGCCATTCAGAGATGCAGATGAAGCTGATTTTTTCTATTCTCACCATTGATTTCACCTGATGGCTATAAGTTTGAGAAATTTTAATTTCTCAGGGTTCAGAATTCTATTTCTTGCTCTCATATTCACTAAAGAGAGACTTGTAAAATTCTTTTGAATCAGATTTTGATATTATTTCATTTCAATAAAACAACAGGCTTCTCCTTCCTATTTTCTTGTCTAAAGTTTACAATATCTATTGATGTTGACTGTGATTCAAGAGCTAAATCTTATTTATGTCTTGGTTTTGTGAATTTTGTTACAATAGTCTATTCTAATTCAGGTTGCATCTTGTATTCCATTAGTGAGCCTTTGTGCAAATTACTATTGAATTAGGTATTTTCAAGGTGGGATTGTGAGAAACAAAGCTTTAAAAGAGATTGTTGTGAGTATAAAGTTGTTAAGACCACTGAATTTCTAGATAATCATCTTAGGTTGTAGGATTTACTTTTTAGTTTTCTTCTTACCCCTTTCCCTTGAAATTCTTTTGATTATGTAGTTTACTAGAGGCAGCCAACCCACTCTGGAGATTCACTCTCACTCATTGATTTACCCAAAAATCATAGATCGTTTCCATGTTGCAATAGGATAGGCAAGTCTATCTTGGTTAAGGGTGCATTCCTAATTGCCAACAATTTTTGGTACGCCTAGTGGGACTCTAGGGTCTTGTCTTTAGAGTCATTTCTAAGTTGTAAGCTATTGTTTGATATGCACAATGATATTTTCTTCGTATAGAGGTTTCAAAAACTATACCTAGTGACTCCTAATCTTTGGTTACATTATAGATTTGGTGCAAATAGCTTATGAGAAGGACCCAAACCAGATCTAGTCCAACACCTTTTGAGTATTTGCAGCTCTCCCTGCCAAGAAGGAGAGGAAAAACACCAAGAAGGACCTTTTATTCAGCAAGAAGAGAAAAGTCCACACCTTCGGAGCTCAGTCCCATTATCTCTGTGAAGAGGAACCCAACTCAAATATCTCAAGCACCACCTATGGTGAGACATTTTTCCTTTGCACCATTTCATGGGGGCAACCCGTTATTGCTAGCTCGACATGATGACATCCTAGTAGTAGCACTTAAAAGACTGCCATACTTCACTGGTTGCTTCATTGAAGGGGTAAACCCTTCAGTGGTTCAGAGGACTCCCAACCGATTCCATTGCAACATGGGATGAGCTTGGTGATGGTCTTCACTAAAATTTTGTGGACAAGTTGGATCACCTTTCATTGCTAGAGCAGTTGAGCACCATCAAGCGCGCTCCCCATGAACATATGGCTGATTTAAATTATAGGTTCCATAGAACCTGGGATAGGATACCTCTGATAGTTAAGCCCTCACCCGAACATGCCTTCTTATTCTTCCTAAAATCCTTGAATAGTGAAATCTCAGTTATGATACAGTCCATGGGGGGGTTTGCATTGCCAAATGCCTATGACATCACAATAAGGGTTGAGAATTATCTCATTCAATGCGGGAAAATAGCCTCAAGATCACCACACCTATTTTTCCTGAGATTCAACCACCTATCCCTATGAATTTTCCCCCTATGACTGTTGTTTGGCCAGTCCCAACAATAGTTTATCAGGTTGTTCAAGAAAATGCCATAATAGACCAGACCAAAGAAATCTAAGAGATAAAAAATATGCTACAAAATTTTGGTAAAACCTTTAGCAATGAATTTGTAAGCCTCAAGAAGCAAGTTGGCCATGAAAATAGGTCTTACCAAACTCCTTACCAAAAAAATCAATAGAATAGGCCACCATTTCAGAATGATTTCCAAGGACAGAAAAGGGGTTTTAATCCCAAGCCTTTTCGGCCTTATGATCCCAATGTTGTTGGCCCCTCAAGGGAGCTAATACTGCAGAACAACTTGGCACAAGAACCTGATTGGTGCTACCCATGAAATTAGCCACACAATTAGGCTACATGCATGAGTAGGATGGATAATCAAGCTCTCATGGTGCAAAATCATTATACTGGCCCAAAAAAATGTCCAAGCGAGAATGTGTGTTATGCCCTTACTTCCATAGTGTATATGGTTATGAACAGTTGGCTTGTGGCTATCTTAACTCTTAATTAAGTCATATTATCATTATTATATTTTTATTTAGTTGTTTGGGTTGGCCTAGGTCTTATATAGGTGTGTCTAAGTCAGCCTAGGTGATATCCTAGGCATAAATAGGTATATATAGGAGGTTGTGAGTCTTATTTCATGATCAAGTTGTGAAGTGTGTTCTCATTAGAGATATTTGGAGGTTTCCCCCCTCAAAGTGGATTTTTATCCTCAATTTTTATCAAGTATTTGTAGCATATTTTGTATCATGTTCTTCTATTGTGCAAGTTATTTCATAATAAGTGGTATCAGAGAATGATCTTGGCATCGTAGAGGCAAGGTTTTTTCTCAATTTTGGAGGTGATTTTGGGAAGAGCATATCTTTCAGATTTTGGAGAATTTTTTTCTGATTTTTAAAGGATTTTTGAAGAACATATTAAATAAGCTACAATCTATATTTCAGAAGAATTGGAGTAGAATTAAGTGAATTATTGCAGAATTATCGTTTCTACATGATTTTTTTGGAATCTACATAGCTCACACATCTTGTCGAATTGAAGTATGCTTTTTATTGGGTTTTTGAAGACATACTAAAGGAGATTACAGTAAAAAATTTAGAGAATTAAGTTTCATTTGTGTGATTTATTTCAAAATTAGTGGTTTCCATCATGACGGGGCTTGCAACAAGGGGCAAAAAGAATGTTGTCACACTGGGAAAGACTCCTGATAAGGATTGGGTAAAAATAGAGGATATTAATCCTTATGAGGAAATTAGTAAGGTCAAGGAAGACATTTCCTCAATGAAGATGGATATGTGTGACCTAAGAGGAGATATATCCGAAATATGAAGCATATTAAGTGCCTTTATGAATGAACCAAGAAAGGAGGCCTCAAGCAACCAAGAACCAGACGAAGAAGAAGAAGAAGAAGAAGAAGAAGAAGAAGAAGAAGAAGAAGAAGAAGAAGAAGAAGAAGAAGAAGTAGAAGAAGAAGAAGAAGAAGAAGAAGCAGAAGGAGAAGGAGAAGTAGAAGAAGCAGAAGACGAAGAAGAAGAAGAAGAAGAAGAAAGAGAAAAAGACAATGGAGAAGAAGTGAAAGAAGAAGTTCCTAATCGAGCTATTCAACCAATGTAAGGGTACCATGTACTATTCCTCACCTCTTCCTCTATTCCATATCAAAAGGTTCAAGTAAAGGAAGAACACATTCATCACCATCAAGAGCTTGATGAAAAGGGAAGACACATCTTGGACCTAAAGTTAATTTTCTAGGCACACATGAAGAAGCTGGGGACATCAATAGTTCCAAGTTACCTCATTATAAGAAAATACTTTCTAGTTGAAGTTACCACATGGGATGATGAATATTATATGAATAAACTACCACAAGTGTTCAACATTGAGGATAACACTTTTGTAAAGGTGGGGGGCATGTTATGCCCTTACTTGCATAGTGCATATGGTTATGAATAGTCGGCGTGTGGCTATCTTAACTCTTAATTAAGTCATATTATCATTAGTATATTGTTATTTAGTTGTTTGGGTTGGCATAGGTCTTATATAGGTGTGTCTAAGTTAGCCTAGGTGATATCCTAGGCATAAATAGGTATATATAGGAGGTTGTGAGTCTTATTTCATGATCAAGTTGTGAAGTGTGTTCTCATTAGAGATATTAGGAGGTTTTCCCCCTCAAAGTGGATTTTTATTCTAAATTATTATCAAGTATTTGAAGCATATTTCATATCATATTCTTCTATTGTGCAAGTTATTTCATAACAGTGTGGAACAACCATGCAACTTTGAGGTTGTTTTAGTGAATTGGAAAAGTGTTGAGTACTACGGAGTTAACCATTTCAAGGCCAGAACTAGCAGGTTTTACCCATTGTAGTGAACAAAAGGTCAAAAAGGAGAGTATTTGAAGCACAACAACAAGCTGTAAACTCACAAAAATAAGCTACAAGAGATAAATTCATGCCATTCCACCTCAAATTGTCCCCGCAACACAACCAAAGGTGTAAATTGTGCAGAGAGGACAACATAAGGTAAATGACATTATTGTTACTTTGGGACAACAAAAGGTAAGTCCCATATATTTTAATGTGGTTGAGCATTTAAAGATAGCTACATTCACCATGTCCATTATGGATGCACTGCATATTATAGGCCAAAAAGGTTTGTTACAAAATGCATTGGCTGAACTTTCATCTTGAGATGTTGTAAATATAGAAAATAGCAGAACTGTACTTGTGAACAACTCAGAGGTCAAAGCTAAGTAGAAAATTCAAGAAGTAAAACCCCCACCATTCTATCCATAACTATATGATAAACTCAGGAGCTAGCAACTCAGTCATGTCGAAAAGCTTAGAAAACAAGTTAGTCTTAGTTTATGAACCCGTGTCAAAAGGAGTTGTGCAATTAGATGGATCTATTGTTCAAATAGTAGGTATCATTAAATTTTTTTCCCTCACATTACATGCTTGCCCCAACTTTGTTGTTTCCCAATATGTTCATGTGATCGAGTTGCCTCCCCATTTCTCACTTTTCCTCTCAAGAGACTTTACTGCAAAACTAGGAGGATTCTTATCAGCTGATTGGTATCACCTACGCTTTAGAACCAAGTATGGCACGAAAGTGAACATTGAGTCCAAACCATTATCCAAAGTTTATATTGAGCCATACACCACCAGATCTATAAATGCCAACCTATTAGCCACCCATGGGTTAGAGAGTCAATTTGAGGCCTTACGTCCTAGTTCATCCAATGAAGAAGAAAACTTAAATGAATGGGAAGCTAAAAATCAAGACCTTGACCCATCCAACCATATAGAAGAAGTCAGGTTAGGGGTTTATGTGATTCATGAACCCAATGCAAAAATTACTAATCTGGTCAAAGATCAGAAGCAGTCTGAACAACAAGAAACCCAACTTTGGGAGTTGTATTTCGATGGTTCAAGATGTAGCACAGGGGCTGGTGGAGGAGCAATGTTGGTATCACCTGATGGGGATAAATATTATTCAACCTTGAGATTTGCTTTTAGCTGTACAAACAACATATCCGAATATCAAGCCCTCATTCATGGCCTCGAATGGGCTCAGAAAAGAGGTATTAAGTGTTTATGAGTTTATGGTGACTCTGTGAGTCAAGTCAAAAATTTAAATACTATGAAAAATGATGTACTTAAGAAATAAAAGCATTGGGTATGGGATCTAATAGAGGATTTTGACGCATTTAATTTGCTTTCCATCCCTAGAACCCAAAACAAACATGCAGATAGACTTGTTGTTTTAGGTTCTCAATTTGGTATTCCAAATGAGGTGCATAATGTGGAAACTCAACAATATGTGAAATTTTTTGTTAGACCTTCAGTGCCAAATAATAATGTGAGTTGGCAGGTCTTTGACAACAACAAACATATTGTGAGCTTCTTGATAGCGGAAGATGAATTTGCAGATGAAAACCTGTTGAAGTGGAAACAACAATATGGAAGTCAGATTGCACAATTGAAATAAAAAAAGTTGTCGAAGGGGTTGGTGACATTAGAGTCGGTTTTCAACTTTGATGATAATTAAGAAAATACAAGTGCAACATGAATGTCAAATAGGAGCATCATGAATCCAACAAAATATTTAAAGGTAAAATTCTCAAGTTGGGTAAGGTATGTACTAAGGAAGAGCAACAAGCTTTTGTTTTGTTATTTCAGGAGTTCAATGATATCTTTTCTTGGGAATATAAATATTTAAGAGGTTTTGATCCTGAACTAGCTCAACATACTATAGAGCTAGAGCCTAATGCAAAACCTGTGAGACAAAAACAAAGACCCCTGAATCGTAAGCTTGACCATTTAATGAAAGCTGAATTAAATAAGTTGATTGAGAGCAACAAAATATTCCCTATTAAGCACACTTCTTGGGTCTCTAACTTGGTCCTAGTTAGGAAGAAAAATAGGGAAATCAGGCTGTGTGCTGACTTTAGAGATTTGAACAAGGCTTTCCTTAAGGACCACTACCTGCTCTCTTCGATGGAGAAAATTTTGCAACTAGTGTCAGGTTCTGATAGATTCTCTTAACTTGATGGGTATTCTGGCTATAATCAGATTTTGGTTAGGGAAGAGGATCAATATAAAACAACATTCACAATTAAATGGGGCACTATGGCTTATAGGAAGATGCCTTTTGGCTTATCTAATGTAGGGGCGACATTCCAAAGGGAAATGGACATGGCTTTTGACGACCTTATGAATAATATTTTTCTTGTGTATTTAGATGATATCACAATATTTTCTAAAAATGCTAACAAACACCTTGAACATTTGAGACATATCTTCCAAAGATGTAGAGAGTTTGGAGTTTCTCTCAATCCGAAGAAATGCATATTCTCTATCGATGAAGGTAAGCTTCTAGGACATATTGTCTCTAAACATGAAATTTCTATTGATCCAGAGCGAGTTTCAGCCATTTTGGAATTATCTTTATCAGCACATAAAAAAGGTTTGCAGAGCTTCCTTGGTAGAATTAATTTTGTGAGGAGGTTTATACCAAATATTGCAGCCTTATTGCAACCCCTCACAACAATGCTGAAAAAGAATGTACCTTTCAATTGGACTATGGAGGGTAAGAGGAGCTTCGAGCAAATAAAGGAGGCCCTTTTAGCTACTCCAACCCCATTAATCAAAATTATAATAAGGATTTTATCTTATATGCTTTTGGAGGTATTGATATTGTTTCTGCCATGTTATGCCAGCAAAATGACGAAGGCTTGGAGCAGCCCGTAGCCTTTTTCAGTCAAGTTTTACATAAGTATGAGGTAAAATAATCTTTTATGGAAAAAATGTGTTTGCAGCAATTAGAAGCCTTAAAAAGTTTAGACACATGTTGTCCAATAATAAAATTAATTTTTTGGTTGCTCACCCTAATGTGAAAGATTTCTTGCTAAATAAAGATATGAATGATAAGAGAGCTGGATGGATAACAAGAGTAATGGAATTTGATGTTGACATTAAAGTTACTAAACTTGTTAGAGGTAAAGGATTGTGTGAAAATCTTGCTGAAAGCACATAAAAAAACCAAGAAGATGATGGAAACATCACCACAATATTGAGTAACAAAGAGAAAACTGTTGTATCAACTCCTAGTATAAGTTAGTAACAACAAATGATTAACTACTTGCAGATTGGAGAATGCCCTGAAGGCTTGGACAAAGTGAAGAGGAGGTATTTTAGATTGCAGGCCATTCCCTATGCCATTATTGATGGTGTGTTATTTAGGATAGACTTCCAGGGTGTGTTACTGAGGTGCATTGAGCCTAACCAAATAGATAAGTTGCTATAGGAATTCCACAATGAGCCTTTAGGAGGCCACTTTGTAGCAAAAATGACAACCCTGAAAATAATGAGGTTTGGTTATTACTAGCTAGACATATTCAAGGATGCTTTTGCTTGGGTAAGGAAATGTGAAAAATTTGCATTGTTCATAGGTAAGGAGAAACTTGCAACTTTTCATTTAAATCCTATTCAAGTTGAATAGCCCTTTGCTAAATGGGGTCTCAATTTTATTGGACCGATTAATCCACCCTCTAGTGCTGGTCACAAGTGGATTTTAACCACCATTGAATATTTCACTAAGTGGATCAAAGTTGTTTCTCTGAAAGAAGCGAACAAAGCTTCTATTCTAAATTTTTATCAAGATTTAGTGTCCAGATTTGGTGTTACAGACTCTATTATTTCTAATAATGCTCTAGCATTTATTGGTCAAAATATTTCTAACTGGTCTATGAGAAATAACATCTTTTTGAGTACTTCATCTAATTACTACCCACAGGGTAATAGAAAAGCAAAATCTACCAATAAGAACCTAATCAATATTATAAAGAAGGCCATCAAAGACAACCAGAGAACATGGCATGAAAAGTTGAAATTTTCCTTTGGGCTAATAGAATAACCCCCAAGAGGGAACTGGTTGCTCTCCATATGTTCTTACTTATGGCAAGGAGGCCAAATTACCAATCTCCATTGAGCTACCAACTTTAAGTTTTATCAAAGAGCTTGAGTTGCTAGAAGAACATCCCATGGAGTCTAGACTTGCACAACTAATGGATCTGGAGGAAGCTAGAAAGGAAGCATGGAAGAAGCTTGAAATTCATCAAGATCAAATGAAGAACTCCTTTGACAAAAGAACAAAGTTCAAAGAATTTTTTGTTCAAGATTTTGTGCTCAAGTGGGATAAAACAAGAATAAACCTAGGAGACACTCCAAATTTGATGCAATTTGGGAGGGCCCGTACGTAATAATAGAATGCAAAGATCACAATTCATTTTAGCTCTCAAGGTTAAGTGGAGAAGTGCTTTCGATCCTAGTCAATGGGATCCATTTGAAACATTGTTTCTGAGGTTCTAGGTTCTACCCCTATACTATAGCAGAGTAGTTGTTGCTAATAAATTCTTGGATCAATTTTCTTTTCAGTAGTTTATTTTCCATAAGTGCTTCTACACATTGTTTTTTGGCCACCAAGGCCTTGTAGGTTTGCTTTTTTTTATTGTGTTTTGGTCTCTACTGCTATTTGGAGTTGCAAGTTTAATATTTTTCAAAACTCTTGAGTTTTAGAAGGGAAGAATTGACTCCATTCCCAATGGATCTACATAAGGCAACTGGACTAATGCTTAGTAGGCAATCATCTAGCAGAGGTCACCAAAAGTGTTATCAATTTTTCACCACAACCCAAATTGATAGAGTTGGTTATTTCAAGTTCATTTTAAGGTGAAAACTTTCAGTTCTTTCTGCAATTGTTTAAACCATCGCATGCTTTGATTTTTTGAGTTTAAAAGAAGTGTGATGTGTTTTAGTATGCCATTCATCATTTGCAACATTAAATATTGCATGAGATGTAAAGGAAAGTACTTCATTATGTATTCAGTTGTTCATTACACAAGGTTTCATACATTTGTTGCAAAAGAGAAGTACAAAATTGAAGAAGAATTGCACAAAATGTTGTTTTGTATTCATTGGGATGAAAAGAGAATCAAGTGTCCCACACAAGTCGTGGGAGTAGCTGAAACAATGAATCATAAAGAGTACACTATGCTACTTAAGATTAAAAATAGAAAAGAGCACATAAGAGGGAACATAGCCATCATTGCCTGAACATGTCTTCAAGTTTCCTTGAGTATTGTGCATTCTTGTCGGTCTCCATCCTCCAAGTGAACCTACAAGTGGTTGAAATGTTTGTTAGAGCTCGGATTATGAATCCTCCTACATGATCTATCAATAGTAATGTAGATATTGCTTATGATGCATTGAATCAATTGAGCAAAGACAAGAGGAGTATAAGAGAATACCGAGGAGGAAACATCATAAAAAACTTTGAATTTATTGTTTTAATCTAACACTATTTTTTTCTTGTGTAGGTATAGGAAAAGCCATGTTGTTGATCTGTTTTGAAAATTTATAGCATGTGGTGTAAAATGGGCTCCCACAAGGGTTGAGCTCGGCATGCTGCCCCTTAACATTCCATAGAGGGGCCAAGAAAGGAAATAATTCAAATTACTCAAAAGAGATATGTATCTAAAGGAGTACATCAAGTGTCATAAGAACTCAATCAATTGACCACTTAGGACAATCAAGTTTGAAACTGCAATGAGTTGAAGATCATAAATGATCAATTTCTCAAGTAGATCATCATAAGGAGTGCATCATCATGGAACAAGATAGTGAATAGGTATACATAATGTCTTATTTACAAATCAATAATAGCAATTGAAGCAATTTGAGGATCTTCAAAAAACCTTCATCAGGTGTTGTATTTCAAAATCTTCTATGCATAGAACAAAATTTCACATCAACATTTGTTGTCTAAGAGATAAAAAATCATGAAGAGTACAAAAGAGAGATTGCCCCATTCAAAAATAGAATTGTAAGTGGCTACAAATGAAGCTTGAAGGTCAAGGGTGAAGGAAAAGAAGCACTTTTTATTTAAAATGCAATACACTAAGTGCTTGAGCTATAAGTAATGTGAATCAGTGTCAATGGAACACAAAGAAAGTCAAGGCTGGTTGAAAAATAATTGATGCTACAAATACATAAAAACTATCTCATTGCATTGTCAGATGAAGCTATGATGAAGGTGGAATTAGAAGTGCATTTATAAAGCATTCAAGTGCATAAAAGAATGAAAACAATTAGCAAGTGACCTACAGGTGTATCATGTTAGCTAAGTAAGACCTTGTAAAGTGGGTAAGTGAAATGAGAGCATCAATTTACAGTGCATTTGAGAGTAAATTGAATTCTCTGTGTGCAAGTGTGTGCAATTGTCACTATAACTCATGCTAAACAGTGAGTAAATTGCATGTAATAGAAATAATGTTTTGATATCAAATTAAGCTAAGCTTCATTGTGTTTATGCACTTCAAGCAAGAATGAAAGGAAAGTAATTGTTGAGCACATATGCAATGAAAAGAGAAGTTACAAATAGTGCAAGGACAATAGCTTGTTCCATTAAAAATGATTTCTGCGTTGAGTGAAATATACATTATCAGAGCAAGCAAGTGAAGCTACAACAATATGTATCTAAACTAGAAAATGAAGTCATGGTTGCTTTTTAGAGATAGTGAGCCAATACCAAAAAAGTAGGGTTTCAAAATGAGAACAAATGCAATGGTGCCCAGTTGAGTTTTAGGGAGGAATCCACATGGGTTTACATTAAGAAGCTTCAAAATGCAGAGATAAAGGTAGTTTGAGCTCATACATAAATGTCAAATGGACCTTGCTAAGCTCTCATGGCCGTAGCCTGAGAGTAAGTTTCTTTCACAAATGGTGATACCCATGTAGGGTATTGTGTTCTAAACAAAAATATAGAGTAAATCAACATGTTTTGAGCTTATTACTAGAGGAGCATGCCAGTATAAAATAAAGTTATTGAAGTCAATGGTTGTCGCCATGATGGGTTTGCAAACCCAAAAAATGAAATAACACATTGCTTATGCATATTCAGAGGAATGTATGAGAGATAAAATACATTGAAACCCTAGCTAGTACTCTCATGGCCGCAACCTGAGAGGAGGTTTTCTCTCCAAAAAACACCAAACCCACTTGGGTTTTCATCTCAGAAGTTCAAAATTCAAAACATAACAAGGGTTGAGTGTATTCAAATAATAGAGCCCTTCAAAAAATGGAGCATGGTAATGCCATAGCCATGACCATGGAGGGTTTGCAAGCCCTTGGAAACAAAGACACATTACATGGTTTTCTCCAAATTTTATCTTGTTTGCAAATGAAATTACTTTCTACAAGCTGGGTCGAGCCCAAAAGGAATTTATTTTACAGAAGCAAAGAAACATATATGGTGAAGTCGCAGCCTATACAATGGCCAAGCTAAAAAAAGCACATTCATTCTTCACTGTTTTGTTAAATGAGCTCAAATCAAACTTTCATTTAAGAGGAAAATGCATTTAAAAAAATGGAGAAAGAGACCTTACCATGGCTGTAGGTGAAAAACCTGCCCAAGCCCACAACCAAGCCTTCACAAAAGTTTGTATAGAGCTATCTCATGGAAGCTAAACAAAACATTGGAGCAATAGAAGCAAAAGGCACACAAAATGCATCAAAAAACCAGCCATGGCCATGACCTATGGGCCCATTTTCTTCCTCAAATGAAGTCAAAAATACATTAAAATGCCAACAAAAGACTTACCATCGAATGCAAAGAGAGATTCAACCAAAAATTTGCAAGAAAGAAAATTGAATGGTGGAGTTCCAGCTAAAATCCTAGTTCCTCATGGTGATCGGATGCAGAGCCCTATTTTCTCCAAACTTGGCCAATTGAAATGATGTTCAAAATGTGACATAGGGGTCAGTTTTGGTGTTAGATTTTCCCCATGCCCTAGGTTGAATGTGTTTTTAATCACATCATTTTTTTAAAAAACAAATGCTTATTAATGCCTCATCACATATGTTTTGCCTAGGTCGAACCAATGCCTTGGGAATTTTATTGATTTTTAAAGAAAATCAATCAAAAACCATACCTTTCCCTTGTGCTTTTCATGTGATCCATATACACATTGCCCCTTTCACTAGGTCAAGCTATCCATGACTTAGTTTTTTCTTTGGGTCTAGGGCTCATAATCCAGTTTTATGATTTTTTATAAGAAAAATCAAATACATAGTAGCCTCCACATAGTGTTTTTATTTTTTGCAAATATTAATTTTCACTCAAACTACAAAAAATAAAAATATTTGAACTCAAATTGCAAAAAATAGGTATTAGGAGAGTTTCTATATTGTTTTTCTAAAACTGTAGATGATTGTAAAACATCACTAATGGTAATGTTTCTATAAATTACCTTGGTGTTTGTTATGGTTTTAAATGCAGTTGGTATACTTAATTTATCTTGAGAAATTTCTATTTTGAGTTGGAGTGCTTGGGTGGATTTGGAAAAGAGATGACAAACTGGACTTTCTAATTTTAGTTCTTAAGTTGTTTGCACCTGATTTTGAGGATTTTTGGATGGACCCTTAAGAGATGGGAAGTTTCTATCTTTTTGATGCAGTTTGGAGTAGATTATGGCACTATTTTTCAGGATTTTTCCTTGAGCTTGAAAATCAAGAAAGGTTGCCATTATGAGATGTAGATAAAGCTAATTTTTTCTATTCTCACCATTGATGTCACTTGATGGCTATAAGTTTGAGAAATTTTAATTTCTCAGGGTTCAGAATTATGTTTCTTGCTCTTGTATTCACTGAAGAGAGACTCGTAAACTTCTTTTGAGTCATATTTTGATATTGTACTCATTCATTTCAATAAAATAGCAGGCTTCTCCTTCCTATTTTCTTGTCTAAAGTTTACAATATCAATTGATGTTGACTGTGATTCAAGAGTTGAATCCTCTTTATGTCTTGGTTTTGTGAATTTTGTTTCAAGAGTCTATTCTAATTCACATTGCATCTTGTGTTCCATTAGTGAGCCTTTGTACAAATTACTGTTGAATTAGGTATTTTTCAGGGTGGGATTGTGAGAAATAAATCTTTAAAAGAGATTGTTGTGAGTATAAAGTTGTCAAGATCACTGAATTTCTAGTTAAACATCTTAGGTTGTAGGATTTACTTTCAATTTTATTCCTACCCCTTTCCCTTGAAAGTCTTTTGATTAGGTGGTTTAATAGAGGGAACCAACCCACTTTGGAGATTCACTCTCACTCATTGATTTACCCACAAATCAAAGAGCATTTCCATGTTGCAATAGGATAGGAAAGTCTGACTTGGCTAAGGGTGCAATCCTAATTCCCAACATGTAAATCATGAGTTGAAGAGGAATGTTCATAAGGAGTAGAGCACTAATTTTTTTGAGAAAATGATTCTAATTCAAAGGTCACTATCAAACAAGTTTGGATTAGGATATAAATCAGAAAATAGTTACAAAGATGCTACAATGTCCAAGAAGAATGGTGGAAAGGCACCAATGGATTCAAACTCATAAAAAGAGGCAATATATAAACAATGAGAATCAAGCACTACTCCCAAAAGGCTTGTAGATTAGAAAAATAGTGAAGAAGGATATAAAAGAGTACACAATCCCAAGAAAAAATTGAGATTTTGAATCTCAGGAATCAAAAGATTTTGATTCCACTTTTTTATGGAAAATGTTGTAATTTGTACGGAAACTATCTCTATTAATTGTAAACTACAATCAAATCTATGGAAGCATTGGTTTATACATTCCTTTTGGTGTCGACCTTAGGGATAATTTTTTTTGCTATTTTCTTCTGAGAACCCCCCAAACTTCTGGATAGAGGGGGAAAATAATTTATTTTTCAAATCCTCCTTCTGACTTATAATAAAAAAGTGACCTTCCCCATCGGGAAGGTCACTTTTTTTTTTCAACTAATCCTCGTGCTCTTCAAAAGGATCTCGAAGTTGTTCATAAAATCCTAGAAAGAAAATAGATCTAAACTATCATTTTGTTGCTCCTAAGACTGAACAAAAGAAGAAGAAAAAAGAAAATGCTCCTGCACAAGCCAACAACAAGTTCAAAAAATCCTTTCATTCAAGACAACATATGTTCAAGTTTGAAAACTATTTTCATTGTTATTGCTATTCATGTAATGAATGTGGTCATGGAGCAATAGAATGTTGGATGCATGAAAGGAAAGTTGGATGGAATAAGCGTTCTTATGAATGGTCAAATAGAAGAAGTAATGTCCCATGCTATAAATGCAATCATCTAAGTCACATTGTAATTTTTTGTAATACACAAGTCATAAATGATGTTTTCAGATTCTTGAGAAGATATAATTCTTTTACCTCTCATGTTGGTGACAAGGTCAAATGCTATATATGCAATAAGTTTAGACATAAAGCATAGTTTTGTAGAAGTAATTTAATGGAACCATTCTATCATCACAAGAAGACAAGCACTATGAAAGTTTGGAGAAGAAAACAATAGAAAGAGAAATAAGAACCTAATCTTGTGCATGTTGCACAAGGGACATCTATAACTACATGAAGAATAACATGAGTTGAGGGGGAGTTGATTTTTGATGTATCATACAAACCCCATAGAAAATAACAAACAACTTTCATGAAGAAGAAAATCAAGGTTGTTAGTCCATCATGAGGACATATCATGAAGCCTATTGACAATTAAGTTTAAAGGTGCCATGTTTTGTTATGTTTGATTTGTAGGTGTTAAGAACATTGATTCCAACATAGTGATATGCATCAATTTATTTCTTGATGATTGTTGGTGAACTCATTCATCTTTCTCATGCTTTCATAGTGTTGATGCTTATTAGTTCCAAAGATTCTTTTGTCAATCATGTTGAAGATATTTGGTTTGTCATTGATCTTAAAAGATACATGTTCACGATGATTGTTATTAATCTCAAAGGTGTAGAAGTTTGTTGAAGTTTATTGGTGTTTTTCTTTGATCTCAAAGAGTTGCTTCATGATAGACCCAAAGAGAGTTATGACATAGTTGCTTCATAGATTTGTTTCATTGTGTTTGAAATGTTGCTTCAGTAATGGTGTTTTGGTGATGTTGTTCATGGTAGTTCGTGGTGGTATGATGGTCTTTGATGGATATCACAAAGTTGCTTGGTCAAAATGGTGTTGATGGAAAGATATCACAATGCAATAGCTTCAACAAAATATAGTGTTTTACATTGAGATAGTGATGTTCTAACTGTAAAGTGCCTGTGTAATTAGAACATTGACTTTTGAATCTCAAACTAGAGTACATGGTCTCATAATGTACATTTGTTGCAAATAGATGCAATTTATTGCATGCCACACAAGGGGAGTTTATCCATTGTCTTTTATCAATGAACTTAGAGATAGTGTGTATTTTTCCAATTAGGAGAGTACCTCTGTGATTAGTCATCACAGTGATGTATTGGTTTGATAAAATCTTGCTAGTGATGTATAACAATGGTTTGCATTAAGTCTCAACCCTTCAAGATTGCTACAAAGGTAAGGGAAATTAATAGAAATATTCAATGATAGTTATACTACTGCTAGCAGAGTTACCTTGGTCCTTTACCAAAAAATTACATTCAGGAAGCATAAATCTTGACAAAAATCTTGTGGAGAAAAGGACAACATTTTTTTTTTCATGTCAATAATTCTACATTCAACCCTATGTATTTTATCCTACATAGTTGTGGTTGGAAATTCATAATAGATGAGGACAATTTTAGACAAGTATTTTAAGGATAAATTGCTTCAAGATATCAAAGTTATGGGGGTGAGTGAGCATGATATGGCAAGAATTAGCAATAGTTTAATGTTTGTAGTGATTGTTTGTTATTATTTTTATTCACATGTTTTGGTGTTGTGATTTTAATAAGGTATAGTGATATTTAATGATTATCTCAGTCAAAGTTTTTTGTGACATCAACATTGGTATAGGTCTTTCACAGTAAGGATACAATCATTTCTAAGATAGTGCTAATAGTGGTAATATATGATAGTTCATTCAACCCTATTATTTTGTCAGTACTTTGATGATAGTATTGGTCTTTCATTTTCCAATATGGTATCAAAGTGATGGTTCTTTTATGGTTTATGCTCGTTGTGCATATAATACTATCTTGGTATGAAAATCTCTTATATGAAGATTATACAAATGACTGTTGGTTCATAGTATATTACTTTCACTTTTTACCTTCTCAGTTTATTAGAAAGGGCTAGTAAGTTGATTTATGATAGTATCAATGTTTAGCTTTGACAGTGCTATGGCTTAATACTTGCAAAATACAATGACAATCATTGCATAACTCAATACACACTATTGTAGATCTTAGTAAAATTTTGACAATAGATAGTGATCTCCATGTACTTTCTCTCATAGTATGCAAGTCAGTTTTTAGATGTTTTCAGTCACATGTTGTTATGAAAGTTCCCTTTTTGTAGGGGCAATGAGTATTACTTTGGTAACTTTGTAAGTGTTATGGTGTTTTTGATTTAGAAGTTGATGGCAATCCAATGCTATGTTTTCCATTCCCATTCACAGTGATTTTTTTCTCCCTTCAGGATCATATTTCCAATGTTTAGTGACAGTCCCTGTGTTGCATAGTGATGGTTTTCCTTTTAAGCATCTTGATGCAGTGACAACGATGTTGATGCAAAGTTTTTCTGCACATCAAGGAGTAGATATGCAGGTGTTTAAAGTGATTGCGGTGTTATTGTGTGTAATGTGATTTCCATTTTGTCAAGATCTTTCAAGCTATTTTGATGATCTTTTAGTCTTACAGTGTTATCTTAGTGACATGATAGGGCTCTTAATTGTTAGTATTGATAATGTATGATGCATTTTCATAATGATCAGTGGATAATGTGCAGTGCAATGGAAAATGGTCTTGTCTTTCTTTTATAGTCTACACTGATAGTGAAATGGTTGGTTTACTATCTAGAATAATTACTACATAGTGGTGAGTAAAGTATTCTCTTACATATGCACAATGGATAGTATTTGGTACAGTGGTCTTGGTATAGTGATCTTGGATAAAGGTCTACAACTATTCAAATGGTGAGGTATTCCAATGACAGTGGTCTTCATTATTTTTTACTTCTCTTATGTTTGGTGAAGTGGTTGCCAATATACAATGCTAGGTTGATGTTGCTCATATACAACGCTCTCAGTATACAATGCTCTTACATGAATTCATTCATTTTGGTCTAATATGCAAATGATATTTTGCTCCTTTTCATGAGTCTCTTTGTCATTGTTGTCAAAGGGGATCAATAAGGTGCAAAATTTGGTTAAGTTGACATCAATTCCAAAGGGGGAGTTTGTTGGAATTGTTTGTCATTGATGTCAAAGACATGTTTGTTACAGATACTTGGTTGCAGTTTTCTTCAGTGGTGTTGATTTGTAGTGCTCTTCTTTGGTCTATCATGAGTTGCTTCATTCCATAGTCATCATGTTGAGGGTTGATAAGGTCTATCAAGAACATTGCAAGGTGTTTGTTGTTCAGGGAGTTGCAAGATGAAGTTGTTGTAAAGGAAAGACTGATGTAATGGTGTTGTTTCATTTCTAGACAAAGATCATTTAGGGAGTTCCTTTTTTATTCATATGATGGTGTAATAGTGCTTCACAAAGGATCATGTATCAAGCATTCATGAGTGTTTATGGTTTAGCAATATTGAAGGTCAAAGTTCTAAACTATAAGCTAATGTTTTGTCAAAGACTTCTTGTCACTTTTAACAATGATTCTCAATATACTTTTACAATGCATCAAATGGTAGATATCATGGCTTGTTGTTGATTAGGGCTTGTAAAATGTGGAGGTTTTAAGATCTAAAACCCTAGGTATTTGTCTTCATTAAAAACCTTATGCAAAAATGCTTAATGATTACACTTTTGTTATAATTTAAAGGTGACTTATAGTCACTAGTCATCAATAACTTCAGTGGCAACCTTAAGGGCTCTTACACATTCGATGATCGAACCCTTGTTCTTGTCTTCACCAAATGAGTCTAATGATTTGTTAAGAGGAAGGTAGGAGGTTAAAATTAATGGTTACTATTCAATTGTGAACTTGGCGGGCTATGTAGATCAAGGGTCCTCATTTAAACTTGATAATGGTTTCCAAAGTTTTCACTTTTATGGGTATGTGAAGTGTAATCAATTAGTTATTGGTTACTCACAAGTTTTGTAACTATTTGGAGGAACAATGGAATGTAGAACATTACCAATGTATTAATGTGATTTTAATTTTGGTGTTCTCAATCAGAATGTGAGGAGTTAGTGATACCATGTGTTTGCAAAGATATACATAGAGAGATAAATTGTAAGTTGGTAGTGGTGATAGATGATTGAATGTAGTAACAACATGTTTTTGATAAGACCAAACATAGAAAAGGGATTTGAAGATCAATATTTTATAAGGAGGTTTTAATATAATCTATATGATATCTCAACTGTCTGGAATGTAATTGAGAGTAATGTGGGCTAGAGGTGAGTTTATTGGATTTAGTATTTCCATGCTTTTATGAAAATATATGCAGAGAAGAATAATTGAATAAGATAATATCAAGGAGTAATGAGATGCTAAAGTTTGATTTGCAAAGATTAGTATGACATTGAAACATGATCATAGGTGACTTAAGGATGAGTTGGAGTAAAGATAAAATGTGGATGTGTTTGATAGCTTTCTAGATTTGAAGATGTTCATTTTTTTTATGTCCAATATTGTCTATGAATGATTATCATCATAGCAAGTCATTTTTGTGTCATCTATTTGATCATACAAGCAAGTTACAATCAAAGTGTAAGTAGATTTTGATGATTTTTTGTGCATAAATATTTCAGCTGAAACATTTCTTATGTTTGTTGAGGTGAAAGGAGTCTTGTAATGATGTGGTTATCTATGTATTCAAGAAGGATTTCATGTTGAGTGTTTTTATGTGAATAAGGGAGATGGAATTTTTTTGATTCAGAGATAGAGTAGTGAATTGTTTGGAAACAAAGTAACCCTCTAATTTTTTCTTATTTCTTCTAAAGTGTGGTAAGTTTTCCAATGAGGCATGTTGTTTAGTAAGTGAGGCATATTTTTTATCCAGTGAGGCTTTTCCAATGAGGCATATTGTGTAGCCAGTGAGGATTTGCGAGTGAGGCATAGTATGTAACCAGTGAGGTTTTGGCTAGTGAGGCTTAATGAAACTTATTCTCAGAGTGGTTTCTCATGCTTTTAGGGTTTTCCACTCATAAACCTTGTGTTATGTCTCTTCTTGGTGGTTTTTCATATTGTGCTTAATTGGTCATCTCTGTTCAAGTATTATGTTGTAATTTGTATATCATTGTGACTCCCTCCACATTCAATATCTATATTGTTTGAAGTGTTCTCAATGGGTCTCTTTGCATAAGACAAGTGAGTGAAGTATTGAAATTTGATTTCTTATTAGACCACTGATTCACCTCCCCATCTCAATGGTCCTGTTCTCCAACAAGTGGTATCAAAGCATTAGGTTCCTTGCACAAGTTTAATCAACTTAGGAGATCTTGGTAGTGGAGTACTTATCATGGCAAGAAGTAAAAGAAATAAAGGGAAGAAAATACCCAGTAGAATGCTAAACAACAAACACCACCTAAACCAAATACAAAGTATTATGAAGAAGCAGTTATAAAAAGTGACTTAAAAATTCAATATACATGGTTAGAAGATGATTTTGTAGTTGAGAATGTTGAGAATGAAGGAGAATTCTTTGTGAATGAATGTGAACAGGAGTATGATGAAGATGAATGTGAAATTGATTTTGAGGGTGAAATCATTTATGCCCTAGATGATATCAAGAAATGCTGGAAGAAGAATAAGAGTTTAGAGTTGCAGCTTCAAGAAGAAAATGAGTCCAAGGCCAAAACACTTCCAGCCCTTGAAGAAGTAGAAAAACTAAAAGTGAAGTGTGAAGAATCTCATCAGCTTATTAAGGATCTAAAGTTGTATCTGGTAGAATCTAGAAGAGTTGAAGAAGTCACTAGCATAAACTTGCAAACCAAAATGGAAGATTGTCAAAAGCTAGAGGTTGAAATGTTGTCTTTAATAAAAAAACTAGAGAAGATAAATCAGGAGTTGAAGAAGAATCTTCAAAAGGAGTAGAGCACTGAGTTGTTTGAGAAAATGATTCTAAGTAAAAGGTCACTATCAAACAAGTCTGGGTTAGGATATGAAGTAGAAAATAGTTACAAAGATGTTGCAATGTCCAAGAAGAATTTTGGAAATACACCAATGGATTCAAACTCATCAAAAGAGGCAATATATAAACAAGGATAATCAAACACTACTCCCAAAAGGCTTGTAGATCAGACCAATATTGAAAAAGGATACAAAAGAGTTCATAATCCCAAGCAAGAATAGAGTTCTAAGGTTAGAGAAACTCCTAGAAAGAAAATAGATCTAAACTATCATTCTGATGCTCCTAAGATTGAAGACAAGAAGAAGAAAAAAGAAAATGCTCCTGCACAAGCCAACAACAACAAGTTCAAAAAATCCTTTCATTTAGGAAAACAACATATGTTCAAGTTTGAAAACTATTTTCATGGTTATTTCTGTAGACATCTAAATTTAATCACTTCCATATGATTAAATTTACTGCCTTTCCGTCTACCGTATTAATATTAATTTATTAAATTTACACCTTTTGTCTATCGGTAAAGTATTTAATTAAATAATTAATACTTTCACCCTCTTCCTCTCTAAATTAAATAAATACGCCAATTTATTTAATTTGGTCATTTTTCCCCCTTTTGATTTAAAATCAATTTAAAATTCCTCACTTTCTCTCTCCTTGTCACATCCTCCATAACCTTGTCCTAATCTGAATTAATTTAATTAATTCATGATTATGATGTGCATCCTCTTAATCAAGATTAATGTCACATCCTCCTACATTTGCCACTTGCCTCTAATCTTCCATTAATTAGCCTAATCCAATGTTTGTACAACCTTAACCAAGGTCATTAGCTAAATTTAGCACCACTTTTTAGCCAACCTTTGCATTTACCTTCTTTTGGCATTGACCCCCTTTCCCATGTGAATTTTTAATTCACATTTATTAATCCTAGATTCCTTTCCTTTATATGTGAATTTTTAATTCACATTCCATTCTTCCAAGGCTTCTAGAACCTTGGACTTGTCACAATCTCCACATGTGACCAAGTCCCACCTTTTTGGAGCCCACCTTTTATCCTCTAGATCCTCCTAGGAATGTGAATTTTTAATTCACATTTATATCTCCAACCACCTTTCCTTTTCCCATGTAGATTTTTGAGGAATTCCAAAATTCCTCAAATGTCCCTTTCACTCCCACTTGGGGACAAGGAATCCCTTTTTGAGGAAATCTCCTCACTCCCCAAGGTGCTTGTCCTTCCTCCACCTCATGTACCTTCTTGACACCTCACTTACACCTCATCCTCTCTTGGACACTTCACCATCCACATGTCAAAATGTGAGGGCTTGTGGGTTCTCAACCCACCATATCCCTTCATCTTGGCCTTGTTGGATGCATCTTGACCATTGAATTCTCTAGAGAATTCAAATTCTCCTATAAATACCCCCTCCTCAAGGGCATTTTCAACACTTTTTGATTTGATAACTACATGCTGCCAATTTTTATTTTCAACACTTTGGATTTTCATAACTACATGCTGCCAATTTGCATTCTCAATCCTTTGCCATCATTTAGCCATCTCTTTTAATCATTTTTCACATCTAATCTTGCATTTAGTCACTCAAGCAATCATCTAAGGAGCACACAAATCATTCTAAGCAAGGGCCAATCAAAGAGACATCAACAGCAAGGAAGGTGAAATTGTGTGTGTCTTGTTTTGTCCATTTTACTTCTTGTTTTATCACTCTTTTGGCTAATCTTGAGGTGTCCTTAGTCTTTTATCACTTGCATTTCTTAGTTATTTTGCACGTTAGAGTAGGATAAAATTCTTAGGATCACAATTTCTATTCATGAAATGAATGTGGTCATAGAGCAATAGAATATTGGATGCATGAAAGGAAAGTTTGATGGAATAAGAGTTCTTATGAATGGTCAAATAGAAGAAGTAATGTCTCATGTTATAAATGCAATCATCTAGGTCACACTACAAGTTTTTGTAATACACAAGTTGGAAATGATGTTTTTGGATTCTCAAGAAAATATAATTCTTTTACTTCTCATGTTGGTGACAAGTTCAAATGCTATAGATGCAATAAGTTTGGACATAAAGCATAGTTTTGTAGAAGTAATTTAATGGAACCATTTAGTCATCACAAGAAGACAAGCACTATGAAAGTTTGGAGAAGAAAACAAGAGAAAGAGAAATAAGAACCTAATATTTTGCATGTTGCACAAGGGATATCCATAATTGCATGAAGAATAGCATGAGTTGAGGGGGAGTTGATTTTTGATGTATCATAAAAACCCCATAGAAAATAACAAATAGGTTTCATCAAGAAGAAAATCAGGGATGTTCGTCCATCATGAAGACATATCATGAAGCCTATTGACAATTAAGTTTGTAGGTGCCATGTTTTGCTATGTTTGATTTGTAGGTGTTAAGAAAAATGATTTCAACACAGTGATATGCATTAGTTTCTTTATTGTTGATTGTTGGTGAACATGCTCATCTTGCTTATGTTTTCATATTGTTGATGCTTATTGGTTCCAAAGATGCTTTTGTCAGTCATGTCAAGGATCGTTGGTTTTTCATTGATCTTAAAAGATACATGTGCATGGTGGTTGTTATTGATCTCAAAGGTGTAGAAGTTTGTTGAAGTTTATTAGTGTTTGTCTTTGATCTCAAAGAGTTGCTTCATGATAGACCCAAAGAGAGTTATGAAAAAGTTGCTTCACAAAGTTGTTTCATTGTGTTTGAAGTGTTGCTTTAATAATGGTGTTTTGGTGATGTTGTTCATGGTGATTCATGGTGGTATGATGCTCTTTGATGGATATCACAATGTTTCTTGGTCAAAATGGTGTTGATGGCAAGATATCATAATGTAATAGCTTAAAAAAAATACAGTGTTTTACATTGAGACAGTGATGTTCTAACTGTAAAGTGCCTATGTAGTTAGAATAGTGACTTTTGAGTCTCAGACTAGAGTACATGGTCTCATAAAGTATATTTTTTGCAAATAGATGCAATTTATTGCATGCCACACAAGGTGAGTTTATCCATTATCTTTTATCACTAAATTTAGAGACAACTTGTATTTTTCCAAGGAGGATTAGTGCCTCTATGATTAGTCATCATAGTGATGTATTGGTTTGATAAAATATTTCTAGTGTATCAATAGTGGTTTGCATTAAGTGTCAACCCTTCAAGATTTATACAAAGGTAAGGGTAGTTAATAGCAATGTTCAGTGATAGTTATACTACTGCTAGCAGGGTTACCTTGGTTCCTTTACCATCAAATTCCATTCAAGAAGCATAAATCTTGACAAAAACCTTGTGGAGAAAAGGACAACATTTATTTTTCATGTCAATAATTCTACATTCAACCCTATGTATTTGATCCTATACAATTGTGGTTGGAAATTCATAATAGATGAGGACAGTTTTAGACAAGCATTTTAATGATAAATTGCTTCAAGATATCAAAGTGATGAGGATGAGTGAGCATGATATGGCAAGAATTAGTGACAGTTTAATGTTTGCAGTGATTGTCTATTATGATTGTTGTTCACATGTTTTGGTGTTGTGATTTTAATAAGGTATAGTGATATTCATGATTATCTCAGTGAAAGTTTTTTGTGACAACATTGGTATAGGCCTTTCACAGTAGGGATACAAGTATGTCTAAGACAATGCTAACAGTGGCAATATATGGCAGTTCATTCAACCCTCTTGTTTTGTTAGTATTTTGATGACAATATTGGTATTTCATTTTCTAGTATGGTATCAAAGTGATGGTGCTTTGACGGTCTATGCTTGTTGTGCATATAATTCTATCTTGGTATGCAAAGTTATTGTATGAAGATTATACAAATTACTTCTGGTTCATAGTATATTAATTTCACTATTTACCTTCTCCATTTTTTAGAAAGGGGTGGTAACTTGCTTTGTGATAATATCAATGTTTAGCTTTTAATAGTAATATGGCTCAATACTTTCAAAATACAATGAAAATAATTTCATAACTCAATACACAGTACTGTAGATCTTATTCAAAGTTTGATAATAGACAGTGATCTCCATGTACTTTCTCTCATAGTATGCAAGTTAGTTTGTAGATGTTCTCAGTCACATGTTGCTATGACAATTCCTTTTTTGTAGGGATAGTGAGTATTAATTTGGAAAATTGGTATGTGTTATGGTGTTTTTGATTTAGAAGTTGATGGAATTCCAATTATATGTTTTCCATTCTCAGTCATAGTGATGGTTTGTTTTTTCCTTGAGGATCATATTGCTAATGTTTAGTGACATTGCCTATGTTTCATAGTGATCTTTTTCCTTTTAAGTATCTTGATGTAGTGACAATGATGTTGATGCAAAGTTTTTCTACGTATCAAGGAGTAGATATGCAAGTATTTAAAGTGATTGCAGTGCTATTGTGTGTAATGTGATTGCCATTTTGTTAAGCTCTTTCAATCTCTTTTGATGCTCTTTTAGTATTACCATGTTATCTTAGTGACAATGATAGGGCTCTTACTTGTTATGGTTGATAATGTATGATGCATTTGCATAATGACTAGTGGATAATGTGTAGTGCAATGTATAGTGGTATTGTCTTTCTTTTATATTCCACACTGACAGTGAAATGGTTGGTTTACTATCTTGCATAATGACTACATAGTGGTGAGTAAAGTATTATCTTACATATACACAATGGATAGTATTTGGTACAATGGTCTTGGTGTAGTGATCTTGGATAGAGGTTTGCAACTATTCAAATAGTGAGGTATTCCAATGACAGTGGTCTTCATTATTTTTGACTTCTCTTATGTTTGGTGAAGTGGTTTCCAATATCCAATGCTAGGTTGATGTTGCTCATATACAATGCTCTCAGTATACAATTCTCTTGCATGGTTTCATTCATTTTGGTCTACTATGCAAATGATAGTTTTCTCCTCATGAGTCCCTTTGTCATTGTTGTTAAAGGAGGAGCAATAAGGTGAAAAATTTGTTTAAGTTGACATCAATGCCAAAGGGGGAGTTTGTTGGAATTTTTTTCCATTTATGTCAAAGACATGTTTGTCAGAGATACATGGTTGTAGTGTTCTTTAGTGGTGTTGATTTGTAGTGCTTTTCTTTGGTCTATCATGAGTTGCTTCATTCCATAATCATCATGTTGAGGGTTGATAAGGTTTATCATCAGTTGCTTCATTTCATATTCATAATTTTGAGGGTTGATAAGGTCTATCATACATTTCTCGGTTCACTCATTGCAAGGTGTTTGTTGTTCAGGGAGTTGTAAGTTGAAGTTGGTGTAAAGGAAAGACTGATGCAATGGTGTTGTTTCTTTTCTGGACAAAGATAATTCAGGGAGTTGCTTGCTTATTTATTCATCTGATGGTGTAATAGTGCTTCACAAAGGATCATGTATCAAGCATTCATAAGTGTTTAGGGTTTAACAATGTTGAAGGTCATAGTTTTAAACTCTAAGGTAATGTTTTGTTAAAGACTTCTTGTCATTTTAACAATGATTCTCAATATACTTTTAGAGTGCATCAAATGGTAGAGATCATGGCTTGTTGTTGACCAAGGCTTGTCAAATGTGGAGGTTTTAAGATCTAAAACCCTAGGTCTTTGTCTTCATTAAAAACCTTATGCACAAATGCTGAATGATTCCACTTTTGTTATAATTTAAATGTGACTTATAGTTATCGGCCATCAATAACTTCAGTGGCAATCTTAAGGGGTCTTATGCATTCGATGACCAACCCCTTGTTCTTGTCTTTATTGATCGAGCCTGAATACTTGTTAAGAGGAAGGCAGAAGGTTAAAATCAATGGTTACTATTCAATTGTGAACTTGGCAGGCTATGTAGATCAAGGGTCCTCATTTAAAATTGATAAAGGTTATTTCCAAAGTTTTCACTTTGACAGGTATGTGAAGTGTCATCGGTTATTTTTTGGTTGCTCACAGTTTTTGTAACTGTTTGGAGGAATGATGGAATGTAGAACGTTACCAATGCATTAATGTAATTTGAATTTTGGTTTGCTTGATGAGAATGTGAGGAGTTAGTGATACCATGTGTTTGAAATGATATACATAGAGAGAGAAACTATAAGTTGGTAGCAATGATGGAGGATTGGACACAATAACACCATATTTTTGATAAGACCAAACATAGAAAAGAGATTTGAAGATTAGTATTTTATGAGGAGGTTTTAATGTAATCTATATGAGATCTCAGGTGCCTGAAATGTAATTAAGAGTAATTTGGGCTAGAGATGAGTGTATTGGAGTTAGTGATTTCATGATTTTATGAAAATATATGTAGAGAAGAAGACTTGAATAAGATAATTGTTACTTATTTTTCTCTACGAGCTCAAATAGGTAGAGCTGAATCGAATTCATCATTGATAGGTACATAAATTTTCAAGTTTTGCTGCTAAGGTATTCATTGTTCATCATAAAGATCAAATTACATCTGATTTACAATTTTATTGTGCAAGTATTTGAAATAGAAAATTGGAAATTTGCATAATAATGCTTTTTATTCATTTTGTAAAAACACTGAAATCTCGCACAAGCCGCGAGAGTAACTGAATTTGATTATGATAATCAAATGATGAATACAAAATTTAATGAAAGCTAGACTACTGAAGATAACATAAATACAAAGAAGAGAAGCAATTCATCATTTCCTGTGATGATGAATCACTTTTTCTTGATGTATTCAGTTGTCGTGTATCCAATCTGTAGCCTCGATTTCATGCTCCATGAACCTACAAAATTGTAAAAAGATGATGTTAGAGATGTACTATAAGCAATGATGAATTACATTCTACTTTATGCCTACGCTACCAACATGAATGTAATTTACATTCAATCAGGCATTCACCAGATGATTGAGTTACAAAGGATGATAATCAAGGAACACGAAACTCAATGGAAGCTTTCAGCTTCGATTATTTTTGCTAACTTGTTTGTTTAAATGTGCAAGAAACAGTTTATCATGTTCGAGATTATTTTCATCAGATATGTGGGGAAAAACGGGCTCCCACAAGGGTCAATCCTGACATATCAAGAAGGTATGAAGGCATTCTCTCATTCAACGTTCATATATGAGAGTTATTAAGCATCAAAGAAATAGTCATCATCTATGACTGTCATCAAGCAGTATAATAGCATGGTAAAATAGATTGAGCAATTATCTTTTTCTCATCATTCGAAGGAAAAATTAAAGAAATATGTTAAGAGAGCATTGATTGCATTTATCATCTCTTGTTTCAGCTCTGCCTTTCATTTATATTCACATTTTGATGAGGCATTGAGCCCCTTTATACTGAAGGGAAAGCAGAGCATTCAACAATTTAATTTGTTTCTTACAACTACAAAGCACAGAACAACATTCATTCATGAGAACTTCATAAGAGTCCAGGACAGTCATGAACAAGACTATTGCTACAAAATTGATACAAGTAAATGGGCATACACATTTCAAAATGCCAAATGATAGTAATAAGATCAAATGAAGACTCAACCTTTACATTAAAGATAATGTAATGGAATTAAATCAAAAAGCAGTGATAAAACTATAGAGAGCAACCAAGTACAAGAACATTGATATCACAATACTATGGTGGAAAGTTATTCATCCAAGAAATGGACAACAGAACACAGTCCTAAATATAGAGGAAGAACAAAATTATAAAATAAAATAGCCTAGGAGACATTGGAAGAATAATAGGAAACATGCTATAGGAATCTTATGAAAAGGAGTTCCCAGAGAAAAAATGCAAATACCAAAAGAATGGGAAGCTGCTTGTAGAGTCAAAGAATACACCAGATCTTTTGAATCAGAAATAAAGGTAGTCATGGAGGTGTCAATAGCATACATTTTTATCAGCATACTCTGCGTGCAATTTTAAATATCTTCCAAAAATATCTTCCAAGATAGGGATACCACAAAGAATCTACTTTCTAAATTTGGATGAAATTTTTTTCAAAGTTTACAGAAGTGTAATTTAAACAGAGAGAAATTTTTTCACTCACTTCTGTCGATTAATGAGAGATATTGATAATCTTTTGGTAATGATTGATTTAGAAAATAGTCCCAAGCTAAATAGTAGTCATGGTGATTTCATTGTTCTTGGACTACGTAGCTTTATATGCAAGGAAATTCTCATTCAGACCATCTTTTAGGATAAAGGTGATATGGTTGCCTTAAGTGAAGGGAAAGAGCTTCTGATACATGTCAGTAAGAACATGCAGCCATCAAATGCTAATAATTTCATAACTAATACAGAGCATATTTCTGAATCTCTTAAAGTTGGAATAAAATATTCTACTACCGTTTCTTGTTCAATGGAGGATGAAGAGGTGGTTTTCTTGTGTTAGGAGTCATCTTCAAAAGGCATTATCTATTAAGAATAGATAAATCACGAATACCCAGATGGATAAATACAAAAATAAAAACTCCCAAGATTTTGTGAATCCGTGACCTGTTTAAATCAGGCTTACAAATATATGAAGTTATAGAGATAGAGAAATAAGAGAAAATCATAGAGGAAAGACTGAACTCTCTAAGAGTAAGCCCACGGCCTACAAATATAGGAAAAATAGGTATAAAGCCTCACAAGATTCCTCACTTTTTATCAGTGAATGTGATGAATATAGGATATTTTAATTTTTGTCTCTTGAACTCAATAAAAAGAGAAGAATTATTTACAGAAAATACAAGGTGATAGAGTGGCTCAGTTCCATGGAGACCAAGTAAAGTTTTATATTTCTCCCATATAAAGTTCTAGCAAGCTCAAGTAGGCCCATGGAAGCCATTGGTGAGGTAGTAAGTCAAAGTAAAAGCCATGGAAGCTACCATAACATAGAAAAAAAGTGATAATCATCACTATTAAGGTCAAATGGAACAAATTTTTGCAAAGATTTGAGCGGCCAATAATGGAGACAGCCATACCTTAGAGTCTCTATCGATTCTTCACAGTTGGAGACTGTCAAACCCATGAAATACTTCAAAGAAACACCTCATATTTTTTCCATTCATGATACAGCAGCAGAAATGCACATAAAAGGAGAAAATACATCAGAATAAATGTATGGCTGTGGTTAGAGGGCTTGCAAACACTTCAGATAAAGAGAAAATCTCACCATGCAAGTTTCCAGAAAATACACCATCAGAAGCAACAAAGAAAGATGAAGGTCAATCTTGAAAAATTCATAGAGAAATTCATGGCTCGAGCTGAAACCCTATCTCCTCTAGTGGCGACACTCCCAGAATGCATAAGCAAAATGATAATGAATGTTTAGGGTTCGGTGGTTTTTTCCTACCCTAAGTTGACTGGGCATAAGTTTTTACTAATGATTTTAATAATCATTATGTTTTATCTCCCATGGTCTTTGACTTAAAAACAAAAAACCTAATAATTATTAAGGAGTCCATGCGTATTATTGGAGTAGACTAAAAATGACTGTCATTTTTTTTTTCTTCCATAAGTGGTGGTCACTTGGTCTCATGCATTTTGCATGAATTTACTTGGAGATTTTTAATATGTAATTAAATACTAATGTATTATTGCATTAATATTTAAAATGAAAATAAGGAGGCCATTTCCATGTTAAATATTAAAATAATCATGCATTTGGTTATTTTCAATATTTAATTACTTATCTTCCTTAAGTAAAATCATGCAAATGATGAAGGTGTAACTAGAAAAATTAGGGAGTATCAACTGAAGATTGTCATGCACAAAACAAAGATGGAGTTCTAGTTCTTATGGGTGGATTGAAAAAAACAAGGTGGTTTTCTCATGCTTGGACCCACTTTTTGGGGATTTTCAGTTTAGTTTGAGTGCCCCTTGGATCAGTTACGAGTTGACAGCTAGTTGGAACCCAAGTTCACTCATTTTTGCATGAGTGTGAGATCTTCTTTTGAAGATATTTGTTTCTACTCAGATTTTTCCTTGGAGTTATCATTTGCACATTGAGTTTGACTTCCAGTTTCATCTTCATGCCTTTGAGAGGCTTATTATATAAAGTGATATGACTTAGTCATTTTGCTCTAGTTCTTGTTTTTCAGCCTTTGCATTCTGCAAAGGGAATTATCTTGTAACTCATTTTTTCAAAATTTAATAGATATTGCAGCAATCTTTATAGGTTATCTTGGAGTATCATTTACAGAGCGTTCCTTCATTTTTCATTGCAAGTTAAATATTATCCTTCTTAGATTCAGGTGTTTTGTTTTACGAATGTTTTTGATGCAAATTTAATGTGTTTGATATTAGAACCTTTAAATTTCTGTCAACATTCGTGAATGCGTGTACATGAAGAAACAATCTTAGTTGCAGGTCATAAATTGTGTCTTAAGTATATCCATATCTTTAAATTGTGAAATAAATTCTTCCTTCATAAAGAGTGAATTATCAAGCCTGTCTATGAATCATTAATGTAGTTAAATTGTTCAATCTAAGTTGTGAAAGTAAGCTTCATGATGAATCAATTGTGAGTTAATATGTTTTTCTTTAAATTGAATAGGTGCATCACCACAATTTGGCTTTTCCAGTTTTGCATTAGATTAAGTTTTTTCCCTTTTCCCATCAAAGTTTCAAGTCTATAATCAGATAACCATATAGGAACTAGCCTAGAATTTGTAGGTCTATCTTCGCCATAGGAATACCCATAGCCTGAAGATAGTTCCCATGTTTCAATAGATTGTTGAATTTAATTATTCAAGCGTTCGGGTGCAGTCTGTTTGACAACAATAACATCAAGGAGTGATGAGATGCTAAAGTTTTATTTGTAGAGATTAGTATGACATCATAACATGATCACATGTGTCTTGAGGATGAGTTGGAGTAAAGACAAAATGTGGATGTGTTTGATAGTTTTGTAGATGTGAAGATGTTCATTTTTTTGATGCCCAATATTGTCTATGAATGATTATCATCATAGTATGTCATTTTTGTGTTAGCTATTTGATCATACAAGCAAGTTACATTTAAAGTGTAAGTAGAATTTTATGACTTTTTGTTCATAAATATTTTAGTTGAAACCTTGCTTATGTTTGTTGAGGTGAAAGGAATCTTGCAATGATGTGGTTATCTATGTATGCAAGTAGGGTTTCATGTGGAGTGTTTGTATGTGAATAAGGGAGATGGAGTTTTGTTTATACAAAGATAGAGCTTTGAATTATTAGGAAACAGAGTAACCCTCTGTTTTTTCTTATTTCTTCTAAAGTGTGGTAAGTTTTCTAGTGAGGCATGTTGTTTAGCCAGTGAGGATTTTTTAGTGAGGCATATTGTGTAGCCAGTGATGTATAGTATGTAACCAGTGAGGTTTTGGCCAGTGAGGCTTAATGAAACTTATTTTCAGAGTGTTTTTTCACCCTTTTAGGGTTTTCCACTCATAAACCTTGTGTTATGTCTCTGCTTGATGATTTTTTATATTGTACTTAATTGGTCATCTTTGTTCAAGTATTATGTTGTAATTTGCATATCATTGTGACTCCCTCCACATTCAATATCTATATTGTTTGAAGTGTTTTCAATGGGTCTCTTTGCATAAGATAAGTGAGTTAAGTATTGAAATTTGATTTCTCATTAGACCACCGATTCACTCCCCCCTTCTCAGTGGTCTTGTGCTCCAACACAAAGTCAACCAAAACAAGGTATACCATCAATGAACTACCAAGGTAAAATTCAACAAATTCAACCACAACAAGGTATACTATCAACGAACTACCAAGGTAACATTCAACAAAATTAGCCACAAAAAGGTGTACCATCAACGAACTACCAAGGTAATCTTCAAAAAATTCAACCCCAACAAGGTATACCATCAATGAACTAGCAAGGAAACCTTCAAAATAATTCCACACAACAAGGTATACCATCAATGAACTACCAAGGTAACCTTAGACAAAATCAACCACAAAAAGGTGTACCATTAACGAACTACCAAGGTATCCTTCAACAACATTCACAACAACAAGGTGTACCATCAATGAACTACAAAGGTACCCTTAAAAAAAATTCCCCAAAACAAGGTGTACCATCAACACAATACCAAGGTACCTTTCAACACAATCCATCACAACAAGGTGTACCGTCAACGCAATACCAAGGTACCCTTCCACAACATCCACAACAACGAGTACCATTAATGCAGTACCAAGGTACCCTTCAACATAATCCACAATAGCATGGTGTACCACAAACTAACTACCAAAGTATACCCCAAAATCCACAACAAAATATCCCTTAAAATCAATACCAAGGTACACAACAAAGTCAACATATATACAACCCCCAAAAAGGACCCAACATACCTTATGCACAACATGGTCCTCAAAATATCATAGGACAATAGATCTACAATGTAAAAAATCCACAAGGAAGTGCACCAACCAATGACATAAATGTGCAACTACAAACACTCAATCAAAGGATATGTTGTGTAGTTTTTGCACACACGCCCTACTGAAAGCAGGGACCCTCTTTCGCTTTGGTTTTTAGTGTCTTGGCCCTTTGATTTTGAGGATTTATCTTGCTTTGGCATGTGATTAAATTTTCATTTTGACTTCCTAAGTGATTCCCCTAAGTTATTCATTGAAAATCTTACGTTCTGGGTGAATTTTGGGTTTTTACCCCGATTCGGGATTTTCCACCCCTGCCAGATTTTCCCGAATCCTGCTCAAATTCCGACTGAATGACTGTGGTTCAGAGATTTTCATTCTTCGTGGACTTCCGCGTGGACCGTATTTTTCTAAATTCCGTCCTATCGTTGGGTTCCCCAATTTTCTTGGTTGTCTTGTCAGCGACATTAATGTTCTTCATACGAGCTTTGAACGATGTATTTAATCGATCTCTAAAGACTTTTGTGCCATTATGCTTTATTGTTTGTCATCAATTGAGCTAAGGAGTTTGTTCTTGGAAGTATTGGATTTGATTTGGAGCGTTGACTTTGTGAATTCTTTGATTTAAGGGGTGATTTCTTGAGCATTTCTTCTATTGTCTTCGTTGGGCACCATTAAACTAGTATTTGCTACTTCATTCAATTTATGCTGCATCAAATGGTATGTATTTGATTGCATTCTCTCTCATTTGATGACTATGGATAACACTTTGATGTTATAGAGTTTATTGGGGTCCGGATTCTTGAATGTTTGATCATTTCATAGCTAGGGTTACATAACATTGTTTGATTTATAGTCTCCCAAGTGATTTCCAAGCTTGTTTGTTTCTTTTCATTATGAGGAGTCTTGCTTGAGAGTTGTGATTCCCCCTAGTGATGACTTAGCATTTGAAATGATCGAATCCTGAGCTTGCCTGTGTGTTAATGGCGGATCTATAGGGTTTGCTATCTAGGGCATCACCATTTAACTTTAGTATGCTTTCGAATTGGCCTAAGAATTCTAAGAAAATATTTAGAGGCCCCATATCGAACTCATCACAGGCCTAGATTCTTGAAATTTATGATTGATCCATTAGTCTGAGTGAAATCATGATTTAGTGTCAAAGTTCGGGTTTCGTCCTCAGTTCGGGATTTTCGGGCTTTGACAGATTTTTGAGCTCTGGCAAATTTTCCCAATCCCCTTTGTTTTCCTAGAATTCACATACTTTCAGAGTTTTACCTTATCTGTGAATTTCCTTCGGATCTAGATTTTCCCGAAGTCCTTGGCTCCCTATTTTTTTTGAATTCTGCTGAAAGTCTCCTCCTTTGCGGAAATCCGTCTTTGGCGGATTTTCCCAGAATTTGATGAAATATGAAGGAATATGGAATAACTTGATTTGTTAGTAAGTGATGGTGAATTCTATGATTAAGTGGTGCTATTTTGAGACATCATGTGTTGTTTATTGATTAATAATGATTAGATTTAGTTGTGAATAGGTGTTTTATGTTCATTCCGCTGGAATTCGTCTAGCCCAGAATTCTCCAAAATTCCTCCCTGGCTTGGATTTCGCAGATGGCCCTAAAACCTAAAGTTTAATATGATCATTTTATTTGAGATTTAGTGGCACCTTGCTTATGTGGGACTCATTTTAATGATGATTTTGATTGATTGACATTGGTTTCCTGTGGTTTTTATTATGTTTCCTTTGTCAAGTGCAGGCTGAATCTAGCAAGGTAATAGTTGGAAAGGCTAAGGGTGACATGGAGGGATCTTGAGTATCTGAAGTAGAAAGAATCAAGATGGACATCAAGAGAAAGATTCCAGAGAGTAAGATCACTTCTATCTTGTCAGAAGTAACAGACATGAATGTTGGACTATGGTATTATGAGGAGTTCAAAGGCAGAATGGCAGCACAAGATCTTCATCTGGTGGCTAAGAGAATGTTAGAATCAGGATTGGCACATGTAGTTGGTTTCCCCTCCACAGTGCAGTGTTATGAGTTAGTCCTTGAGTGTGCTAGGCACTATGACAGTGAGACACAAAAAATTATTGGTCCTCAGGGGAGGATTGTGGCGATCTTAAATCCTGTCTCCATAGCTCAGACTTTTGATATGCCAGATAGATCTCATGTGGTGGCATTCAACATGAAGGAAGCTCAGGAGTACTATGAATAATAGACTGTTAAATCTCAACAGCTCATCAATTCTTGGCTAGAGAAGCCCAAGTCTCATTATTCTAAACTGCCTAAACAATTATTCAAGGAAAAATTCAAGAGGGAGTATTATGATGCCATCACTCTTCTTAGTAGGGTGGTTGGATTAAAGAATGCTGGTATGTTTGAGAAATGGATGTGCCATGTTATTGTGAGGATGGAATAGGAAAATACTGACTATCATTGGGTAGGTGTCATAAGTAGAGTGATTCACGAAAAATTGTCCAATGTGTTGCAAACCAAGACCTTCACAATGACCCCGTACTTAGTCTATGCACTTGCAAGATTTCATCCATACAAGGGATTAAGTACCAGGGGCACCTTTGGGCAGGATGTTATTTATGAGGTGTACCCTCAATTACACTTGGGAAGCTCGAGCTACAGGAGGGTGAATGATGCATTCACCATGCATATCACTAGATTGCTTCAGGGCACAGAACATGTGAGGATTTTAGACCAAGCCAAGGAGCTCATCAAGAAATATGGTGATTGGTTCATTCAATTCCCAAAATTCTCATACATCCAAGTTGATGGTTGTCAAAGGGCTCCATACAGGCTTCCAAGGTATCCCACTAATCACATCTTACTTCTGGAGGTCACTAGACAGATATGTGATTTTGATGCTATTGTTAAAAGGGATAAGCATAAGACTAGTTTTGGTGGAGACTTCCCTCTGAGGATAGGTATTGGAGAGGCATTCCCTTCCATTATCTCAGCTTAGGCTTCGGAAGAGGAGATGAGTACTCTTAGCTTATCTTTCCATTCCAAGAGGTCCAGATTTGATATAACAGGTGAAGCCCAAAAGAAGGCCAGTAGAGAGTATAGCCATAAGGTTGATCTGGAAGACTATTGGGCCAATTACAGTGATGAATATGAGGTAAGGAAGAAGAATTTTTCCCAGCTTCTAGTTGAATAAGTCTGACTATATAATGTGAAGGAAGTTCCTAATCAACTCAAGGATGATGGGGACTTGATTCAGGGTCATTCTTATGAGGTAGTTAAGGACAGGCTGATTGGTGATCTGGATTGGCTAGAGGAAGAAAAGACATAACTAAAACAGTTGATGGATCCAGTCACCAAGTTTACTAGAATGTGGCTAAGGCATAAAATGTGGGAGTTGGAAAATGAAGGTGTATAGTGCACCTATGATCTGATGGGAGATTTGGACCCTCACTCCACTTTCGAGGAGTCGAATGAGCAGGATCCTAAGGGGAAAGGTAAGATGGATTACCCTTTTAAAATCAAGATTAAAGGTGTTCAAGGGGAAGAAGTCCAAGAAACAGAAAAGAAGAGAAAGCCAATTGCTAAGAAAAGGTCAAGGACTAAGAAGTCTGAACAGAAATAAACTGAAAAGAAGATGCCTGAAGTCGATGTTCCTGTGCCTAAAATAAGAAGAATTGTAAGATTATCCCAAAAGGCAAGTTCTAAGGATGTAGAAGAAGTGGATCCACCTATGGTAAATGTAGAGAGTTTAGGAGAAAAAACACAAGTATATACAAGGAAGTCAAGGAATCCTTCTCCTAAGGATAATGTGCCCAAAGCAGATCCTCCTCCAGTTACTTCTCATAAGGAGTAGCATGATGATGTTCCTTCTTCCCATGAAGCTCAAAATGAACTAGGTGAATCTGAGAAAGCTGAAGATCATCCAGACACTGAGGGAGAAGAATTTCATGAGGGTGAGCTTTATAGTGCAGAGGAAAAAGTTGAAAAGGTGATGTAGTCTCCCTTGGTTGCATATGAAGAGTCACCTATTAGAACTGAAGAGGTCAAATTGCCTCCAAGAGAAGAAGCAGTGAAGTTTCCATCACCTAAACATAAATAGGAATACACTGAAGAAAAGGAAAGTAAGGCCGAAGAAATTCCTAAGAAGTAGGGTTTGGATGAGGAAGCGCCTAAAGATCAACAGGAGAAAGTGAGACAAAGCGGAGTGCAATTGGAGTCCACTATTCCAAAGTGGTTGGACAAGGAGATAAAGAGAAAGCAGGTTTTTGTGGAGGATACTCCACCTAACTGGGATGAGTTGCTGGCCAAGATTGGAAAGGATAAAGGTAAGAAGAAGGCCAGGGTCATTTCAAGGATTGAAAGGGATGAGGCAAGCAATAGGGTGGTTCATATTGCAACTCCTACTCTAGATAAGAATAGGGATGAGGTAACAACAAAAGATTACAATGTGCAGACTTTCAATTTAGGGCCCACTTCCATTTTAACAGGACATTGAAGATTATCAGGGTTCTAGTTCAGTCATCTTGGGTAGATTGAGGAAAGAAATGAAAACTAAACATGAGCTGAAGAAAGAGAATGGGGGACTCAAGAAATGTTTGGAAGATCTGATGAAACCCTTGCAATCCATTAATCCCTCATCCTTTGTTGCAAAACCCTTACTTCAAGAGACTATCATTGAGCTTGAAAGAATGAAGGCTTCCACTCTTGCTACTGCAAATTGGCTACAAGGGGTGTGAGCTAAAGGAAATGAAGCTATTAAGGACATTATATTAATAGGGAAAGATGCTATGAGGACAACTGATTGGTTGAAGGAGGTGTTAGCTCAAGATAAAGAGGATACAGATCTCCTGCTATAGAAAACCAAAACCATCATGGAGTATACCAAGGATAAGCTTATAAGTGATAAAATTCTCCCTTCCTCCAGAGTTATTGCAGATTATGCAGAAGGTTCTAAAGAAGATCTACAAGCAGAGGAGGAAAATTGATGATGCCCTAACTGGTGTTTATAATGGCTGCATTTCTTTCTTTGAGATAATGACAGGGAGAAGGAAGATTGCACCTAAGTATTTGAGCTTAGAATAGTTGAGAAGGTGGTGGCATGATGTTTATGCTCCAATCAGTGATGATTCTGTTACTAAGCACCAGTTAGATAACATGTGGCCACCTACATTGTTGTCATTGATAAATACCTAACATATAAGGTTGAGTGGGATAAATCAATGAAACAATCAATGGAGGATATTACATCAATTGAGAGCTGACTTAAGGTTTTTCCTTTACCACCTATGGCCGACTTGGATAGGGTGCTTTTAAAGGTACATGAAATGCTGGATCGAAATAAAGACAAAGGGGAAGATAGTTAATGATGGGATACATCGAGATTTGTGCTTCCCTATTATTTTGGCATGCATTGGTCCGAGTTGCATTTGAGATCCCACGCCGACCTGGATGAAGTTCATGCATTTAATGCATATTTTATTTCATTTTGAATTTCTCTTGGCCGACTTGTTTTGTGGCCAATTATTATTGTAAAATTTGGCTAGGCCGACATGTTTTGGGGGTTTTCTATAAATATGGCATTTCGCCTCATTTGTAAGGGCTAGTATAGATGTAGAAAAATAGAGAGATAGCTAGTGTAGAAGCGAATTAAGTAGAGCAAGAGTTAGCAAGTAGTTGTTCTCAAGAAAAAATTGTAACAGAAAGATGGAATTGTTGCTACAACAAATAATTTGATGCAAGTAATGACATTGTGATTTGGTGCCATACTTGTGTTCTTCTTGTCTTGCATGGTTCTTGTTATTCTATCTTTAGAATTTCTTTTAGGAAATCTAATATTTAGATATTTAGAGTTAGATTTGATTCAATGGTGCTTATGGTTTGATATTTGAAGTGTTGCAGTAATCCCTGGTCCATACTTTTCACAACCAACTGATTGTTAGTTGCTTTGCAAAGTTATCCTGGACTTTATATTCATTGTGCCTAGCTCAATTGTGAGGGTTTATTCATTTCAATTGCAATAGGGTTGTTTGAATGAATGCTCATGATCTGAAAATCCTAACACCTTAGAAGATTGCACCGTTTCTATAAGGCTGCAGATCCATCTGAGTCAAGTAGAAATCAATTTATGAGGGATTAGTCCATTCCAAGTATTTCATTGTTTGCATTGTTAATCTTAGGAATATTATTTAAATCTAGAAATATCTTTGAAACCCTTATCTTTTGTTATTTATTTTATCATTGGGTGAGATTTAGGATTGAAGTATCATCACATTGTTAGATCTGATAAATTGAGATTCAGTATTTTGCTTGTAGTAAGGTCCCATTGTGATTACCAACATTTTCACATTTATCACTGAGTTGTTTATGCATTGTTAAGACCTAACATTAGAGACCTTGGGGTTATCTCTTGAGGCTTGATAATAGAGATTTACCTTTCAAGAGAGATAGGATTTTCATATTCTGTCTAAGTTGCTATGCAAAAAACATCATCAATAGGATATCGGATATACAAATTGGAAAGCCAAAAATGAGATATTCTCTATAGGATATTTGTCCATATCCTTTTAACCAAAATTTATCTATGGTACCTTTCCCAAAAGGTTTCAAAATCCCAAAATTTTACAAGTATAGGGGAAGAGGAGATCTAGTAGAGCATGCATGTGAATTTTCAGTGTCTTGCATAGACCTACAATGAAATGATACCTACCTAATGAGACTCTTCCCATGAAGTCTCAATGGGCCTGCTATAGACTAGTTCTCTTGTCTACCACTGAATATTAGAACATTAGATGAGTTGTCGGATAAGTTTGTAAACCATTTCTCATACAACATCAAACAGGACATAACAATCACAAATCTCTATAAAATCAAGCAAAGTGAAGGGAAAGAATTTTCCTCATACCTCCAAAGATGGAGACACAAAGCAAGAAATATTAAATGGCTTGTTCCAAAGAAACAACTTGGAAATATATTTATCTCCAACGTACATGCAAATATCAATTACTCGCTTACTGTGTTGTGTCCTAAATTTTTTGAAGAAACCATTGAAAAAGGTATACTCATTGAAAGAGCCCTCATTGCAAGAGGAGTAATCAAACTTTACAACCCAAAGGATCAACCCTCTACTTCAAATAACAAACCTAAGATATGGGCTAAAAAAAAAATGTGACCAATGATCGAGTGGTCAATGCCAAGGTTGTATATAATATGTGAACTCCCAACATAGCACAAAATCATGTTCAAATAGCACAACAAGGTTATGCTTCAAATAACCCATAGAACAACTAATCCAACTGTCAATAGGACAAGCAACTCAGTTATCCATAGAATAATCAACCAAACAACCAACAACAAAAACAAGGACAAGATAATGAAAGGAGACCACCTCTTCAATATGACCAACCATGAAGGAAATTTACTCCCTTGGGAGAATCCATTGAGGTAATTAAGTACAAACTAGTCCAAAAGAACCTCATCATGATAAATGATAGAGAAAATTATGAGAAACCCAATTTCAAACCCCCTTGATATAATGAGAATGACAAATATGAATTTCAAAAAATCAAGGGGCATACCACCAATAATTGCATGAGACTTAAAAATATCATCCCATACTTAATTGAAAAGGGAGAAGCGGACATCAAACCTCATTCAGAAAATAAAGACCTAAATATATACAAGGATCCAATCCCCAACCATTCTAGGGGAAACAAGGGAAAAGGACAATATTACTATGAGGAAAAAATCTTTTATGGCAAGGATAAAATTCTAGGAAATATCTCTTGTGATGATCATACCATTTGTGTGGTAACTATACTAGGCAAAGATATTGAATGTAATTTGACTACCTGGAGGGGAAGAGTAACAATCCAAGGAGCACCAACCCAAGTAAAAGCCACAAGCAATCCATTTAGTGATTATAGTATTGTGGAACAACTCAAGAAAAATCCCACCCTAATCTCCATCCTTGAGCTCTTAAAATTGTCACTAACACATATGGAAATATTGGAAAAAGCTCTTGTTGAAATGTCAATCCCAAACAACCTTGATGCTAATCAGTTTTAAGCCATGGTTGGAAATATCACATCCAACCATCATTTAGTATTTTATGAGAAATACTTTCCACAAAAATCTTTCCACAATCAAGCTATTTACTCAGAACTATGTGTCCAAAAACATAAAGTCAAGAGAGTACTCATATATAATGGTGCAAGTCTAAACATTTGTACCTTAAAATTTATGAATCAACTAGGTGTGTGAACCCTTTTCCTAGTACCTACAAAACAACATCAATAAATGAGTTAAATAATGAAATGCAAGCCAAAACAAGGATTCCCCATGAAATCCATTTACAAAATTCAAATTAGGAAGAAAATATTGAAGAACACAAAGCAAATGACAAAACAAAGATTGAATCCTAATTAGGGAAGCAAACTCTTGATCCCATGGGGAAATTGGTGCCAATTTGATGTGAAAATTGGCCCTTTCCCAATTCCTATAATTGCAAGCTTCGATATGTTGACTTGATGAAGAGATTTGATCCACTTTTGATGATGAATGGTGAGAGCTCCAAGCCAAAATCTGCAATAACCTAGCTAAGAACTCAAGATTGATGAATGGAAATGACTAAGTATTTTAGCATGGTAACTTTACTTGGATTGTGGATGATGAAATGAAGATATGAGCATTTTATTTATAGGATTTCAAGATGGATGAAAGTCCAAATTTGAGCAATGTGGGACTAACATTCATCCAATAATATGATGCCACTTGTCAAGCTATGAGTGGATGATGGATGTGTAAGATTTGGGGTTTGTGCCAATAAATGCCAATATTTGAAATTCAAATTTGTTGAAATGACATGCAAGAGGGAAGGGAAAATGCAATAAATTCAACTTGGCTCAAGGCAAAGGACATGTAAGAAGAAGTTATTGCCTTGTTGGATGTACATGTTGACTTGGAATTTTTGAATTCAAATTGAGAGAATATTCCAAAAGATGCCATGTGAGGAAAAATAGGGATTTAATAAATGAATTAAATCTATTTTCATGTGCAACTTGCATTATCTAGAGGATGTGACATGAGATGAGGTTAAATTAATCAAGGGTTAATTAATTTAATAGGAGAATAGATGATGTGACCTATTTGACTTAGATTTATAGATTTATTTAAATCAAATAAGAGAGGAATGTGATAAAAGGATAATTACATAAAGATTTTGATTTATTTAATTAAAAGGAATGATGTTAGATTAAATCAAATAGGGTTTTAATTTATTTAATTTAATGGATCGACCTTGGAGATTTAATCAAATAAATTGATTATTTAATTAAATAGGGATAATTAGATCAGATGGATTGATTTAATTAACAGAAGGAACTGACTTAATTAGATAAAATGATTTATTCAATTAAGGGATGAATATTGATGAATTTAATCAGAGAGGGAGATTTGATTAAATGGTTAGACCAAGGGATGATTCATGAAGAAATGATGTTAGTAAGTCAGGATTAGATGCACGATGTCAATCAGTATATTTTACGTGTCTACATTTTGCCCCTCTTTGAAGCAATGCACTCATTGTGTTGGTTCAAAGAATAAATGATCTCGATCAAAGCTGAAAATTTTCAATATTTAAAAACTTGCCCCATTGCTGCATGGTGGGAGAAAGCATGCCATTATAATGCCCCCTCGAGAGCTCGGATGAAAATTTTAATTTTTTGGGTGATCTCATGAAAAAAGATGACAAAGTACCCGACAAGTCCTAAAGGGGTCCAGGGGGCTAAAAACGTGTCTAAACACAATAAAAAAATGAAAAACAAGCTTCAAATGGACAAAAACAGGTTCAGGGGTCCAAAACCCTAGCAGGACAACTATTTAGGGTTAAAAAACCCTAATTTTTTTAGGCTTAAAAGGGGCCTGGGGGGTCACTTCCAAGTCATTTTTACACAGCTTCACTAGAAAACTTTGAGATTCGAGCTCTGACCCTCCGACAATATGGCACAACAACAACTTCCTCTACACATTTCAGACCGAGTTCGAACCTACCAATGACCACTTGGCATCGGGGCACTGGTATGTAACCCTTACTGAAGCTTTGTGTTTTCATTTAATGCATTAATTACCACGTCAAAAGAAGAGCTCGCCTCCAGCGACGCTATATAGTTTCGCTCGACATTTGAACTGCATCGCTAATTACCTTTTTGCACCGCAGTGGTGCTATTTGGTGCCACAACGGTGTAGTTTGGAGTTTAGAAACTCCGCCACTGGGCTCGGGCTCGGTGGGCCAGTTTGGGAAAAGTGCGCTGCAGTGGCACTCTTTTCATGCAAATTGCGACATTGGAAAGCAAACTGTGCCACGATGGCTCTATTTGGCTTAATTTTGGGTCCAATGTCAGAGTTTGAGGAAATTCAAATTGCGATGCCATCACAAACTGCACCGCTGGGGATGGGTTTGGAGTGTTCGATCAAGAATTTTTGAAATTTTTTAACACGGTGACTTTCCTTGATGCAGGACGGGCCCAGGGAGCTCTACTCGCGGGAGCACTAGTCTCAGGATTTAACTAGCATCCTACGGGACCTGAGCGACAGAGACCAAGATCGACTAGGAGTCGCAGGACTATGACATATTGCATACACAGTGCCCGTGTGCACCCACCTCAGGATGCTATCAACGCCGACCGAGAGGTGGCACAGCGAGACATCGTCGTTTCATCCTCCCACTGGCGAGGCCACAGTCACCTTGGAGGATGTTTGGCGCATTCTTCGGTTGCCTATTCATGGCCGATGAGAGATATATGATATGGACAAGGGACGCGAGTGCTGCACCAGAGTCCTTGCTACACGAGACATTGTCTATTGTGAGGGTCAGATCGAGCTGGAGAGAAATAGAGTTATAGCACCTCCCTTCCGTTGGGTGGTTGCAGCGATTATTTTAGGTTTGGTTGCCCCAGACAGATGAGGGTGATACTTCAGTCCTAGCTAGGGTTATTGCTGGGAGCGGATGGTCTGGGACAGGCCAGTTCGGTTCGCATGGGGGCCTGTCCTTCTAGACTCACTCTATAGGGATTTACATGAGTATGTTTATATGGATGGCAGAGCATTGGGGGGCAGAGTGACTTTGCTTCATGTTTGGGTGTGGGAGCACATTTTTGTACTACATCCATAGGTCGTTCTAGTTTCGATGGGGGTAGAGGATGCCCTGGTGGCACGATACAGAGGCGGTGTGTCCTTTACACACACTGGCGAGCATGGGATCCCCTACTGGAGGCGGGTCCTAGATGAGATGCTTGTCTTTACCTGGCACCCATACCTTGGTCAGCCCAAATGGGCCGACGATGCTACTCATCTCTTCTACTACCGCCAAGATCGATATATGCAGGGGCAGGAGCACACAATGATTGAGAAGTACCTGCCTGGGCGCGTGTAGCATCAATTTGGAGAGCCACAGGATCAGCCCAATGACAAATACGTAACCATCTTCACACGCAGCATGACACAGGTGTCATGGGGACACGGTATTCCTACGTCTAAGGCAGTTGATAGCTTCAAGTAGTTGGTAGCCCGATCGTAGGCTTATGCTCAGGGCTTGGTAGATCCAGGGACTACTTAGGCCTAGAGAGACTGGTTCAGACCTCCTCTTCGTTTGACAGTTCCAGGTGAGGATCCAGAGGTACACAGGGTCAGAGGCAGGGGGAGAGGACGAGGTTAAGGACCGAGGGTCAAGATTTGACAGGATCCACCAGGGGTGCCCCCAGTTCTGCTAGGTCAGGGAGATGTCCACATGTAGGATCAACAATAGGATCTGCCAGTCCCACCACCACGAGCCGAGGGTGAGGACCAAGTTCATGTGCATCCACGGGTACAACCATAGGGACATGCAGATGGTCAAGATGCACTGATTGCATAGTTGCAGGCCCAGGTTCAGGCACTGACAGCGGAGAGAGACCAGGTGAGGGCTGAGAGAGAGTAGCTCAGAGCAGAGAGGGATTAAGCTGTACAGCAGAGACAAGTTGTAGAGCTACAGGAAGCCACTGAGCTAGGCCGCAGGCAATAGATAGAGAGCATGACAACCTCCTCCTCCCAGGGTACAGTGCCAATACAATCTTACAAGGATGCTATCCAAGAGATAGAGTACTACCGTCGGGCCTACCATGACAATGTACTTAGAGCAGACTGGGTCCCTGAGTATTCAGAGCGGGCCAGCCAGAGACCACTAGAGGGTCACGGTGACAGGGGTGAGGGTAGCATTCACAGAGATCAAGCTTGATCCTGATATTATGATGTACTTTTTGTGCCTTAGGGGCTCGTTTTTGATAGCCCAATGGGCATTTTGTACTGATTGACATATATGTACAGTGATCTGATTTATTTTTGTACTATGACAGTGACATGATTGATGATATATATGAGCCGATTTTGATGCGATGTACTGTGTACTCCTTTATGCATGGATGATTTATTTCTATATGCTTTGCAGTGATGTTTTATAGATGCATTTATTTCTAATGATGTTTATGCAATGATTATGACTAACAGATCTATATTATGCTTACTTATGATATGATGTAGAATGATGTTGTCTATATGATGGTTTATTTTATGCTAATGCAATATGTGATATGGGTTCTAATATGTAAAATGATATGATCAATGACGTATGTAATGATGTGTGGAATATGCCTATATATGAGATGATTTATGGATGGATGTGATATGAATGTGATGGTCATGATATGATGCAAATGAAATGGTTTTAATGCAAATGTTATTATCCTCAATGTAATTATTGAGGATGTATGAAATGCAATGATATGTTAGTGCAAAGTGATATGCTGATGCATAATGTGAATGTAATCTGATGATAATGATGTCATTTATGTTATGCAAGTATGTATGCATAATGAATTAAATGCTTATATACCTATTGCTTATGATTATGCAAAAATGATTATGAAATGTTTCTGTAGATGCTATGCGATGATTTAGATGGTAATATGAAATGGTTGTGAAATGCAGATGAATGTTTATGCAATAATCGATATAATTCCATGAGATGCAATGTAATGGGTGAAATGTAATGACATGGATGCACCTATTTATGAACAATGTTTATGATAAAACCTGTTTATATGATGATGGAGATGCAATGTGTATGTTCCTTATATGATATGCTTATGCAATATGCTAATGATTTGTGATTCCAGGATCAATGGCGATGATGGTGATGGTGATGATGATCAACTGTCACAGTACCTTGTTAGTGCGGTTAGTAAGAAAATAAGAAGTCATTTCAACAAGACACAAGATGATGCACATGTAAATGATGATGATGATTACTTGCCAAGGAATTGGGATTTTCAAAGGGCCAATTTTTCTTATGTTTGATAACACACGTGGTACGATGCATCAAGGTATAGAAAACTAGGATGGCGTGGTACTTTGTGTGATGGACTTTGACTCAACAATCAGATAGGAGTATTCTTGTTCACACTTGACATACAGAAACCCTGCTAGGATGCATTTTAGAAGTTTTAGACACCTTAGACCAAAACACAGAAAGGTAAACCTATCCCTGTAATAGTCAACAAGTTTCCCTAGACCTCTTCCATACATACCTAACAAAGCAAGTATTCGCCAAGGTTATATTACAAGAATGTCCAACAAGCACAATAGGCAAAAGATAATGATCATTGCCCCATTCCTATTTCTCTAAATCCTCTACTTTGGGATATCATCGAGATGTCCTTGGAATGAGCACAAAATAAGATAAGTCAAAAGATAAAGACCAATTAAACAACAAACTGATGCTCTTCAATACCACTAACGGAAAGAGGATGTGTTTTCTAAGGATAAGAACCAAAACTTAATGCCAAAAGATAATGTCCATTGTAGGAAGGATTCATCCTAGGACATGTTAGTGGATGGCTGCACGCCATTTCGTTTACCCAAAGTGTTCTAAGAGATGTTTGATATGGGACCGATTCAGATGATGAGTTACCAATACGAAGAGATGACCAACTTGCTTACGCACTAACTTAGACTTAAGACTTGATGTTTGGAGTTCTACTTTTAAGCTGCTAGACTTGTTTTCAACTGTTTCACCAAAGCTTGAGGATGACGATCAGTTTATTATGAGTGGTGTTTATTGCGGGTGCAAGTGATATGAGGTGGATGGATTTTTTCAAATATTTGGATGTTTTTTAGAATTTTGCAATGTTTTGAGGCTGTTTTTGAGGTTTTACAAATGTTTTGATTTTTGATTTTTTCAACATTTTTGGGATTTTTTGAGATTTTGACCAAGAAACTAACCTAAAGACCTATTCTAGGGGCCTTGGGAGATGATCAATAGATTAGCCTTGCCTACGTTATATGCACAAAGACCACGTAGTTTGACTGATGACCTGACCGATTTACAGATGACGATATACATGATGAGATGCCAGTTTATTATGACAGACTCCTATAGGACTGACCTAAATGTCCCGGGGGATGATCAAAGATCAACCTTTCCTATGTTCAAGCTCAAAGACGATGTAGTTTGATTGGATGACTCTATTTTT